>CM067071.1:16956032-17036032 GCA_033980235.1 Diadema setosum
GGGATTCTTTCGTGGCTTTTTAAATTTTTGGCCATGATGTGGTATTTACCGTTCAGCTTTCGAGCCGGAAAAAAAAAATTGATAAAACATACATGTAATGTCGGTTTCGATTTACAAAGAGAGAGAGAGAGAGAGAGAGAGAGAGAGTGTGTGTGTGTGTGAGGGAGAGAACCGTGGAGGGAAATCTACGATAATTGTTTTATGTTATTGAGATCTGCACATGGACATTCATGATTGCGTAATTAACATGATATATAAATCATCACTAGTTTGTCTTTTATATTGTTGTGCGCATCTTGCATTTAGACCATTGCCATGGCCGGCTCAGCCGTGGGGGCCGTGGGGGACAGGGCCCCCACACTTTTTGTGCACCATACAAAGGAATACATAAGGTGTCATCACTTTGGCCCCCACACTTTTTTTAACCCGGAAGTACGTAAGTGGAACTAAAATAGAAATAGATAGAGATCTTGAAGTATGGCGGCGGTAAGGATTTTTTTTTTTTTTTTTTTTTTTTTTTTGCTTGTCAGGTGAAACACCCGGAAGTGGACGGGGAGAAGAGATGAGCCGACGTTTTTTTTTTTTTTTTTTTTTTTTTTTTTTGTTTGTTTGTTTGTTTTTTTCTTGTTCATGAAAAGCCCGGAAGTGGGCCCCCACACTTTTGAAAACGCTGCGCATTTGCATACGTGGTCAGTATAGGTGTATTGTCGCATACTTTGCACACATTGTCATCTACACTTTGTAGTATAAAATATATTCTTGGATTTCCATCAGGCCCATCAAGGTACGCCAACATCAGTGCCTCTTCCTGCATGTAAACGGATCTTCTTCTTCTTCTTCTTCTACGGAATTCCTGGATCCGCCCCTGAGCTGGTTCCAGTAGCATAATAATTATGACACTTGTGAAGAAGGAGTTTTGAAAGCCAGAGGTCCTGCAGAGTTGCTGTTGATATCGAGTATGTCTTCGTCCAGATGATCGTGTTACCGGGTAAAAAAAATGTAAGGTGGTTCAGGCGGATAGGCCTATACAAAGACATATTCTGTCAAGTTAATCTATGTTACACAGGGGCTGATCCAGGAATTCCGTAAAGAGGGGGCGTGTTTACAAAATTAAAGGGGGGGCGGACGCACCCCTCCCCCCATCTTTTTTTTTATTTCTTTTGTTTCAAAAAAAAAATAAAGGGGGGGGGGGGCGTGCGCCGGTTGCGGTCCTCCCTGGATCCGCCCCTGTTACATCACGTCATCATGCATAGACGAGATGAATTAAAACGCAAAGTGGAAACACAATTTACATGTTCATGCACTTTTGTGAACTCTTAATTTGGATTGCCAAGAATATTTGCGCGCCTCCGCGGTAACGTTTTGCGAGATAACCTTTTTTTTTTTTTTTTTCGTTGAAATAGATTGGAAGGGGAGACACTGAGAAGCGGATGGACAAAAAAAAAAAAACACTGAGAAGCGGATGGACAAAAAAAAAAAAAAAACACTGAGAAGCGGATGGACAAAAAAAATATATTATTATGCCTATGCTGATACTGGAATCACTTCCCTGTTTCTGACCCTATTGACCGATTCTGTGACGCGCTATGTGTATTTTTGGCATGGGCAGCGCCATTACTGCGGTGTATCATCCGACCCCCCCCCCTCCTCTCTCCCCACCCCTCTTACGCGCGCAGAATGAAAAACTGATGCATGGTTGTTTTAGCCAATGGGCATCTCGTACTGAGTGCGCGAATGCTTGCTTAGTGCGCGAACCTTTGTTACAAGTGCGCGATAAACATGTTGCCCGTGGGGTGGGGGAGAGCAGGGGGGGGGGGGGTCGGCTGAGACACCGCAATTTGAGCTCATGGCTGCGCGCGCCCAGTGCCATAAAATGTCTGCTGCCCTCAACGAACCCGAATCGGTCAATAGAAAAAAAAAAATGGAACATGCGCCCTCATTGGGCGGTATGAAATATACTTCCCTCTAACTTTCTCCATTCATCTGTTCCATGTATCCCCCTCTCTCTTTAATAACAACAACTTTACAGGCTTCCCCTTATTACACTTTTTCATGATTCCTTTCAATCTTCTTTCTCTTTCTGGACTCTGTTTATTATACTCAGTAAACAATGTGACTTGTCTATTTCACACCGCGTGCTATGCATGCTGGTATTGGGCCTATGATACGCACACACGCACATACACAGAAATTCTCATATATATATATATATATATATATATATAATACATATGTGTGTATGTGTGTGTGTGTGTGTGTGTGTGTGTGTACTTCCGTTACAGAGAGAGAGAGGAGAAGGTGATGACAAGGGATGTCGCAGTCCATTTTTTTTTTTGGGGGGGGGTAAACATTCGACATTTCTATTATACAACCATGCCGATGCTAAAAGGAAATATTCATAAAGATGGAAGTATTATGTGAATGGGACAGAAATAACGAGCAATTAAAAAATATCTGTCATGTACCAAACTATAACTCTTGTCTGCAGTCAGTTGCAATTCTGCCTGGTTATTAGTATAATATTATGCATTCAATGCATGCTTTGTGTGAGCAGCTCAGTACAACTTGGAGCTGGTACTGGTGGTGCAGGCGAGAAAGAAAAAGGCTGCCGCGGAATTTTGCATGTCACCAGACTATAGTATAGAATACAGTACTCAAAATGGACCATACGACTTCTTTCGTGTGTTTCGGACATGATAGGCTTACACAAACTCCAACCCATGCACAGTGTTCATTGTTCATATAGGCCCTATATCTTGTTTATTCCATACTTGTGTATTATTACTCTTCTTTATTTATTTCCATTTTAGTATACCCCATGTCACATTACGGATTGCAAGTTGTATGAAACAAAAGGATGAGTCTTTGAAATAGACTACATTGTATTCGAATCTCATTTCAGACGGAACTGATACTATACATGTAGTACTGCAGTACACTTTTTGTTTTGTAATACAAAGATCGTACGATTTGCGACTAGTTGTTTACAGTCGAGTATGTCAACGGCCTGTTATCACTGCGTTATCTTTCATTGACGGCACAGCCATGATTGTATGATAGTCTGCCGACAAGCTGCAGGTATTAAAAAAAAAAAAAAAAAATGCCGCTCGATCCTTACAGGAGTTGAAGACTAATCTGTATTCTTAGCATAATTCACGTGAAGTGGCTTTGCAGAGGACTGGGGAGGGGAGCTATCGCAATTAAAACACACAAAAAACCCCCAAAACAAAACAAAACAAAAACAAACCGAAATATACAGTTGAAGAAATAGAAGACAACCGTTTTGGCACTGACTACATATAAGTTATACTGTGATATCTACTTCTGTCTCTATAAAAGGATTAAATTCTGGTCAATAAACAGCATAGTTTCCGAGAACCAGTATGTGTTATTGCTATGCGACCCATCTGGGGAATGGCAGGACGAGATGGACTGAAAAGGCACAAACTATATAAAAATACAATATTTGGGGAGTTTCAACAGTAGAGGGCGTTTGTATGCTTTGCGAGAAACCCGCATCCAGTGCAAAGCTGCATAAGTATGCACCGATTTTTCAGTTACCTCAGGGCCGGCGGAACCGTTTTTTTTTTTTTTTTTTTTTTTTGGGGGGGGGGGGGTGCTCTGCCACATTGACGGCACATTAAAACTGGCAACTTTCTGCTCCTCCACAATCATCACAAAAACAAATTCAAACTTTATCCCCATCCATGACCCAGTGCTAAAAAAAAGTGCCATGGCAGCACAGGGACTCAATACATTGATATATCTATGCCAGAAAAATGCCACGCCCCTTCTCACAAAATTACTAGCACTGAACACTGTCCTGCCTGGAACAATGATTTTTTATTGATCACCTATAGTGCCAGGCCGGACTTTTTGGGGTGTTCTCTGGGAGGGGGGGGGGGGGGATTGATTTCCCCCCCCCCCCCCGAGATCTCGGCCGTCGATCGCGCAATCGCCATGAAAATTGGTACATGCATTACAAGTGGGGTAATCTACCACATTATACAAAAAGAAATGGAATTGTTCATTATATTAATCAATTATGCTAATATATGCATAAAATCATACATTTTGCTCTAAATCAGAAAGTAAAGCTCCTAGAATCCTAATTTTAAATGATAACATTCTTTGTAGCATTCAAACTTAATGTCTTGTATATTTTATTGCCTAATAAATTTCTTATGTATTTCTTTGTTTTTCGACCTTTTGTTTTATCATTTTTTTCACAAAATTTATGACAGAACCTTTTTCAAGCATAATTATGCTGCAATAAATTTATTTCAGCCTATGATAGTGAAAATAATCATATCTTTATTAATAAGGTGAGAAAACTCCATTTGCATAGACTTTACACACAAAATCACGTTTTTTAGCCATTTTCGGTCTGACAGTCGTGTTTAAAAGGTCGTGTAGCGTCGTAACGGTATGCGCGATTCTCGCGAAACATGGTGTCAAAAGATGCGCAAAGACTTGAAAGTAAAAAGTCAGCGAACGGCGCGGTCAAAAAAAAAAAATCACGCGGCGGAATAGTCGCGAAAAATGTCGAGGGGGTTGATTCAACCCCCCCCCCCCGGCCTTTTTAGGCCCGGGTTAATTGAATTCTTACTCCTTGAATACTAAATCTCCTACCAATGCACTTACTTACATCTTTGGGACCCTACCCCCTAAGAATGATCCTCACCAAGTTTGATTGTCTGAAATCTGCCCACTGGTTCTGAAGAAGATGAAAATGTGTTTCCTCCTTGCCCCCCCCCCCCCCCCCCCTCCCCCGCGGTCTCCAAGGGGGATTCCCATAAACAAATTATATTCCTCAGCTGTAAAGATATCCACGTACAACATATCTTGCGTGTAATGCTTTTTGGCCTGGAGCACAAATTTCTACCTATTTCCCCTGGCGAGGGGGTGGGGGTGGGGGTGGGGGGGGGGGGGGGCTCCCCATGGGGGCATGTCCAACAGGAACAACCTTATTACCCAACCCCTAAGGATGATCCCCACCAGGTTTGATTGAAATTCGTCGACTGGTTCTGAAGAAAAAGATGAAAATGTGTTTTCCCCCTTGGCCCCTATACCCCTCAAACTTTCACCCCCATCTAGGGACCCAAGGGGGCTCCTAAAAACGAAAAGCGATCGCAATGTGAGCTAAAAAAAAGTGTCTTGCCTGTCTTTACTGCAGGATCATAAACTTATCACCTTAACTTCTTGACCGTATCAATTAACTCTCCAGCCCATCCATGGATTTTTAGTTCAGTTATACCAAAATGTGCAGATTGTCCAAGATGTGCAGGCAAATCCAATTTTAACTGCACATTTTGGTAAAAGTTGTTCCCGTCAGGTATAGGTGCACTATATTGGCACATTTGGGTAACAAATTTCTTTTACCAAAATGTGCAATTTACCAATAATTTACCAAAATGTGCAATTTATCAAAATGTGCCGTAACAGGCTCGGGGCCCTACTTTTTTGTACAATACATGTAACCACTTTGTCCCCCCCCCCCCCCCACACACACACACTTTTTGCCAGCCGATGAAACCTTGAAATGGGAGAGCGGGTAACGCTAAAGCTGAAGACCCTGTCCCCTCCCCCCCCCCCTTTTTTTTTCTTCTCGTTTAGCTGATGAAACCCGGAAGTGGCATGTAACTGAATAGAAACTGTCCCCCATTTCACTTTTAAAAACGTGGCGCTAGTCATGCACTATTGTCTCATGGTTTTAGATATAATTATGCACCGTGTATAGAGGATTGTGAAACATGACATGAATAAATTGTATATTGGTTTGAAAACAGGATGAGCATTTCCTGCAGAGATACAATCGCGAATGTATTGAGTGTTTGTAGGTGGAATCCGATGGAATATAATCAATTTGATCGGACCTAAGACACCATTTTCATTATCAAAACAAATATTCAAAACCAAAATAAACTTAACGAGATGATACAATACAACTTACTTGTACATGAAGAGCTGAATTTCCCCCCTTTATGAGCATTCGCTATTAAGTTTGGTTTGCATGAACTATTTAGGGACTGGTTGAGTTTTTTTATTCCATTTTTTAAGCAATAAGAAATTATATTGAATTGAAAATCTCTGAAAACTTACGGTTTTTGATAAACGCATTATTTCGAAATATAAGTCACATAAATTACAGGAAAATGTTATTATAGTGATGTTCCACGAGAGATTATGCTGTTCGTCTGTTTTCGCCGTAATTGGGTCTGGCAGGGGCAGCGCTTTCTGAAGATTAGCCCTTTGCGTGCCATACTGATCTCCCGTCAATTATATTTGTTTGTGAGATAATTATTGTGCACATTTAATTCATTGGCATAAAAAGGTTGATTATGGAGGTGGGAAGAAACACCGCCTCCTTGATACAATCAATCACAATACTCAAAAGATATTTGATTATGATTTAAAAAATCTACTCTTGTTTTCCCGCATCTTATTTTAAAGTAGACTAAAAACTATTTTCTCCGGATTTGGAAATGAACTGTTTGCTGCACCTGGTCTATAGGATGGCGTCCCGTCGGAATTCCTTCATAAAGATGACGACTATTTTATATGATGATAACAATATTGTTCATTTATTGTATGTGAATGTACTCCAAAACCTTTCTCGAAGGAACTACAAATATGACAAATGCAATGCAAATGTATGTTGACTCACGTGGCAAAATTATAACCTTAAACATGCCATTTGTATGTGTCATCAACATATAATTTTTACTATTATACTATATATTTTACTATCTTCAGATTCCTAGAAATACGCCCACAAAAAAAAAACTTTCAAACCAAGATTCTGCCAGTTACAACATCTGTCACTCATCTCTAAATAATATGATCAACATTAAATTGACACTTCATGCACCTTTCTCTATAGGCTGAGCATAACAATTACTGGCATGCTTCAATGTTACTAAAATGTAAGGCATTTTAAGGGAAACATGGTTAGGCTTAGCCTAGGGAAAGGTGCATTTCAATGTCTTTTGTCAATCATAATTATCAAAACTTGAGCAATGATTGACAGAATATCACTGGCAGAATCCTGGTTTAGAAGTTGTTTTTCTGTGGGCGTATCCAAACACTCTAAAGAAAAATAATGGTTATTATATAAAATATATGGCACACGTGGCAGGCCTACTTTATTTAGATACATTATGTATTCTTTGATATGGTCACATAGGTGATGGTCAGTGTATTGAATCAAGACACTCTACAAGTCAACATCTATTTTGCACTGCATGGCAGCATCTACACTTGAGGTACACTGGCGGGTATGATGAGGGATCTACCCGCAATTATATTTTGCTAATTAGTTCTTATTAAGCTATATTTGAGCCGTAATTTTTGTACCGGTAATCCTCCATTCATTTAAGTATCACTTCTAAGGTAAAGTGAAGGGGTTGCTAATGTAGGCCTATATTACTTTGACATATCTATTGTGTTGAAAACAATATTGATAGTAATGATAAGTTACAGGTCTGAGAAAAGATCATGTAATATAAAAAGCACGAGAAAGCGATATGAAACTGTGGCAACATCCCTATGCACTGTCTCCCATGAAATCCCTTTTCAGATTTGATTTGATTTATGTATTCTCCGTTGGGCATCATTTATATTTTTTAAATCAATATAATCAAACATATACAAATATGATACTCATTATAGCTAGTTTCTACAATTTCAGCAAGTTTGTTTACACATACGGCTGTGATATATACGTGTTATGAATTACCATACAGAACGGTCGCCAATAATCAGCTACAAGCATGACCCTTTGGCAACTGATAATGCGTTAATGCAATAATTAGAGAAGAGGGTCCAGCATGATGCTCGTGGATAAGGGGGATAATCGGAGAGACAGATTTATAACATTATAAGAATTCAGTAAATATTTCATCCAAACTGTATGGGGAAGTAAGTAAAACAAAATTTAATGATACACAATACTGGAAACTATTGATAGGGCCTACCAATCTGGCCAATCTGGTGAAATATTTTTTCTCAGGACAATTCTATTTCCCCTCAGCACTGCGAACTTCGAGAAAATACATTCTTCGGGAAAACATTCCCCGCGGGTGTTGAGTGTTACTGTTATACATATAGCTGTGTCTATATTATAAAGGCAAAAACATGGCCTATCTGTATAATATTTCAATAATGTATGCCGCGGAACTTTTTGCAGCAACTTCCGGGTTTCATCAGCTAGCCAGAAAAAAAAACCAAACAAAAACCTTCTTTTGCCACATCCGAGGTTAAAAAAAAGAAAAAGAAAAAAAAAGTGGAGTGCCCAGAGTGGTTACCCTTTATGTATTCCTATAACTTAATGTATTGTGTAAAAAAAAAAGTGGGGGGGGGGGGGGGGCGAGCACCCGATCCCCCCTCCCCTGATTCCGCCGGCCCTTAAACATAATGTATCATGTAAATATAATTATTATAGGTGGAACACATGACATCAATAATTTTCGACCAATATCGACACTTCCAATTTTATCAAAAATCTTAGAAAAAGCAGTACATGAACAGTTGTATATTAATCTAAATGAAAATAAATTATCTTCACAACAGTCTGGATTTAGGCCATCACATTCGACCACAACGTGCGTAACCGATATAGTTGATTTTTTGTTAGACAATATGAACAAGGGACATCTTACAGGGGCAATATTTTTGGACTTGAAAAAAGCTTTCGATGTGATTCCCCATAGTAAGATTCTTGAAAAAAATGACATATTATGGTATTTCAAGTCGAGAGTATGATTGGTTCAAATGTTATTTTCATGAAAGATTGCAGTGTGTATATGTAAATGAATATACAAGTGATTATATGTAGTTATGAAATCGGGGGTACCCCAGGGGTCTATCCTTGGTCCTCTGATTTTTTGTTTGTATATTAATGATATTTGCAGTTTAAAATTTAATGCTTCTACTAAATTTTCCTTATGTGCGGACGATACTGCAGTGTTTACTAATGGACTCAATTTTGTACAAATTCAAAAAACTCTTCAGAATGATTTTGATTTAATTACACGATGGTTGGAATGTAATGATTTGATATTGCATTCTGAGAAAACTAAAGTAATGTTTTTTTAAGTCCGAAAAGAAAATTGAGAAAAAGTACCTGTAATAATGTATAATGATATTGTATTAGAAACCATTGATACTGTTAAATATTTGGGAGTTATATTAGATTCCCCGGATTATTGTGGAATGATCATATACTGCATGTACGTGGAAAGATATCTCGAGCAATAGGATGCATCCGTCGTATAAAAAATGTTTTACCCCACAAAATGTTGATTAATTTATTTATATTTCCACATATTGATTATTGTTGTACGGCATGGGGTAACTGTTCTAAGACTATTGTGCAAAAATTACAAAGAATGCAGAATAAATATGCGTGCTTAGTACTTAATGTTGATTGTTATACTCCTCAGTGCTCTCTGCTCACCACTTTAAACTGGCTCTCTGTTGAAGAAAGAATCAAGTTACAATATTGCATACTCATCTTCAAAATCCGTCATAATCTGGTACCTACTTATTTAGATCTTCTAATCACTTCTTATTCAGCTATTACAAAACACGATACTCTAAGAATTGCACTCTATCAATACCTTACCCGAAAACCGAATATAAGAAACGTTCGTTTTCGTACACCGGCAGCTCTCTTTTCAACAAACTCCCCATTGAAGTACAACTGTCTTCGTCACTGATTATATTCAAAACAAATTGTTTAAGATTCATCCGCATGCTTTAACTTTTGTCTTCCATTGAATCAAATAAGACCTCTTTTTTTTTTTAAATTGTCACACCCACTAGACTTTTTTCTTTGTTTTGTTTGTAGTTATATAGTTATATACTCTTCCCTTTTCTAAATTGTTAAGGCCTTATTTTTTATGTATACATGTAACAGAAGTGTAGTTATATTGATTTCTTTTGTTTGTTTATATCATTGATCTGTAATTGTGTGAATCATGTTACTACAAATGTATTTGTTGTTTGACAGGGCGCCATTGTAAAGCAGTTAGCAAACTGAGTGTGCCTACCCTGTATTATTTTTAAAAGAAAACATGAATAAATAATAAATAAATAATAGGCCCTACAGAGGGAGAGAGAAATGGATAGATGGGAAGAGAAGACGATAGAGATACTTGTATGTGTATATTTTATAGAGTCATCAGCATGTATATGTGATAAACGTCTCATCAACTTTTTTTTTTTTTTCACAGACAGACGGACGAGTGGCAGATCATGCAGATAAATGGGTCTGAGAGAGCTCAGTGCAAAACTGTCGAGTGTGGTCACAAACTCCCTTGACAGGAAGGCGAGACGAAATCTAAATGAAATACCATGATCATTCTTTATGATCACTGATCAGAATTAGACTACTGTACGACGCGAGTGAGTCTTTGCCAAAGAGATAACACTAGTAATCTCTTTGGTCTTTGCTTATCATGTACATAAAGTGAAGAAATGCCGTTTGAAGGGTGTACGTTTTTAGCTTTGCATTTCTTGTTCATCACGTGCGGTGGGCATGTTGAAGAATGACAGAGAGCGGATTTCAGTCTACTTTGCACTGGCTTGTAAATGCATGATGGGATATCTTCTGGCAATGAAAAATATGGCGACGCTTACGGTGCTGTGAGAAGTCAACCATCGGTATGATCGTTTTTTGATGATTCTTTCACGATTACTCCATTTAAACTCTTTTAAGACAGTTCCATCTTGTCGATTCTTCTGTTTCCTACGGATAATGATATGTTATGTGAGGAATGGGGGAAATGTGCGTTGTGCTGGGTTTGTTAAGGTAATTTACCTGATTGACTGCCTGCCGCACGGCCACAGACATCAGTGGCGGTGCAGTGACAGTCGTCGCAGCGCAGTCGTCTGTGATCATTGCCTGTATTGGTGATCGGTGTAACTAATGTGGGTGATAGTGTTGAGATTATCAATTGCCGGTGAATTTCTTCGCGAGTACTAATAGACAGTGCACAGAATTAACGGTTAGATTCTAGAAGAACAGACAACTGTGACATAGCCTAAGTGCATGCAGCACACAGTCACACTCACAGCACTTCCTGTGTTAACACAAACAGTCTTGCCTTACTAGTTTTGGCCTCAAATGAGGCTTTAAATATCAATATGAGATTTCTACACGACTGCTAGTAGCTGCTCTAACTGTTAACAGTTACAGCTGCAGCTGTATAACTATAAAGTTCTAACGTTAACGTTAGGCCTAACGACTAAATCACTAACGATAACGTTAGTCAGTTTCACAAACTTCAATTCCTCTTTGACTTTAGTCTTTCCTTCAAATGAATTGCAGAATCCCCTTCCATGACCATGTCTAGACTAAACTCTAACCTGACGACACAGATTTAGATTCTATTACACACAATTAAATTTACAAAAAAGTGGAAGATGAATAATCATTGTCAAAGACATTGATAATTGAATGAGGTTGTGTCAATAATAGACAGCTTGGGATTGCATAGCCATACATGTCTAACGTTAGAGTCAAGAGCCGGATCTAACGTTAGTAGAGTCTAGTAGGAATGTGTAACGTCGTTAGTCACTGTTTTTAAAAAAGTACCGTAGTCTATGACTGTCTTAACAAAACATTAAGATTTTGTTCTGTTGCTAGGCAACCACCATCATCCCTTGTTTGTATCTTTATACAAAATCTTACTATGAAAAGAGGCCTGGCATGATAAGGATTCCTCGTGTAACTGTGTTTTAAAAATATTCTAAAATTAATTTCCTTTGTCAGTTTTGAGGATTGCAACAGTGACCAAAATGTCGGGGATGGGTCCAGTTTGCGGCACCCCCGGCAGGGATTTACACACATAGCGCTATTTTACATGTCAAAATGGATGGAAATTGATGAAATGCGGCCTTAAAAAACTATGATTATGAAATCGTGAAGGATCGAGATAATGAATCCAAATAAAGTGTTCTAACAAGCTGAAAACTAGTTGGACCATCAAAAAATATTTGGTTTTTGCACAATTTTAATGTTTGAAGAAATCAGGGGACATTTTTGTGTGGGGTGCTGCAAACTAGACCCCCTGCTGCAAACCGGGTCCTCTTGGTGGTTGCAAATTTTCTGCATAAGATTGATTATTTAATGACTAGGGTAATTTTCCACCATACAAAATTGTGATGCAGCAGTTTCAAGAGGCCTTTGGTACCTCTTCCAATAAAAAAAAAAAAAATTATTTAATTTTTGTTGCCCGTTTTACCAGAATACTACTTAATACCCTAAATACCCTTGAAAAGGCCTTAACCTGCTGCAAACTTGGTCTGCTACTCTAGAAATGATGACTGATGTGAAACCATGTCCATGGTTTATTCTAACCACAACAGCGAACCAACACGTGTACATGTAGGTCCCTGCAACAGGTTACATGTAGGTTCCTAACTCAAGACTGTTGGGTTCAGTCATGATCTTATTTTTTTTTTCTTTCTTTTTTTTTTGCCACTGGTCATTCTAATTTGTTGTAACCTCCATTGTGTCTCCAGGCCCATACTACGTGTAGCTAGCTGCAAGGTATGGCTGACTGTGTGCGAAGTGGAGGACCGTTTGCCATTGATTTTTCGTTCTACACCCAAAACCCCGCAAACCAACATGGTGCTTCGTATGATGTAAATGTGAGGAAATATCTTGCCAATGAAATGGATGGTAAGTTAAATGTAAACCTAGAATTTATACGCTATACCCATTATAATTGTGAAACTGTTAATGTTTGTATGTCATGTTTTCATTGTAGTAATTGATGCAAGGATAGTTTTAAGTTTTGTCTTTAAGAATTAGCGATTACAAGCAAAGAGATAACAAAACTTTTTCTGTTGTAGTTTGACCAGTACAGAATGGACCATGCAAGGAAGACTGTATGATAGTTTTTAGAATTACGTTATAAAAGAATTGTCATAATATACACCAACAGCTCATCTGAAGCACCTTACTGTGTGCACATGATTCTTTAGTATTCAACATTAAGAATTATTATTGTTATTATTTTTTAGATATTTCTGACATGTAAGGTGCGCTGTGTATAAATTATGTTTGTAATTAAATTCTTTTTGAATTTGTTGTACATATTTCTTTTATAACATGCAAAGGTATTTGATGCACTTTAGTTTACATTGTATTAGATTTTATTTATCTTCTCACAGCTCATGGGAGTGTTGACCCTTCTCCGGACAGCAGAGATGCTGCAATGAATCAGAGCGCAGAGCTACACAATGAAGATATCCGGAAAGATGAGGAAGAGGAAGATGAGGATGAGGAGGACGTAGTGTGGGAGACCTGCAGTGAACTTGGAAGTGACGAAGGTATGGAAGCTAGCATTGTAATTGGGAATTTCACTGGTACAATGCCACTGCTCTTAGAGATCATGTGTCAACAAGCTTCTGAAAGAATACAAAATACCAGGGAATAATTTTCCTGGTATCGCTTCGCAATTTGCTATGCATTTTTACACCACTGCTACACAACCGAACTTTTTTTGTTACCATTTGAAATATTGTTCATGAGCTGAAATTGCTAATCAAATATGATTCTGAAAATTATTCCCTGCATGCTGTTGTTTGCTTGTTTTTTGTTTGTTTGTTGTTGTTTTTTAGCCTTTGCTGACTATTTGTATTGGGCAGAGTTTGTTATGACTGTTCTTTTACGATCAGCCATTCCTGGGCTGCTTGCAATCATTTTAGCGTTGGACATATATTTGCAGTTGAGCAACAATTGCAAAGATATTGTATTGTAATTGGGAAGACAATTACAGTCCACAGAAAAGGAACCTGCCATTGTGATTTAACAGGCCTGGAACAGTTTATGGTTTATCTCTTGTCTCTAAAAACAGAGTACATCACAGAAGATGACGATGAGGAAATGGAGGAAGGAGATGACGATGAAGGTGAGTCTTCTTTTCTTCAGTCAATCAGCGCAAGATGTCATATCTGTTGCCTTTTTCAGGAGAATTTACCCCAAATATCTTGTGGATGGGGTGAATGCAGAAGTAGTAATAGTGCACATCAGTGAAGTTCAAGGAAAATCCGCATATCTGTTCAAATTTTATGACTTTGTAAAGTTGTTAATTAAATCCATGCCTTGGCATCATTAGATAAGAAGCCTGCTGCAACTCCAGATGTCGGTCACAGGATAGCGATTTAAAGAAAATGTAGTTCGATGACAGAAATACTGCAGGTGTCGGGGAAAATACCACTTTCCCCTGAAACTTGTACATTTGTTTGCACATATTGCCGGGAAGGTAAAAAGAAAAAAAAAATGCCCTTTTAGTGTTTAGAGCATTGCCATGCCGTTAATAAGGTTGGCATCCCTGATTATACAGTCACAAATTGTTTTCTTTCTACTCTTCCTCCCCCACCTCCCTCTTGTTTTTGTTTCTCATCTCAGCCCTTCATTTTGCAATGCATTGTATATCATTTTCACTCATCTGCATGTATGGTAGCTTTTTATTTTTATTTATTTATTTCTTTTCTTTTTTTTTTTTTGGGGGGGGGCCTTGTTTAACAGGCTGTGCTTTTTCTAGGTCCCACTCAACATTCCTTGTATGCATCAATCTGGTTCAATTTTTGTAATTATATACAAAACAATGTACATGTCCCCACAAGGGGTTTGAGTTACATGTGAATGATTTGTGAAAGTAAATTGAAATTGAAATTGAAAATTAATGCATTGTTTGATTACATCACAGGAGAAGAGGATGATGATGAGGAGGAGGAGGATGAGGAAGATGCTGCGGAAGTAGATGAAGAAGATGGAGAGGAGGTCGAGGAGGATGCGGGGGACGACGCGAGTGATGCAGGCGCATCTGGCGGGGAGGAGTGCGAGAAGTGTCCAATCTGCCTCTGCACGTTCGACGACCAGGAGGTGGGCACGCCGGAGAGCTGTGACCACACCTTTTGCCTGGAATGCATCCAAGAATGGTCGAAGGTACGAGATGAGAGATGGACGCCGCCGCGTGTCCTCAATCCAAGGCCATTTCTGCGATTGTGAATGGAACAAAGTTATGTTTAGAGCCCCAGGATGACACTGTTTGCTGTCTGTGTTGCTCACAATGATTTGTAGGCTGTTGGTGATTGGATTCAAACAAAATTCATGTTCTCATTGTTAGTATCATTGTCATCATTACATGTGCAATTGTCAAATGTGTGTGCAGCATCTCCAGGTGAGGACATCATTTTTTCTTAAGTTCTCTTGAAGTTGATAGGCTCTTTCTCCACGTACAGCAGAAGTTCAAGAGGTCTTCTGGGGAAGAATTATTCCGCAGTGAAACTTTGATCGCAAAGGTTATTAGGAGACCTGTAATACAAGTTCATGAAATCCTGAATGTTGTCAAAGCTGAAATGTAGCTGTCAAACCTGTCCATAGCATGATGTGGATGTATTGATCAGTAACGTGGCAGATGCAGAGAGGAAATGTATCAAATACTGAAATATGGTGTATATTGGATTGATCTTGATGAACAAAGTTGTCAATATAGAACACATAGTCTACAAAATCTTGAGACTAGAAGGAAACAGTCTTCTTAAAATCAGCATGATATGTCAATGATATAACTATGGATGCTTTATTTTCTTTGTACAGAATGTGACCACCTGCCCAGTTGACCGGAGTGTCTTCTCACTCATTCTGGTCAGGCACTCGCTGAAGGGAGAGGTCATCCGGCAGGTCAAGGTCAAGGCACATGAGGTCGAGATTCTGGATGATGATCCCACTTACTGTGAGGTAAGAATAGGAGCAATGATATACTGTATGGCATGTATTTCGGGGGGGGGGGGGGGGGTATTTCCGTGAGTTGGGTACTGTTTGCAAAGTTACGACATGTCAAAGTACTAACTTTGATCCTGACATGAATACAATATGTATTTGTATGTTTCTCCAAAATTGTGCGGCAGTCCCAATGTACAAAATAGTAGACTCGCTAAACATAGAATTTACCTCTATTAAAGCATTGTTATTGTACTTTTTTCTTCTGTGCATGTGTGTTAGTATGGTAGTAGTAGTAGTAGTAGTAGTAATATTTGTAGAAGAAGAGTGATAGTGGTTTGTATCAATAGTAGTTGTAAGAGGAGGAGTACCAACAGCAACATCTGTTGTATGTAAATTTGAACGTTCGTTTGATGCATATGATTTACTGTGTTTTTATGCCTCCGCCACGAAGTGGTGCCGGAGGCATTATGTTTTCGGGTTGTCCGTCCGTCCGTCCGTCCGTCCGTCCGTCCGTCCGTCCTTCCGTCCGTCCGTAATGAATTTTGTGGACAAGGTAACTATCGAAACCTGTTGAGGTATCCTAATGAAACTTGGCATGTATGTGTATTAGGGGGTGAAGTTGTGCCTATCAACTTTTGGGTGCACATGCTCAAGGTCAAAGGTCAAAAGGTCAAGGTCAAATACATAAAATTTCACTATTTCCACCATATCTTTTAATGCCTGAAGATATTTTCTTGAAACTTAGTGTATACATGTATTACCCAATTAAGATTCTCTGGTGAAAGTTTGGGTCATGAGGTCAAAGGTCAAAGGTCAAAAGGTCAGGGTCAAATACATAAAATTTCACTATTTCCACCATATCTATTGAATGCCTGAAGATATTTTCTTGAAACTTAGTGTATACAATGTATTACCCAATTAAGATTCTCTGGTGAAAGTTTGGGTCATGAGGTCAAAGGTCAAAGGTCAAAAGGTCAAGTAAAAATATTAAAACTTCTTTTTTTTCTCCGTACCTTGGAAAATTGTTCAAGGTATCTTCATGGAACATAGTGTATACATGTACTGACTGGAAGTGATTATCTAGAGAATGTAGGGTTCATGGGGTCAAAGGTCAAGTGCAAGACTTCAAAATTTTACTTTTACCCTCATATTTATGCAATGCCAGCAGGGTTATTTTTTACACTTGGTGTATGCGTGTGTAACCTAATAGAAATTCTCTGGAAAGTTTTTTTTTTCTCTTTTTGCCTCAAAGGTCAAAAGGTCAAAGATCAAGCGAAAGTGCTGAACTAACTTTTTCCTCCATATCTCGGAAATGGCTCAAGTTACCTTGAAACTTAGTACATATTATGCATGTTCTACCTGAAAGT
Source organism: Diadema setosum (assembly GCA_033980235.1). NCBI lineage: Eukaryota > Metazoa > Echinodermata > Echinoidea > Diadematoida > Diadematidae > Diadema > Diadema setosum. The sequence goes on from CM067071.1 coordinate 16,973,142, forward strand.
AATTATCTTATGAATTTTAGGGTCAAGGGCCAGATGAAAATGGTAACAATTTACTATTCAATTCAGAAATTGCACTTTTTCTCCACACCTGTACCTTGAAAATTACTCAATGCCTAAATGTATGAATGGGTCAAAGTCAAGTTAAAGTCCTTAAATCCCTAGATACATGCTCTCCTATTCATCCAATTAAACCTACGTCAAGGAAGGTGAACATTCAACACATTTGTGACAAACTTGTCATTCCAATAATTTACCAATTTTGTGAAAATGTAATCACACATTGTCCACATGTACTATCTAGACCTATTGGGAAAATCATGCATTATGGCGGAGGCATACCAGTCGCCAAAGCGACATTTCTAGTTGTTTTTTATTATCTGTTTGTGCATTCATTTTGCTGACAAAAGACACTTAAGTCTATCTGTTCACTGAACCTTTCCAGGTTTGTGGTGAGTGCAACCGGGAAGATCGGCTTCTGCTGTGCGACGGGTGTGACGCTGGCTACCACTGTGAGTGCCTGACCCCTCCGTTGGATGAGATCCCCATTGAAGAATGGTTCTGCCCAAACTGCATCACCAGGGAGCAGGATGGTGAGACAGCTGCTGGGATGCACTGCACACAGCCCAGAAAAAAAACTAACATCATTACAGGGTCATACCATTTCTATTCCAGGGGATGGGCAAAGGAGTGCAGGAGGGAGGGGAGAGTTTTAGTGTTATATATCTTGAAAGCAGGGTTTAGGAGATGGGAAAAGGAGACTCTTCTAAGTAAGTCTACATATCCGTGACGCTGCTTTAGTTTTGGTTAAAATGCCCCTTTCTTATACTGTATATGCTATATATTTCGCGGGGGTTTTATTTTCGCGAATTTCGCGAGTCGGGAGCAATTCGCGAAATTAACAACATGCGAAAATATTACCTTCCAAAATGAATCCCTTGCCTTGATACGAACATTTCAGTACTAGTGTACCATGTCACTGCTTACCGAACAGACCATACTGGCTAAGCTTGTTTACGTACATGTAGCACGTCCACGTCTACTTACGAATACTGTAGAGAGCCAATCCATTGCGCCACAGTGTTACAAACGCGCGGCGTGTCACCCTTGATTACATGTACTAGTACTAACTCTTGCGTTTGCATGCCGCTACGTCTTTACAACTTATGGGGCCGGGGCTTCGTTTGCTCCAGCAGCTGGTTGCCGCTGAATTTACTCGTACCCCTCGTACCACTCGTCAAAAATCTAGCGCGATGGACTTAACCACTTCAAAAATCATATATGTTGAATTCTAACTTACTAGTTCGCAGAGTTTGGTAAGTTTTTTTCATGCAGTGTATAACTAGTATCATTCTTATTTGCTAGTGGCCTAGTAACAAGTTGAAAATTCACACTTTCTTTGCCACTTCATATTTTCTCTGGTTCCCCAATCGCGAATTTAACCACTCGTGAAAATGTGTGACAGCGGGAATTTGCGAAAATTTATGTCACGAAAATTAAACATTATCTTGATCAAAGGTACGTGCAGCCTCATGGTCCTTATTTGCAAACTCTGCGTAGAGGCCACCATATCCTGCAAAGTGGTATACATGCTCTGTCTCATGAATATAGGCAAATTGACACTGTGTGAATGCTAGTATTTTATCACAAATATTTTAGGCTGTACATGATGGACATTAGTTTTTCATGTGTCTCGCCACCCCCTTTCCTTTTCAGAACATTTGAAATTGACAGACAATTGCTTTAAAATGCTGTATATATTTGATGTTCCTCATTTGCCCTTTTTTTCCTCAGTATACACGAACAATTTGGAATAACGTCTGTAAGCATAAAAACTAACGAAAACAACAAAATAATAACAAGCAATAATCAAATAGTGGGTCTTGATGAAATCATAATATTTTTGATCAATTTAAGTCTACTTTCATGTTGCCTTGAAGTGTTTGAACAAATGTATTCACAGGCGGTAATATCAGGGTTAAACTCTTTCAACATACAGATGAGAGTAGTGAGGACGAGTACGTCGCGACTGTGCGCCGCCGCCACTCCAGGAGGATGCGAGAGTACGCCACGAGGGCCATTGCACGCACGCAGGTTGCCGAGCGGGTGCTGGCCCGGGTTATCCGAGCGAGGGCGGAGAGAGAAGTTGAGGAGCAGGAGAGGGTGAGTGAATATGGTCTGGATATCTCAATGGCTTTGAAGCCACAGCGCTGCCATCTTACCATGCACATCACCCATATATTGTGTACAGAACTCACGACATCACATGACCTTTGTAACAGTCTCAGCTGGAAAATGTGTGCATTGCCCCATAGTGTGTGCCTGGTAAGATGGCAGTGCGGCGGCTTCACTTGTTTATATAGTGAGAATGGGCTTATGAGATATCTAGATACCTTCAGTAGATATCAGCGGTTGGCCCTGAGCAGGCCCTGAATGGGATCAACCCTGGGACACACATTTCCCCTCACTTCTGTGTGCACGAATCTCAGTGAGGATTTTGGATCTGGATTTTGGAACCTCTTTACAATGAGGACCTAAAAACCATGACAATTATCTTGTTACATCACTACACAAAAGTAAAGAAATATAAAGGGTTGGAACCTGTGAATTTGCCTTGTTACAAAAGGGTTTTGTAATATCTGACCTTTTACAGCAAGGTTCCATTGTATCTAGGTTTTGTTTTTCAACAGGTAGCTACCTTATCTTGTCAACCAACTGGACACACATTTCCCCCTCCCATCTATTCTGTGTCAGCTGTTACAGTTATGGTATTGGATGAATGCAGCTTTTATTGTTTTATGGAAACATGTACCCTCCTTGACATTTTAAAGGGTGTGTACAGTTCTGGTTGAGGTGAGGATTTAGCTTTTAACGTTTTGTGGGATATTCAGAAACCACTCTATGAGATGTCAAAGAGCATGCAATTTCAAGGGGTATCAAAAGTTTATTTGATGAAAATTGGTTTTGAAATGGCTGAGATATCCAAAAACAAGGTAAAAAAAGAAATCCTAATAAAAGGCGTTGCCTGTCGCCTTTTATTATTATCACTTTTTTGGATATCTCAGTCATTTGAAAACAATTTTTATCAAATAAACGTTAAATCCTTCTTAAAATTACAAGCTCTTTCATATTTCATAAGAGGTTTTTCATTATCTCACTTAGAAATGTTCAAAACATGAATCCCCACCTCAACCAGTACTGTACAGTCCCTTTAACCCTTTGAACCCTGCACTATTTGAGATGGTCGTGACCCTCACCCTGCATTATTTGCACATATTGAGCATATTTTGCTAAATGACAGAATACATTGGTAATACATACAAAAAATACAACAAAAACAAATAACCACAGGTCTGTGAAGTGTGATTATGATTACTCCAATTTTATTTGAGCTGAAATAATAGCTCAGTATGACAATAATGATTATAATCATAATGATAATCAACAATAGTAATATTAGCTATAAGAACAATAACCTCACTCCCTGACTGTGCCACGCCCCCTTGACTTTGACGATCACCAACATGATCACCTCGAGCTCCAGCTCTAACAGCATCCCAGCTGCTATTTCCCCCACTGGTACCCGGCTGAGATTGTACATCACCTTGTGCAGCATCTTCAAAATCACTGCTTTGACTATATATGACTTGTCAATAGCTTCCTCATAATCACCAGATGATTCACCTAAGATTATCGCACGAGCCTCCTCTGCAGAATGGCATCTTTTTGCCATTTTTATAGCTCAAAACTTACAAATCCAAACCGTAATCAACGAAAGTATAGACCGAACAATCTCTCCACATCGTTGTAGTGAGATGGCGTCGTATTTAGGGGGTCACCTGACAGTTAAAACTCAAGTTATCAAAGTCACGTGATTTCTGGCCGGTATACCGGCCTTTAGGGTATTTGCACGTTCTGCGCGCGGCCGGTTTTCCGGCCTTTCGGGTTCAAAGGGTTAAGTGATGAATGCTGGAAGATGTATATGAACACAGGACTTCACAACCTTGTGCATTCTGCCGTTTTGATTTTTTTTTTGATTTTTTTTTTTGCAGGGGGGGGGGGGGGGAGGGGGTCGTGCGCACACAATAAATCAGCCCCAAACTGGGCATGAAAATTGTATTTTGATGATGATTCCTGTCTGGCCTTGTAATATCTACCAACAGTAAACGCTGTTGATTGATTTTGTGTGTTACAGACAACTATGGAATTGATCGTGTCCATATGAATGACACATGTATGTATATGAGGACATCATTCTATCATTTGATGTTAAAAATGCCATAACAATGATATTGTTTGTGCATTTGAGTCCCAAATGATTGATTTGAATGCACAAAATCAGTGATTATGAAGTTTGCAAGAGACATTGATATCAGGTTTATGAGGAAGTGATGTCTTATATGCACTTTTGATTGAGTAAGTGAATCAGCTTTACTAAGCATTTTGATGAAAGATGAAATCTGCAGTGAAAAGCTGATTTTCTTTTTCAAAAAAAACTGTCACCACTTTTAGGCTGGCACTTCCAGTGCAACAACCGTGCGACGTCCACGGACGACTAAGCCGCGCAAAAAGACGACCCGCAAGCGCAAGACCACCACGCGAAGGCGCAAGACCACGAAGCGCCGCAAGACTGGAACCAAACGCAAGACCACCGCCAAGAGCAAGAGCACTAAGAGGAAAACGGGTACCAAGCGGAAGGGTCGCCGAAAGGTCAGACGCAAACGTAAAGTGAGTAGCAGAATCGTGTCTTATCGAAACATGATAGAATGAGCCGAATGAGACAGCTGTTGCAATTTAGTACCTGGATATAAGAAAAATGCCATTCCATAAAAGAAAATTTTTTAAAGAGATTTAAAACCAAAACAAAGAGCATCATCATGTTTGTTTGGTTTTTTTTTGCAAAATTTTTCACTTATGGGCATGTTATTTATGCAAAGGTAAATGTAAATGGGTCTTTTTAATTCTTATATTTGATTTACATAGCAAGGGTTCTCCAAAGATGTTAGCCAAACTAGGACTTGAGTAATTCTAACACTTTTCAGCAAGATGTTTCACCAGTTTGAGAATTCAATTATCTGTTCCCTGTGCCACTATCAACTTTTACGGTTTAAGATTCGGCCAAATCCGTTCACAATTTTTTGAGTTATTTTGCAAAAACACAGACAAACCAATGCCAGAAAAAATCAAAACCTCGTTGGCAGAGGTAAAAATAGTTTTACGTTTACGTTCTGTCTTGTGATGCAGGTTCGGAGGACAACTGGAGGTTCAGGCACAGCCGGGGCTCGGACAGCTCGGCCGCAGGGTGCAACCACGATTCGCCGCCGCATCGCCGGCAAGCTGCACCTGGTGAAGCCCAAGGTGGGGTCCATCATGCCCGACATGAAGGTCAAAGGTGAACAGAGCCTGCTCTTCAAGCGGTACGAGATTGGCGCCGCCTCCCTGTCCCTCACCGGCGATGATCACCTCTTCGATCCAAGGTATGCTGACACTATGCAACTTTCCTCTTGTTTGTGTGTGGCACAGTATTATATGCTCAGTAGATTCCATCTACTGACTGTTGCACGTCATCCAGAGCAAACCACAAGGGGGCAGTATTTGTCTTGTGCTTCATTTGGAGAGTCCCACCTCTGCATTTTAGGACTCAGAAAAGTGCAAGCACTTGCTTTGCAGAATGCACCGTTTGTGGTCTTTATCCTTGAGTAGGCCGATCATGCTTCACTTGATTGGTTAATTAGAATGTACACTTGTGCTTCAAATTACAAATTACAAATAAAGCAAAATATTTGTATCCAAAGTTTGGGTCCAGAAGACACCTTCATATTCACAAAATTGTAATATTATTTTGAGTTATTTAAATTTTTGCACATCGATGTCTGTTACTAATTCCAATTTGCATGACTAATTACTGCTTTGTTAAATATGTATGAGAAAGGCACTTTATCGCCAAAAAGGATACTACCTGTAATTTGCCTCAAATATGAGAAATATAATTGAAAAAACAAAAACGAACTGATATTTGTTTTTTTTTTTTTCAATAGTTACTATCTGTAGAAAACAATAAATGCATGATATCAAATTGATGCATATGGTGGTATCAGATAACCATGTAGTATCCAAATATCCAAGTAACCAAGCATTATTACAACATGAGTTCCAGAATGCTTTAGGATTGATATGTGTGATATATTCCTGTGCAATGTGTTTTATTCATTCTATCTGTTTAATCTGTTGAATTCTGTCCTTGTTTTGTCTTTTTTTTTCCAGTGGCTACGATGACTCAGTTGTCACAAGAGGACCGGGTGCCCAAAGTGCCCCAACAGCGGCAAGGTGAGGCAGTACAAATATTTATATTACACTGAATGGCAGTGAATGGGATACCATGGAATATTGCATGAGTATGGGCTGATATATTGCATAGATTGAAGATGAGTGCAATATTCCATGAATTTAAGAGCCATCCAATATAATTATCATCTATTATAAGTACAAACTGTACAAGATTGCTATACTACCAGTAGTCTTAGGAGCTGACCCTGTACCAAAAAAGGAGTGACTCACACTTGCTCATTTCAATTGTGTTTGTAGCAACTAGCAAGAAGTTTGCAAGCTTGAGAATTGTTACAAGAGTTTGTCAACTTTCTGCAGTAGTACAGTAGGAAGTGCAGCAAGCTCCCACGCAATAGACAAAATACAGTGTATTATTGCATGGCCACTATCAACAGTAGCCTATGGGGATTTAATACATTGGCCAATGCGGAATTGATGCGTTGACCAATGCGTTTTACTTAATACGCTTTTGTATTTCAAAAATCAGGAAAATCAGGCGGACAAGAATACGCCTGTGAATGCCAATTGGCACAGAAAACGCCAGTGTTGTACACAGTGTCCAAAGTCCATGGCACAGAAAGGGTTAATGTGCCGCTAAAACGTCCTAAGTAGATGATAATCACAGATAGACCATCGCTGAGGCCTGCTGTTCAATCATTGTTGATGTTTATTACCTCCGCCAAGGGAGGAGGTTATGTTTTCGTTACCGTTGGTTTGTGTGTTCGTTTGTTAGTTAGTTAGTTTGTCCGTGTGCAAAATATCTCCAAAAGTAGTAAACGGATTTGGATGAAACTTGCAGGAAAGGTTTAGACTGATACAAGTAACAGATGATTAAATTTTGGTAGTGATACGAGAATTTTTGGAGAACTTATGAAGGATTTTTGACATTTTGGCAGGTAGGGTCAATGAACTTGGGAGTTCAGGCTGCGCGTATTGAGGTTTGCATGTGCGCACTAAAGTGTGTGCTCTAGTTTCTGCTAGGGCGAGGCGCGCCGTGCAGCTGAGGGTTTTTGACATAACAAAGGCTTCTATATTGGGAAATTGGGCTACTTTCAGCACACAATGCTATAAGTATTGTATGTATGGGTGGAAATCACTGATACATAATTATATCTCTATGGAAGAACAAGATCAGTGGTGGAAATGAGCTGCATGCTTGGCGGAGGTCTGCGCTCTTATAGTGCTTCTCTAGTTTGTAACTGTTTCTATTTAGAGAATCTTTTTTCATTTCATATCAAAATTTACTTTGTTTTTGGAAGTTCATAATAGTATGTTTATTTAAAACATCAATTTTGAATAGTATTTTTACAGTTTCATATAGCGCAAAAAAAAAAAAAAAGCCAGTTGGCTCCAGTTCGTGCAGGTTTCATGCCACAAATATTTCTGGTTTTACAGTATGTATTGGAAATTGAATTGAACCCCTTTCCATTTTTGCAATAACGAACCCCTTTTCATTTTCGGATCAATGAACCCGTCATTTCTCCAGGAGGCCAAGTGCCCCCTCCACCTCTTCAAGTGGCGGTCCCCTTGACCTCCTGGGCAGCATTCTGGCCGACCAAGACATGCTGCACATGAGGAGCAAGGACATCACTATTCATCAAGACGGCACCCTCTCCACCAAGAGGAAAGGAGGTTGGTAGAAATTGTTGCTCTCTTCCCCCCCCCCCCTCCCCATATAACCCCATCGCCACCCACCCTCCCAAAGTTTCATGTTGTGTGTTGCTAGTTTCGATCATAATTATTGATATGAAAGTTGTTAGCTACGTGTACCTTAAACAGAGCTTATTATGGGTGCTGAATATTGCCAGCCAAACATAACCGACACTTTTAGTTCATGATGGACACAATCATGGCAGGCAGTTTTTTGTCAAAGATGTGATGCTTTTTCTACTAGAGGAGACTAGCTACTAAGAAATTGAAATGGGGATGAAATTAAACCTGGTATTGCTAGTCTTTGACTATGCATCGACAAGAGAAATTCCCTTCAAGTACAGACAGCATTAAAAAACAAGAGATTTTCAGAAGGTGAAATGGTTCTGCAGATTACATTCATAATTAATAAAGAAAAACACCAAGATGTTACTGCTTTCTGTGATCGTATCAGGGCAATTACCCCCAGAGAACAATTACCCCCCAGCCAGGGCTCGACACTAACGGTGGCCCGGTGGCCCGGGGCCACCAAAAACCCACGTCGGGCCACCAAAATTTCAGAAATAAAGAATTTAGTGGCCTGATCGGGCCACCAAAAAAGGTCGGATGTTTGCCTTTGGGCCACCAAAAATAAAAGTTAGTGTGGAGCCCTGCCCCCAGCTAAATACTTGTTAGTGATAAGGTTAGAGTAAAGATTAAGGTTAGGTTTAGGTTTAGGGTTAGAGTTTGGGTTAGGGCTTGGATTAGGTTCAGGATTAGGGTTAGGGTCATGGGAAGGGTGTGCCCAGGGGGTAATTGCCGTAGACCCCTGTAACAGAGCTATTGATGATTTGAAAAACCTATGTTCGTGCATAGCTTTCTATATACATATTTTGTATAGATGGGCATGTTTGTGTATAGTAAAGTGAAACTCTATTGATTTGATTTGTCTGTAGGCTCATTCAAGTTTACTTCATTATTCATTATCATATAACAATGTTACACTTTTGACAGATCATAAACTATTACTTCTAGATGCTGTGGATAATTTATTCTTTCCTCACATTTTGTGTGCAGTTTTGTGTGTTTGTTGATTGTGCAAGATGTACATTATAGAATTGTGTGGTAATGATACTCTTAGACTGCACATTAGATCACTATTTTGTTTTGATCCATGTTCTTTTATTTTTTTGTAGATGAGACATCAACATCAAAACCAGTTCGCCGTGACTCCCAGAGCCGGCAGCACAGCATGGACCGGACTTCGCCTTGCAAGTCTGCCAGAGGTGACTCAAGAAAGGAACATACTGACAGACTCTCACACATTCCATCCAGCAGAGCTGTCGCCTCTGCTGTGCCAGGATGCAAAGAGGGAACAAGGAGGTGTGACGGGGATGATAGAAGCAATGGCAATTACCAAGAGAGTGGTGGTGATGATGGTTTCCATGGTGATGAGGACGACCTGGAAGGAGATGCAGGAGAGGAGGAGAATGAGCAAGACAGCGGGAGCCAGGATGACGCCGGCAACATGAACAACAATAATAATGGAGATGGTAATGGTGATGAGGAAGAGGGGGATGATGGTGGTAATGGTGGTGGGGAAGATGGTGATGGAGATGAAGATGACGATCATCAGGCAGAAGAGGAAGAGGAGGAAGAGGTTGAGGAGGAGGAGGAAGAAGTGGAGGAAGAACAAGAGGAAGAAGGAGCTGCACTAGAGGATCAAGATCTGCAAATTGTGGAAGAGGAGGAAACACCAGTGAATCATGAACAAGATGAGGACGTTTATGAAGTGGAGGATAGTGATGATAGAGATGTTAATGAGGAGAATGAGCAGCAAGAGCAGGAAGAGGAAGAAGAGATGGAAGAAGTGATCCAGGAAGATGACTCCAGACATCATTTGGAGGTCCAGGAAGAAGAAGAAGAGCAAGAAGGTGGGGAACAGGAAAATTATGTTGAGGGGCAGGAAGTGGAAGATGTGGCAGAGGACTCTCAGTGTGTGCGGTCAGAGGCCCAGGAAGCAGAAGTCGAAGAAGTGGAGGATGTAGAAGAGGTAGAGGAGGAGGAGGAGGAAGAGGAGGAGGAGAAAGAGAAAGAGCAGGAGGAAGAGCAGGAGGAGGTTAGTGAGAGTCTGCAGCAGCAGGTAACGCATGAAGAAGGAGAGGAGGCAGCAGAAGAGGAGGTTGAAGTGGAGGAAGGAGAGGAAGATGAGGAGGAGGCTTCAAATCGCGAAGAGCACGAAGAGCAAGCGGTGGAAGTCCCTGACGGCGATGAGAGAGGAGGTGGTGAGATGCTCAAACCAAAGATCGGTATCAGCGACTTGGAGTGTGAGGACATTTCAGATGAGGATAACGTCCCTGAGGAAGAGGAGCCCAATAGCCACACCCTCCCGAAAGAAGAGGGCGGGCATAAGAATGACACTTTTTCAGATGCTGAGGAGGGCATGATTATAGAAGGTGTTGATGGACGTAGCGTTGTTGTGAGAATGGAACCGCCAGAGAGGAACAAGATAAAATCTGAGGGTGATGTGGTGGAGCACCCCGCCAAAGAAGGGAATAGAACCAAAGACTCTGAGACCAAGCACGGTGCATCATCTGCAGAGGAAGGGGAAGTAAAAACTGACGATGAATCGAAAAAGGGAAAGAAAGGGCGGGGAAAGCGTAAAAGGAAACCCAAGTCAAAGCGAAACCGTGACAAGCGCAATGTCGTTGTAGATCCAAGGAAGTCCATATCACTGCATCCGCAACTGCCAGCGGACCTCTCGCGATTGCCAAAGAGAGCGGATGAAGGGGTTGGGCGACGAGAAGGGAGCAGGGAAAGTTACGGGGACTTGAGGCAGGTGATACAGGTGAAGAGAGACACGCCTTACACTGCGGAGGAGCTGCGCCGCTACCACGAGGAGTACTGGGATGAGTACAACCGGAGGAGGGATGAGCGGAGGGTGGAACGAGTTGGGGCGTGGGATCAGTATACATATGATCAGTTTGCTTATTACGAGGCTTGGAGGACGATGGGCGGAGAGTATGGAAGACAGTGGGAGCTCCATATGCGCGACCGCTCCCCGATCTACGACCGCAGGAAAAACGGCGGTGAACAGCACGTCTTGGGTGCCAGATTCGAGGTGCAGCGGCAAGCCAGAAAGGAGCTTGAGAGGAGTCGAGAGAAAGAGACTGCGAGGAAGTCTAGTGAAAAGAAGATAGCGGTAGAAACAGAGGTTGTGCGGAAAGAGCATTCAAAGAGGAAAGATTCTGAGAAACCACAGAAGGACCGTGATAGTAGGTCTAGCAAGGACAAAAGTCACAATAAAGGGCATGTGCATGAAAATTCCGCCCGTGATAAGAATGGGAGGGAGCACGAAGCAGCCGCCGAGAAAGACAAAAAGCATCGCGAGAAAGAGAAAGAAAAGCATAGTCACGACAAGGACAAGGAACGAAGCAGGCATCGGGACAGAGAGAGGAGTCGCGACAAGGACCGCAGCAGTCGCAGGGACAAAGATCACAAGAGCAGAGAGAGGGAACGCAGTCGTGAGCGGGAGCGGAGTCGCGACAGGGCCAGGGAGCGCAGCAGAGACAAGAGTCACAAGCGGAATCGCGATAGAGAGGGAGATCGCAGTCGCAGCAGGGACACCGACCGTCATCGCAGCCGGCATCGGTCAGCGAGCCACGACCGCGATCGCAGCAGAAGGATGGAACGTAGTGATGACAGTGAGCGCTTGCCACCAAAGGACCGTAGAAAGGACAAACGAGATAAATCCCATCACAAGAATAGTGACCGGGAGGAGGATAGGGTAGTTCATCAAATCGAGAAACCGAAAGAGAAGTTCAAAGCCAAGGACAAGGTGAAAATGAAAAGGAAGCCTGAGGAGCCCAAGCCTGCTGTCGTTGAAGATGTTGTTGTAAAAGCAGATAAAGGAAAGGTGACGGTCAATGCATCGGGCTTGAGAAAGGTAGAATTGCCTGTTCCCATTAAGGTCAAGGAGGTCAAGAAGGCCACTGAGAAGCCAATGGTCACCAAAGCAGAGAAGGTCAAGACCAAGAAAGAGAAAGTCAAGAAAGACAAAACTGTAGTCGAAGGGAAGGCGGAGAAGAAGACCAAGAAAACCAAAGCAGGAAAAGAAAAGAAATTGACTAAAGGCAAGAAAAAGAAAGTTGCAGCCAAGCGGCCACTGTCCTTTGACGTGGAAGAAATCACTGTAACAACGAAAAAAGTGAAACCGGCTCCCACGGCTGAGCCCCCAACAGAAGCCGCTGAAGCTCTGTCAATTCTCAAACCTCCCAGTCCGCTCAAGTTTAACGACGAGGAAGACATGCTTCCAGCTCCCTCGACAACTCACAGCCTGGTGTCTCACAGTCCGGATCTCTACAAGGACATGATAGTCAGCGATGGCGACCTGTCCAGGACAGTGAGTGAGTCTCCGCAACAAGCCCCGAAGGCGGCAAAGTCGCCGGCCGACGTGGTGGTTGCAGACAGCAGTCACCTTGAAGCCGAGACTGACATGTACGACCCGTTCAACCCAACAGCATCCCCTCCACCTGTCATTAAGTCCCCATCCCCCATTCAGGTGGAGGCTTTCCATGACCACGACAATGCCGCCTCCTCTTCCTCAGGAGACGTGGCCCCCAAGCGGGTGCCAAGCCCACCGCCGGAGATCCCCCCAAACCCGACCTCCACCACGGACGTCTCCAGCTCTGACATGTCCACCATCCCGTCGGGCTCGTCGGCGATGACCAACGAGGACCGCCTGATGCTCGCCTCGCAGGCCAGCCAGCAGATCACGAAGATCTTGAACCAGCTGGCCTCGGTGCCCGTTGCCAAGCCCAAGATAGCCACGCCCACCGAGCCGCCAGATGCCCCCCTCTCACCGACCCTCTCTCCTGCAATGTCTGCGGGCTCGCTGGGCATCCCCACCAAGCACATTGATTCCAGCATGTCAGTGAGCTCCATGGGCTCCGACAAGAACTATGGGGTGGAGCCGATGATGGCAGACGACAACATCGGAGATGTGAAGGAAGAAGACATTGAGATGTCAGCCGTTGATCTTTACAACAAGAACAGCAGAGATAGGGTAAGGGACGTAAGAGATGCTTTCACTTTAAAACCTGGAGGACATGAACTCTGTGCATATTGTGCCTAGAGATAATATTGTCCTGTTTGTCCAGTTTCATAAATGTCACTTTACTACTAGAAGTATTGCTGTAGTGACAGGATTTTAGTGCATTGAATATTATTTTTATTTAAAAAAAATATATTTTGTAATACATTGCAGTCCAATTTTCGTGGAAATTACATTCATTTCCAATATCCTCTGCTAAAAGAAGTTTTTAAAAAGGGAAGATGCAAGTATTTCAAGTTTAGTGTACTCAATTAACTGGGGAGGGGGTGGGGGGCATTACAGCCAGTCTGCCACTTACCACGAGAATACACTCAACCTTTTCTGTGCCAGGGACTTTGTAAAGTAAACTTTGAAGACTAGTCTGGAGTACTGTAAAACCAGAAACATTCACAGCATGAAACTTTGCGAACTGGAGCTGACGGCCTTGTTTACAGCATGAAACTTTTGCAAATCTTGGCTCCTTGCGACATTCGTGTAAGTTTTGTGCATGCGAGAATGGCTGGTTTTACAGTATGCATAGGCAGATGTCTGTTGGAAATGCATGGTATTGCAAAATCAGCTAGTCCTCACTGTGTTAATAATTCCTGCTGAATTATTTTGTTCCTCTTACCTTTGCAGTATCTGAAGAAGCTTTATCACCAGGAGAGAGTTGTGGAGGAGGTCAAGCTTGCCATCAAACCTCATTACCAGCGGCGGGAGATCAACAAGGAAGACTACAAGGAGATCCTCAGAAAGTCTGTTAATCAGGTATGCTAGATACCTCATCTAACCCTCCCCCCCCCCCCAATATCCCCATGGTCACAACCAACATCTTCCTCCAGCAATAGCAGTGGTAGAAATGAGTACTCACAGTATGTAGTATGATGTAGAAGAGAAAGGCACTCAGAGAGTGCAGACCTCCACCAAGCAGCTCATTTCCACCCATATACTGTATACGCTATAATTTTTGCGTACATAAATTTTTGCGAATTGCCGCTGTCACACATTTTCGCGAGTGGTTAAATTTGTGATTGGGGGACCAGAGAAAATATGAAGTGGCAAAGAAAGTGTGAATTTCAACTTACTAGCAAATAAGAATGATAGTAGTTATACACTGCATGAAAAAAACTTACCAAACTCTGCGAACTAGTAAGTTAGAATTCAACATTTTTGAAGTGTGAAGTCCATCGCGCTAGATTTCTGACAAGTGGTCCCCTTGCGATAATGGATTGGCTCTCTACAGTATTTGTAAGTAGACGTGGACGTGCTGTATGTACGTAAACATACTTGGCAGTATGGTCTGTTCGGTAAGCCGTGACATGGTATATACTACTACTGAAATGTTCGTATCAAGGCAAGGGATTCATTTTGGAAGGTGATATTTTCGCGTGTTGTTAATTTCACGAATAGCTCCCGACTCGCGAAAATAAAACCCCCGCGAAATATATAGCGTATACAGTACACATACAATATGCTGAAAATGGCCACATTTCCATGTGATTAGGAACCCTTTCTAGTGTCTCTACCTTATCTTCCTGCTTTGCCTGGAGTGCACACTCAGTGCACATATGTACTTTTGAAATACTTGAAGCTTGAATTCCCTTGTTTCTTGGCCCAATATGCCAGTGATAAAGAATCCTTCAAAAAAACAAAAAACAAAAACAAAAACAAAAACAAAGCAAAGCAAAACATTCCCAGATCCAGATGGTGATCTGCATCACTACTAACATTTAATCATCAGTTCCTTGTGTCATTATCAACTTTTCTTGTAAAGTTCATCCTAATCTGTTCACAAATTTTAAAGTTATTTTGCAAACAGACAAACAAATAATTGCCTGTAAAAACAACCTCCTTTGCGGCGGTGATAATGTTATCACCCACTATAAAGTCCTGGGGTAATTTTGCTGTAGCAGTAATCTTTGTGGCTCGCTAAAAATGAAAGGCGATAATTTACTCTATCGTACAAGAAGACGCTAACAGTTTGTGCTACAAAGGATAATCAACTTGCAGCTTGAAACTACAAAAATGCGGTTTCTTGTAACTGGATTTTTTGTGTAAATGTCCTAATATATGATGTCAGCTGTCTTGCAACTAAATTGTCTCAGTAGGCTTCTCATATGCAAAGGTCTAGTTCATGTTCTAGAGTCTTTTCATCAGTATTTTTTGTATTTGTTGCATGGATGATAGATCTGCCACAGCAAGACGGGAGAGATCAACCCAGTCAAGATCCGACGTCTGATCGACGGCTACGTCAAGAAGTGCCAGTATAGGAACAAGAAGCCTGGTGGGCAGGACGGGCACAAGTCGTCGTCGGGCAAACCTGGCGGGGGCTCGTCTGGAAAGTCCATCTTCAAGTCGTCAAGCAAAGGGACGACCAAGGGGAGCAAGGAGCCGGCGAGTGCCTCCAAGCTGATCGAAAAGAGCCGGAGCCTTGGACTGAAGTCATAAGAACGGTAGAATACCCAGCTGTTTTTGTGCACCTATGCCAAATTTCTGCTGCCTCGCTGATCGGAGAATGCCACAGGAATCGCAAAGTATGTAATTTGCTGCATCTGTAGACAACGCTTGAGGTTTTCGAACTGTGACTTCCCAGGACAACTGACCCCCTCCTCAAAGTTATGCTTGAAATGAAAATGGGATTAACTATTGAAAGCTCCCAAATATTCATTACATATTGTCAATAACCCAACCCTTTGTAGAATAATTATGTACAGCAAGGCTACCAAGCATAGACTTTTAGATAAAGGGCCACATGAAAATGCAAGCAGCAGTGTGGTAGGGCCGTCCATTACTACTGTGGATTGTTGCTGCTATTAATCCACATGGCACTACATACTATCCCATGTCATTGCTGAGGAATAAGAAGGATATGGTATACTTCTAGACATAATGAAGTGCTGCTTCTCATGCAGCCTCAAACTCCCCCCAAAAACAATAACAAAAGAAGCATTTGTCCTTCTTTCTTATATGTCAAGCTACTGCTTGTCATGGTGTTATGAACTCATGTAGGATAAATGAAACATTTTGCTATGTGGAGGAATGAAATCATGTGCTCTGTTTCTTGATTCCACAGAGTGCTTCCATTCAAGCATCCTGGGAAAAAAAAAAAGGCATGTATGTAGCCTTTAGCCTTTTGATATTCTGTACAGTTTACAATTTATGTGTTGTGACTGCCCATTTCAAAACTGAACATGAATTCGACCTCATTCATCCGAAAGAAAAACTTATGTACATGATATTTCACAGATGCGTGGATGATCCACCCCCCATCAAAAACAGCAGTGCATAGCTTGTGATTTGGACATGTTGGCTTTCCTTCTTTTGACCTCTTTGCCAGTATCCTGACTCTGTCGTTCGATACTTTAGGTTAGGTTAGTGGAGTTTTTGACATAGGCCATGCAAATGAAAAAGCGATGTACAGAAAGTAAATGGTATTCTATGCCGTTTTAAAGTTTATGTGTGTTTCACACAGAGTATAGTACATGCTGTTCTCTTCATTAGATCGATTCAAACAGAATTTGGTAGCTTTTAGAGGAGAGGCGTCTCTGGTGTACATTGCCTCAGAACTGTCCATGCACCTACGTGTGCCGAAGTCTTGTAAATATCAGGAGTGCAGTGGAATGGAGATAGAAAAAAATGATATCTACTTAGCGGCTCGATGCTGATTGATGTAGGTATGCTGAAGTATTTATTACGTTTTTACGATGTTGTCCCTGCAGCATTGAGGGGGCATGGCGTCATCATGACCGGCACACGTTGCCTCGCGAGTCAAAGCGATAGTCATGCGTCCTCGAGATCTCTCGATGTAAATATTCCCACATGGAAGCTTTATATGATGGAACTTCAAAAACGTGGAATTCCCAGAATTGGAATATTTATTGGATGTGTAGGACGTTCTTGCGCTGAGTTGTGAAGCTGATATGATGACACATGCCAAATGAGGGAGGAGTCTAGGTTCCTCATGTGTAGTTAGTTGTACGACAACGGAAATTCGGGGTTGGAGTATGGAAGATCGCTATGGCAAATGTGCTCTATTTGCCATTATGTAGTACGTACTGTAGATTACTTCTCATAAATTGTTAATTTTGATTTTGATTAAAGAATTGGTGATAACATTGTTTATGTGCAAGCAATGTGGAGGTCACATGAAAAGTCAGAACATCTTATAAGAGTATTGCTATTGTCTAAGTTAATCACAGTTGTCTCTGTCTTTGACAAAAGCAATTTAGATTAAACTTTCTTCCTGAGCAGAACGTGCAGAGAAGATATGATTGTGTCTGAGTGAATATTTAGGTAGTGTGTATTTATTTGAGGGAGATGGAATTCAAGATATGCTGAGCACTTGGCAACTCGTCTTGTTTTTTTTCGCCGCACAAGTACATTTACAGGAATAATGGGAAATATCTCTGTCAGTTTGAGTTGCCTGAATTGGCAGAGATCCTTGTACAATGCAGATTTATTAATTAGATGAGACGTATCGGAGTGTATGAAAGCAGTTTCTGTTGTTGGTTTTTTGTTTGTTTTTATTTCAGTTTGTATATGCAGCAATATTATGTATGCCAAAATGTGATACTATTTAATGTCATTGCCTCAAGAATGTTACTGAAAAGTGAAAAAAAAAGAAACAACAAACAAAAAACAGTAAAAATAACAATGTGCTATTGACGGAGTTTTCAAAGACTTGAGACTGTAAATAAATCTGGTGCGTATTATCACGGCTAAAGTAGTGAACTGGAAGCAAAACAGCTGGCAACTAGGTGTGAAGTAGCTGTAATGCAATATTTGCAGTCATGAGTTATATCTTGAATGTGGGACTCTAAACATCATCAAAAAGAAAGAAGTATCTCATCTCGTAAAGTTCCCTTCCATTGATTGCGAATTGGAGAAAAGGATAAGGCACGATTTCTTGATGTCCATTAGACGGTATCCAACTCCCCCTGTAGAGGTGATATACATTGTATATGTGTATCAGTAAGTTTTCTGTGGAACATGTGAGAACTTTTTTCAATTTTCACTCTACCCTTTTAACTGTTTTTTTTTTTTCTTTAATTCAGAAAAGCACCTCTTTTTCTTTTGCGTATACAACTCCTTATACAGTGTGACCTTTTTATAATGCGGTCAGCCATACAAGAAGCAAAGTACCAGATATACAGAGGTTATGTTGTAGGTCCCACTCCTGTTATATTCTTAAGTTTTTATACCGGATATAACAAGTTTCCAAATATAAATAGAAAATTTGAGTGGTCCCAAGCAACTCATTATAACAAAATTCCCCTGTAATGTAGTTGTAGTCTTTTGTCGAAAGGGGTGCCTTTCTAGGGGTGTACTCCAGTTCTTGTAAAGGATGTGATTAACCTCTTCTTGGCCTGTCAGAAGTCTGTCTGAATATGAATCTGCAAGAGGCTTGCTGAAAAAAAAAATGAAATATATCCTTTTTAATGACCTGTCAAGAGAATATGAAAACCTCTGTGATTGTGAAATGATTTTTGCACATTGACATATGCACATGTACAATGTATGTAAGGCACAATTAACTCCTGAATAACTCTTTGAAATCTCTCTAAGTTTGATGTACAAAAGACTGCATCCCTGTGATTGGACAGTAACTAGGAACTGTCCAACTAACTTTTTGTCTTAATTAGGGGATGTATCTTGTGTGTGTGTGTTTGTGTTGTGGGGGGGGGGGGGGGGTGGGTGAAGGGTGCAATGATTAATTAAGAAGTTACTAGTCACAGCCAGGATCTATTGAGCTAGCCTTCCACTGCTGATAGGATTGTGTGCATTATACTGTAATAATCACTGTCCAGTAATCTAAATGGGAGTTCAAACTTCAATTTCTCTTCATGTCCTTTTTTGTTCGTTGTTTTTTGTAATGAGAACGGAGGTCAAACTGCGGTGTGAGACAAGAAAATTTTAGGCCGATTGGTTTCTTGGTCTTCAGTGACTTGCCACTCTTGTTCTACTTTGTTGAGAATGTTTTGAAGTTTCTAGTAACTCTCTCACTATGACCACATTAAATTGTCATTCACATTGTGTTCGAGGACGTTGATCATGGTAACAATAGTGTTTTAGTTACCTGAACATTTTTTGGAGCTGTTTGATTCTTCGAGTTCAGTTCAGTTGACTTTCAAGATTGTGTGAAAGAAATGATTATGTCTAACCTTTTGAATCATTGGCTTTGCATTGAGTACCAGTAATTGCAATGTTTTGGCAGATAGATGCCTCATATCATAGAGGTATCCAAAGGCAGGATACGCTGTATTTTATTTGAAGATTTCTCTTTTCTTGGAGTTTGTAAATTACTGAGCAAATGAAACACTCATTATTTCATGCAACATGCCTGCTTTCTTTCTTGGGCTAGGTGTTTGCATGATGTAGGAGAAGGCAAATTTTCATCATTAAAATAAGAAAGACATATTCCAACGAGGGTCGTCATAATCTTAACTCTGTGCTCTTTCACTGTTTTCCAATTTGTGACTGTTGTAGTCCCATGCACTCATTCTGATGCTGTGTGTAATTCCAACTTGTTCACAACTTATTTCCAACTTAATTTCACAACCTATTTCCAACTCCATTTCTTAGGTTTGTGTCTCATTATGAAGAATCATGTTAGCATTGTTAAAGCCTTGATAAAAAGTTCAGTATCCTTACTGTGTGACTTTCTATAGATGATTGTTCAAAGTTCATGATACTAGGTAAGTTAAATCCTGTTCATGCACGTTTGCGAATGGGATACCAAAATGAAGACCATTTGGTACATGGGTTTTGTGATGTAATCTGTCACGGCCTGATACAGTGCAACAAAGAAGACTCTTGCGTAACTCCTCAGAGCAAAAATGGTGGAATGGCAATTTCTTCCCACCAGAAGTCGTGTCGATACCCAGCGCCTTCTGGTCTAGAGTATGTTTCGATGTTGTGAGGGTATTATGCAGCCGAAAAAAAAAAAAATTCCCCTCATTGGAGATTTGTTAGCAAATGTCATAGCTTTAGCACGCCAGGGTAGACGTTCAGGCATTGTCAGCAGATTTCATACTTGCATTTTAGCAAAATTTTCCCTTCCCCTGTAGGTCAATTAATACAGTAATCTGATTGTTTTTTTTTTTTTTTTTTTGCATGGGTGTGTGTGCTTGTTAAGCTGTATTCTCCTAAAGAAATATGTTAAGAATGCAGATAGAGAACTGAATGTTATGAAATGTAGTAGCTTTGCTAAGCTTAGTAGGTCAGTATAGTGGCGTTGCATTGAGGACCGAAAGGGGGTTAATGCTGAGAAGAAAAGAAGATAAGACATCTGTTAATGCTCCTGTGTTGTTAAAGGGGATGGCTAGTAACTGATCAGTGGGAATACGTGGGAATGCTGGGGTTGATTGTTCCAATCCTTGTGGGATTCATTTAAGAGCACATTATATATCTGTTGTTGTGTGAAAATTATTTGCTTCAGAATGGTCTCATATTCAGTGACGGGGCGATCGTTAACGGCCCGTTAACGATCGCCCCATCACTGTACAGGCATGCTAACCTGGAAACATTAGACTGCCCATTACTTGAATATGAGACCATTCTGAAGCAAATACTTTTCACACAACAATAGATATATAATGTACTCTTAAATGAATCCCACAAGGATTGG
This sequence comes from Diadema setosum, assembly GCA_033980235.1. NCBI lineage: Eukaryota > Metazoa > Echinodermata > Echinoidea > Diadematoida > Diadematidae > Diadema > Diadema setosum. The sequence continues at coordinate 16,993,814 of CM067071.1, forward strand.
AACATTCACCCCCAGCATTCCCACTGATCAGTTACTAGCCATCCCCTTTAAACATGGGCTTCACATTTGCCAAGTGTGAATGCAGTAATAAATTGAGAAAATATTTATATCATATCTTGCATCTGTCAGTTGCTGCATGTGAATTATGGAAACTTGATGGTGATTACTGTAGAATCATGAGCCAGATTCTCTTTTCCTTTTTCTTCGTTCATCATATGATTTTTACAAGTAACACGATTGCTTCAGTAGCGATGCAACAATTTTTGACAGTTGTCTGTTAGAGCGCTTGAACAGTAATGGTATGTATAGAGTGCAACATGATGGGATATATGCCTTGCCTGTGATACACACTTCTGTGTGTGTGTGTGTGTGTGTTACACAATGGAGAAAAGCTAGATATCTCATGAGTATATATCAATATCTTTAGTTGGATTTGTGCACCGCCAACTCAGAAGGGGCATGTTTTGACTCCCCCCCCCCCCCATTAGTGTCATATTTATTGCGTTTGATTAAGGTTGCTACAAATCTATCATGAAGTGGTGTTATTGGTCGATGGGGGTGGGGATTAGGGGATGGGTGGGTGGGGTGAGAGAGGAGGGTGGGGAGGAAGGGGGAGGGGTCCATGGATGGAAGCTTGCATGGAATTTTATAGCATGTAGAGTTCATGTCTGCATATATATGTGAGTTTTGATCGTTAATTGTACATTTTGTGTCTTTTTTTCCTTTTTTTTTTTGGAAGACAGATACATGATACTACATAATCGTCTCTGCAAGTTCTGATGTTCTTTTCCTTTGTCCTGTTGCTCAGTAACATACGATGTACAAGCTGGTTGTGATCGAAAGATTGAAGCACTCAGTGGTATGGTGTTGATGTGTGTGTATGCGTGTGTGTATGTGTGTGTGTGTGTGTGTGTGTGTGTTTGTTCAGGGCTAGTGATGATTGTGGAAGGGAGGCAAAGTGTTGAAAAGAAATATGCATTGAAGCGTATCGAGGATGGCACGTCTGTTGTGCACATCACAGCACAATTTATCATGATGTCACGCTTGAGAGAAAGTTTGATGTGTTTGTATGTGTGTCTGTGTTTTGTCTGTGTGCGTGCATGTATGACGAATATGTAAAGAGTTGTAATATAATACAGTGTTCTTGCATCCTTGCGGGAGTGCTATTTACTGCAAGAGACTACAGTGGGCTCCCGTTATAACAAAATCCTTGGGACCAGCAGTTTTCTGTTGTGTATCAAAATTTTGGCACAAACGAACAAATAAACAAGAAAAACAAAAAATACATAAAGTGGATGTCACGGCCTGAATTTTAACTTCGGTGTAACTGGAATTTCGTTATAACAATGTTCGTTACAATGGGAGTGCACTGTACATTTTTCTTGGAGAGCTCAGCACTGAGAGGAAATACTGTCTTGAGGAGAAAGTATATCTCCCAAATGAATGTAGTAAATGTTACATTACAATGATAGACTTGGCCCTGTTTGACGAAGGATTATAATTGATTATATTGTTGATTTCTATCATAAGTCTATGGCAGCCTGTGTGGTAAGAGAACTTACAATCGATTATAATAATTATTATCTTTTGGTAAATTGGGGCCAGGGCAATACGAACAGTATGGTTTACGTCAATACCCATCTTTTCATTTAGTCCCGTCGGCAGCCAATAAAATTTCAGATTTATGTTGCCTGTTGTGACGTCACTGCAGTCAACATGACAATTTTGGTTTTAATTAGTCATGCAATTCATATGTCATGACTAATCACCAATTAGTATTTATGTAGACCATATATATATATATATATATATATATATATATATCGTCGCTGGGGTGACAAGATCTTGTATCTGAAATTTTGGTGAAAATGACCGTTTGATTAGTGGTTATGTCCTGGCCAAATCCCAACTGTCGTACTCCAAAAATGGAGCCACCACGTCATGTCAAAGGAACTTGGGCCATCGCATTCGCTGCAGTGCTTTTGCCACCGTGTTTTTTGCTCTCCTGAACATTTGACTTTTTATAGATACGAGGTCTTGTTGCCCCAGCGACGATATATATATACTTGTATATATATATATATATATATATATATATATATATATATATATATATATATATATATATACACACACACACACACACACATATCGTATCATTATGATATATAGCGAGAGAAAGACATAAAACAAAAAGCATGAGAAAATGGGGAGAAGTCAAGAAATCCAAGGTACGACAACCGTAGGAGAACCAAGGAAAAAAAAAAATCGAAATTATTAAGTACAATCTTGTCATTAATTACTAAGTTTATTCAAGAATGGGAATCCATGATGATGCCAGTTTGCGATTCAAGGTTAGAAAGATTACGAAAAATTGTAGCCCCGTGCACCCGCACTATAAAAAGTGTGCAACTCGTACTTCACACTGCCAAGCTGTGTATATGTTCGGGCGGCGAAATGCAATGAAATACATGTATATTCATAATATGCTAAATGGTACATCTAATACAAACTATTGCCCCCATTTACTGCACATTGCTATTCTGAATTTTGTACTGAAAAAAAAAAAAGATTAAAAATAGTAATTGCATACCGAGGCACACACGTTATATTTTTATATCCTTTTAGGAATCGTTCCATGCAAAAAAGAAAAAAAAAGCGATTAACAAAGCTTATAAGAAGAGAAAAATTCACACCATACACCAATGAATGATGGGACCAATTCTGTGACAGTGGTTATTTAAACTTTCAACAAGATTAATCTAAACAAAATTCATCAAACATTCATTAAGGCACGTTCACTCATCGCTTTGTTTGATATTAAAGAGATTGGCACACCAAGTTTTCTGTCCAACGTCTGCACACAAGAAATTGGTATTGGAATCACCAAAATCCTGCGACTACCTTCGTTGTCATTGCACAAAACCGTTCATACATTACGCCCATGAAATCTTGTCAATAAGACTTCATACTTTTTACAGATTCTAAGCATCGGTTCTTGTCAACCAACGATAGTGTTTAATAGATATTGCCCTCAAGCGCCGTTACGACGAATTTGACTGGGAGCAATTCAAACACGTCCATGACACATCACGTCATGCTATAAAATGTTATAATGTGTACACTCTGAGCCAATCCACGGGCAGTACATATCACTTAGTCTTTTTACAGTCTCTTGTTTGTAGTTAGCGATTTAGTCCTCAGCCGCAGTTTTGCTTGGTAGGAACCTCGTTAGATTTCATTCTCCGATCACGAACCTTGGACGGCAAAGGAAGAGTTCACTGGATAGTCTAATATTTTGCTGGTACAGTTGCATTGAATCCAGGCTACTTTGAAGCTCCTTTCTGTTCTGTAACACTTCCTTCCGAAACATGCACCAAACTAACTCAAGAAGATTAACATTGTTTTGCTCATTCTCCCTTGTTATCTAGATTACTAATTTGTCTTATCCACAAATGTCATCACTTACCAAAACACCGTATGTGGTGTTGCTACTTGCAATGTATGGTTATCACGGGCGACAGAGTTTGCGGTGAGAGATAATTAACATAGGGATGCAAATTATGTGAGGCAACGCTGAACAAAGCATGCAGCAAATAGCAGTCTTTAAGTGAGGCTAGCCCTAAGCTTATGCAGTGAGCGCAGAAAGTACGAACATGGGATGGCTACGTACGGTGAAACCTAAAACTATCCGAGCTGTAAATGAGACATCATATACATGAAGTAGATTTTGACTGGTGAAAGTATACAATTCATAATATTTACATAGTCACTTTTTACTCACTTCATTAACTACGAGACCATAATCAATTCTCATTTACTTGATTTGGTACGCTTGCGTCCAAATGGTACCAAATGGACTGCTCTGTCTCTCCAAAACACGTTACTATACGGCCATATTGCAAAATGGACCTTCTAGTACTTGTAGGCTACTTGCCGACGTTATTCTTTTCGTCGGGAAAGCGATATGAATGCATAAATTGTTTTCTTATCACTCACGGCGTGTATAGTTACATAGCACCAATCCAAATAAACCTTGACAAGGTTGATCACAGAATAAATCAAAAAGTTTAAAGCTTCAAATTTAAGTTATTTTTTCCTCCATCTCAATTATGATTAATTACATAAATTATAGGCACAGAAATTACAGACATATCGACATAAGTAATCAATAAAAAAGGGGGTAGGCTTACATTATACTTTTAATGGGGATTGCAGACATAGGCATTTTGTTGACCAATAAATGGAAGGATGGAGATGGGAAGACCCATTAGAATTAACAGAATACTATACAAATACACAAGTTATGAATTATATCCTTATCTTTCTAAAAAAAAAAAATAATTGAGAGATCACATGAACCAAAAAATTCGGCTGTTCATTCTAAAAGTGGCTTCAAATAATGGATTAGATAAGATACTTCAAAGTGTGAAATAAGTTTTTAGAACTGAGGGGTCAAGCATGATGTCATGGATATTAAAAAGGGGCTGAAATAATTGCGTAATCCGAAAGACATCATGCATAAAGTAGATTTACTTGACTATCGCGGCATGACACAATACTAGTAATTCCTTTCTAGACATCAGGATAGAAAGGACTCTGTCATTTCCATCCCTCCAAAATGGAGACAAAATACATATATTTTTCTACGTATACTATTTATTTTGTTATTGTAAACACGACGTCATGACATAACACACACACAAAGAACAGAAATAATTGCATTAGTCTTATATCTTCTCACACATAAGTGAGCTTCCGTTGAGAAATCAGAAAGATAGAAAAGAGAAAGAAAAAGACAAAGATAATTGTAATCAGGTAGGCCTAGGTACGATCGCTCCTTCAGAGTCTACTCGGTTGATAGCGAGCCAGCTCCGCCTCCGAAGCCAACACCCTTGGGTCCGAAGCCCTTGCCATAGCAACCTGCAGGTGTTAACAAATTAAAAAGAAAACATCGCTTGAAGAACGCCATTACCTCGGAACAAAACCCATCTACCTCTCCCTCACCGATTATCTATCTATCTATCTATCTATCTATCTATCTATCTATCTATCTATCTATCTATCTATCTATCTATCTAATCATCTATCTACATACCTATCCATTTATCTATCTTTCTATATTTCTGTCTCTATATATTTCTATTTCCCATCCTCTCCTATCAGTCGTTGGGTACTAGATTACTGAAAAGCAAAGTGTACCGTCTGTATTTTCGTTATCATTTTAAACTTTTCCTTCAAATCTATTGCTATGACTAAAACTGTAGACTTTCGTTATCTCACTCACCATCGCCACCGCCATAATGTGTGTTACTGATATCACACCAAACTTGACATGACAATGTAATCATATCTATTGCAATTACGACATCATCGCTGATTTCATGTAGGCCATTATCATCACAAGCACTGAAAACATCATCATCATCCTCGGCGCCACCATAATCACCATCACCATCTAATTATCAATGTTTTTGATCAGAAGTCCGTTCTCTTTTTGGCTACCATGGCAACAACAACATTGCCATCCACACACAACTTTGAGCTTGTGCTCGTCCTCCTTTGCTGACTCACCTTTACAGAAGATCTCGCCATCCTTGTCCGCCAGAGTTGTCGAGTCCAGTCGCTTATTGCACATGAAGCAGGTGAAACATTTGTTGTGCCAGATCTGTAACGAGGAGAGACCACACGTGACATGCATCATAGATCGATGTTTCCATGGTAACGATGTGAGTAAGGTACGCAGGGTTTGATCACATTTCATCGCGTCAGTATCGACTTTGAGTTTGAGTTTAAGATTGAGTTTGAGTTTGAGTTTGAGTTTGAGTTTGAGTTTGAGTTTGACTTAGACTTTGAGTTTGAGTTTGAGTTTGTGTTTGTGTTTATGTTTGAGTTCGATTTTGAGTATGACTTTTGTACACGCCACAATGTGGCATATTGTATTCTACGCCATAATCATAATCATAATCATAATGAAAATTGAAATCAACACTCTTGAAATCTGAATTTCGTTCCACTTCTGCTTTCGGCTATGAGGAAATAGAAGTGCTCTTGGCTGATCATTCATTTGTCCTGGGTATTAGAATTCATTACAATCTTGTGTTATGTATTCAAGATAATGCATTCTTTTTTAATGACAACCATGACAACTGACAACCGCTGATATGAAGGCAACCACAAACATTTCATTTATTTTAACAGACTCCGTAACCTCAGCGTTATATCCGAGACAGAATTTGCTGAGTACCATAGATGTAGACCAGAGCAGAGGGAGAACAGGGAGAGGTACGTAAGAAGTAGTAGTAGTAGTAGTAGTAAAGGAGGAAGAATATGTAGGAGGAGGTGAAGGAGGGAAGGAGGAAAAAGAGGAAGAGGAGGAGGAGGAGGAGGAGGAGGAAGAGGATGAGGAAGAGGAGGAGGGATGAAGTTGAGAGCTCTTCCTTACGGCATTAGCACCGACTTTCTTCTCAGCTGCGTAGACGGATCCACCGCACCTCGAACAGCGATCACCGCCCATATTCGAGACGCCCGTCAGGTCGGAATGGGCGTAGGCAGCGGCCATGGCGGGAGCACTCCTGCATGGTTCCAAGGGTGAAGGGTATAAGGGGAGGGGGAAGGGTGGGTAAGGCGGGAAATAGAATAGTTTATGCTTTAATTAGTACAAGAGATCGTAATCATATTTCGTCTTCATTTTCTACTGCCGCAACATTGTCAACAACACCGCAATCACTTTACCGATGTCATTCCTATTTTGAATCTCCTACACCGGCCTACCAATCTTGTAGTAAAAAGAATTCTGTATAAAATTGTTCTTCGTTTTCATAGATTTTATAATAAAAAAATCCATTCCTACTTTGATAACATCATAACTCCATACATGCCATCAATAAACATCCGCTCTTCTGATAAGCGGTATACTAATTACTGTACCAGCCTCATCCACATCTTTACAATATGATGAATTCTTTTGCTATAGCAGCACCGATTTTGTAGAATTGCAAGATAAAATTAGGACTGAGACAGACAGGCACGAATAATTTGAAAAATTCTTTAAAACGTGTCCTTTTTTCTGACGTCTATGAAGTTTATGAACTTACGATAATTTCAGGAATTTTATATTGCGACAGCAACTACTGCTGCTTAACTCTGTTTACTACTGTTGCTAGCACTACCACAGTTCCACAAAGTTGATTCTAAGAAAAAATTCAAAGTACACATTATCATTCCCCCTGTTCTGAAAGAGGAAAGTTAAGTCATTCATTATGCTAGTAAAGTGAAAAATGCTGCATGTTCTCTATATTCCCTTATAGTGTTTTCTAGACATGACGTCACAAAATATTGTGGTCTTCTCATCCGGCGAAACTTAAAAAATCATAACTTTTGGAAGGATTGTCCGATTTTCCTCAAACTTTCACCGATGTGTTTTGCTAATGTTGCTGCATGCATTCATTCAATCCACATGAACATTTGGGTTTCATCCGTTTAACTATAACATCTGGGGATGAGAACAGAAAGAACCGTGGTCCTATGTGCTCGCACTTGTGCCACAACCCTTGGTCTCATTTGCGGACGAACTCGCGCTCGAACGCACCTGAGACTCTCGTCGGGCAGGTTGCCGAGCTGCTCCCCTTCGTCCATGCCAAGGGCGCCCCCACCGATTCCGAAGCCAATGCCTTTAATGCCGAATTTGCGGGCGTGACACTTTTTGCAGTACAGCTCATCCTCGTGTGGGGCTACCGTCTTGGAGTCCAGTCCGGTTCCGCACAGAACTAAGAAAGGTTTGTTGAAATTGGGAGTGGGGAAAATGATACAGAGTTTAGACAACAACAACAACAACAACAACAACAACAACAACAACAAAAACAACAAAACACAAGCAAGCAAATAAAAAAACAAACATAAATCAAACAAACAGATGAGCAAGCACGCTAACATTAGACAACTAAGCTGTATTTAAGATTTGGTAATGGATCAAAAATGACACAAATACAAACACCTGATAACGGTTTGGTATTCTAGCAATGTATTAACATCAGTGAAATTAAAGTTGTTATTGAGACTCCTAACAGAACATCAATTCGTCATATTGCTACATCTGCACTGAACTGGAAGGTCTGAGGGTCATTCTGATTGTAAATTATAATGCTTCTGTTCCAGACTGATAAAGGTTAAATTGAACGAGAGTGTTATCAATATTTGTAAAATCGGTGATCATCGTAAACCCTTTATATGTATAGCTTTTAAAGTGCTATGGAAATCTTAACATTGTTTCTATTGGTGTGTTGCGACTTTGAAAGCTTTGCAGTTCAGCTCTCTTTTTCTTGATTGACGTGATCGAGATTGGTGGGGGGGGGGGGGGGGAAGGGTAGGGGGTGGTGATTACTTACAGCATCGGTGGCAGAGCTTGTGGTAGGAGAACGAGTTGGTTTTAATCTCCTCCGCGGCATACACTGACTTTCCGCAGCGGGAACACTTCTTTCCTCCTCCGAAAGGCATCCTTCAGATCTGGTAAAGCAAGACAAGAAGTAACAGAGAGACAGATGGATGAGAGATAAAGATGATGTGGAAAATGTAATTTCGTTTTTACAGCCCGTAGTAAACATTAAAGTTTTCTTCTAACTAACCCCCTCCCATTAACTGCACTTCCACATGGCAGTTTCCTCTCCGGTTACTCGTCGGAAGCAATTTTTTTTTTTTTTTTTTAATTCCGGTCAATGTGTATCGGATCGCAGTCTTTCCATCGAAGTCTTTTCTTTCTCTTCTTCTTCTTCTTCTTCTTCTTCTTCTTCTTCTTCTTCCGAGCACCTACTGAAGTGTATATCGTATGACCGTCCGATGTATCCGATTAGTGCTGGTCGTCTATCAGGTCAGTGACAGACATGTCACGCACAAGGTCATCGGACGATCTCGCCTCATTGGATGACACCCGACACGGTATTGTCCGACACTAACCTGATAGTCGACCATCGCGAGTCGCGATTCATCAGACTGCTATCCGATACACTTCGATGGGTGGCTGGAAGCAAAAAACTTTGCTTCCGACGAGTGCCGATGAGAGAGAGAGAAAAAAAATCTCTGTTGAACGGGGGTATTAGTCCGGACGCCATGTTTTTCGCAAGTCGAGCAAGCATTATAAGTGTCGATATAAGTGTCCAGTCACTCGATTATGTGTCAGATAATGTTGTTGGGCTATCGTGACTATTTGCAGTGTTTGGCTGACACCCGATGACGGTCTGTTGAGTGTCCGAAGATTAACAGCCATAGGACAGGTTATAACTGGAGTCCAGGTTCTAGGGCTTTCCTGGCTACGGAATCACCCTTGGTTAGCCTTGGTGGCATATCTGAAGCTTGTCGGCTCATCCATATCATTGTCGTCATCTTCGTCATTTTCATCATTATTTGAGTGTATGCTCTACTCTCTCTCCTGAACTCTCCTTTGTTTTCGTCTCTTTCATTTTAAACTACGGCGAAGTAGGGCTAATTGTATGTGGATATCTTTGATTGATCATGTTTGTTTCTGTCTAGATGTGTGCCGTATAGTTTCATCACCATGTATGTCTGTTTTCTATGTATGTGTTGTTTTGTTTTGTATGAGTTTTGTTTTTAATTTCTGATATATTTATGTTGTATTTTATCCGCACGGATCTGGGGAAAAACAGTCTCCGGACTGATCAATTACGTGTCATGCTTAAATAAATGAATGAAATGAAATGAAATGAAATAAAATGAAATGAACGTCATCCGTCATCACGATCACATCATTATGGCATCTCTATTACCATGTACCGCCGTCGTCGTCGTCGCTGCCACTAACTCGTGCTTGCATCATTATCATCATCAACCCCGAAATCGACATCATCATTCTCGACATCATTAGTGTGGCGAACCAACCCGGCCTCTTCTTCACTAGGGTGGTTGGCAGTGCAGTCCCGGAGGAAAAGGCTTGGTGCGTCAGCTGAGGGTCTTCTCTAAGGATTGTGAACAGCGCCTGGTGTGTCTTTGCAACCCAATTCTAGAGTGACAGTCCCTGTTGCGGTTGGTGCAGACGCAGCAGGGAAGAAGCAGAGGTTGTTCACTGCTTGCGGTGGTCTCGTTTCTCTGCTGCCTGCTGGTCTCTCATCATGCACTTGCCTGCGCCATCCCTTAAATACATCTTTACGCCAGCAGTCACAGTCGTTGGCGGCTACTTTTCCCATGTATAAGGGTCAATGTTGCAGACTTTCATGTCCCGTTTGCATATTTTACGTCCTTAAACTTCAGAGTGGAGCGTCCTTTGTGTCTGGTACCAATATAGGAAGATGGTCGTAGAGAAGGTCCTTGGGAATACGCCTATCTTCCATCCTGCGCCTTGCACTCCCATGCTTTGCAGCGAAGACGTATCCGACTTGGAAGCTGTCTACCGGGATGCAATTCACGTCGTGTGCCAATGGAGGTGCAGAAGCAACAAGATTCAGCATGTAATATCTCTTATGTACAATAAAAATGTGCATGAGAGTGTCTGCCGAAGTAAAAGACATAGATCCCTTTCTAGTTTCTACAGCATGTGGAGCCCAGCAGGAGGTTGCATCATGAAGGGTATGTGCAACCTCTCTGAATCTGGCTGGGGATGGAGTGAGTACCACGGATCCAGGTAAATTACTCCAGACTCAGCAAGGCAAACACACTTAAGATTTCAGGCCTGGACAGGATGTCGCTGTGCGGTAGGCCTTCTTGGTCCTGCTGCAGCTATAGGAGATGCCCAGAGTGCGATTAAACAGGCAGCGCATGTAAAAGGTGTTCAGACAGCGTTCCTGCCTGGAGTAGTTCATGTCTCACTGCCATACAGGAAAGTGCCGAGAACGCATTATGCTTGATCAACACGCATCTTGGTATTCCCTGTTAGTTTTCTGTTGTCCCACACCGTACCCTTAAATTTGGATATCTTGTCCAAGGTAATTGCTGCGGCTCCTCCTATCCACCAAGTGATCTCTATGTCGAGATGGTCAATCAGAGGTACGTGAAAGCAGCTGTCACTTCTTACTAAGAACATACCGGTAACAGCGTAATCAAGAAGAACTTCTGGCGTTCCCAGCACATTGCACTTATAAATGCTCACAAAATACTGATTTACACGCAAAGCTATATACAGCAATGCATCCCATGCGTTGCAACCGACGTGCACCACATACAATAATATTACTTATGACACGCAGAGTTTTCAAAAATCTCTTAATTTTAAAGAGCGCACCTGATTTTGAAATACACAACACAATTTAGAATTTCAATGTTTCCGTTTCTCACTAAAAGTGTCAACAAATGGCGAGTTCTTTCTGATTTTGTGCAGATTTGATGAATAAAATCAATTTCTTATCATCTCGCATCTCTAATAAAATGTGCAGTGAAATTTAGAGATGCTTATGACCATGTGCAATGATGACAAAATGATGCTTTCGGCAGTAGACTTCTGTCAGGCTTTTATGAGACGAACTATAATAAAATCCAAGGGGGTAGTAGGCGAGCTTTCCTAGTACCTCTTTGATACAACTTTGTGAATTCACGGGAACAATCAAGTTATCAAAGAATATACAATAAGAATAAATACGTATAAACTGAGAATATATTTGCTTCCAACATACAGTAATAGATATTGTTCATGGCTTTGCAATGATCTTCGTAATTTCTCCTGTTCCGGCGATGGAGTGGCTTGTTCACAGACCTCCCCTTTTTCTCCCCCCCCCCCCCTTTTCGGCTCCTTTTCCCCTTCTCTTTGTCTTCGTTGTGTTGTAAATACGTTGTGTTCTTTATTCTTGCTATACCATCGCATATGTTGTTTACAAAAATGTGTATTTTTTTTTTTGCCTGTAGGTTTTCATTTTCCGTTACCAGCTGTGTCTGTATGTATGTATTATTTCTTGTCACCATGTTTTCCTGGTACACACGGCTCAATGGAATTTCTCTCTGCCCCAATATTGATGTCATATTTGCGCTTCTAGGTACTATCTTAGTATTTTTGGCAGTATGTTTTTTTTTTTTTATCATAACAGCTAACAAATTCTTTTATTCACCATAGATGGGCCGTACATTTTGGACAGCTGTGTATACCTGCATATTGTTTATAGTGTGATCCATGTCTACAAGCTCTGTTTTTTAGTTGGTCACTCTGAGACTTTCCTATCGCTTTATTTGCTTCTTAACAAATGCAATTCCTGCAAAGTATTTATTTTATCCATTGTTGATCTTATATCATAATACAATCATTCTTACATACACTTTGTGTATAAACTTTATAGCTTGTGTTTCTTTACTTCTTTGCTTCTATCGGCTTCTGTTCGATGGAAATAAAGAAGTTGAATAACAAAAAAAAAAAGAACATAACTCGGATACCCCGAAAATCGAGCGCGCGATGAGCCGTATCACCAACGACGTGGACTTTTCCTCATCACTTTTATAGGCCATCATGTCACTGTACAAATAAATGGAGCCTGGCAACTCAATGTGGGGCACATTATCATTCTTTCCTTCCTTTATCATGACACATAGCTGAGATGCCATCAAGTTATCTTTTTATCTGCAGTTTTCTTGCTTCATGTTTAGCAGCATCTGCTGGGAGAAGATAGCTCATACCATCAACCTCTCCCTGCGAAAACAAAACAAAGCAAAACAAAACATACTTCTTCTTTTCAACCTTAGTTCGGAACCTAAAAAGGTGGAGGATCAGACTGGTTGCAGACCTTATTTAACAGAAGTATTTGTGAACACGAGCACCTTATTCTGATTCGTACTTGACGAGGAGGAATTCACTACTGGGCCTGGTGTAAACTGATGGTGAATTAGGGCAACCGCTGCTTGAACGCGGCAGTCGGTTAGCTGCTTGTGTCGCAAGGACTTAACTGGTGCCCTAGATGAAATGACCGTATTCTGTATAATGACTGCTCTCAAAGCATGTTGGGAAAATTGCATTTACCTAGATGTTTGGTAATCCGAAAATGAAATAAGGTTCGGTAAACCAATATTTTTGGTGTTACTCGATCCGAATGTTCATTATTCGGAATGTTCGTTGTTCGAAAATGATCCATGAGGTTCGTTATTTCGAAGGTCTATCCGAAAATGAAATAAAAAGGTGCGTACGTAATCACCTTTAGAAAAGCAAACCTTATTTCGTTGTCGGGTTATCGAACCTCCAGAATAAAGAACCGTAATTCTATCTTCGAACTAACGAACTCTAACCAAATGTTTAACCAGTTATGTAGTACAACACAAAAGATCGAGAATCGAAATCAGTCGAGAACCAAATAAAGGACCCATTGTACACCAAATAATATGCTTTCGTGAGTTCTCGGTTTAGTTACATGTATATTAAATTGAAACAGTGTGACATTTTTGCAGCGGAACAGTGATGAAGAAACTTTTACATTGTTGCAAACGTAAACACAGTGCCAGCCAGCAGTCGCCACCATTTTCAACAACATTTCTGTTATACAGTAAAATCACATTATAATTGTGATTGAAGATTTTTCTTACACTATATTTTCCTTTCTAAAGACATGAGACTCATTAATTTCATTACGTATATGCAAATATATTATGATGCAATTAAAATAAAATGTAGTTGGAAAATTAAATAAATGAAATGAATGAAATATAAATTGTTAGTCATGTCTCATCAGTGTAATGTGATAACTCACTCTGACCACCAATGAATCAGTGTGACAGTGGGCCTATGCAACTTAAAAAGCCTCATTGAGTATTAATAACTATTATATGAAACGCCATCGCTCTGTGGTAGGCTTAATAAGAGAGCTAATAAGTACATTGTTTGTTTCAAAAGTGCATCCTCAGCATGATACACTGCATGAATTCTAGGAACAAGGTTGCACTGGAGTGCAGACGCTTCTCCTGGGATCTTCTTACAAATCTTGTTGCACTACCGCAGCTGATGCCGCCCGACCCACCACCGTCAGCACCTCAGAGAGATTCCGTACTATGACAGGAGCAGTTGTTCCTAAAGTCGCAGTCTGCATTAAGAGCAGATGCGTCTCAAGGATTCTCCACGAAAATATGCCTTCTGTCGCCTTGTTGTGATCCCCGAATAGCGACGCAGCATTTGTCTTTAATTTTGTATTTACCGCTTCTTTTCCGAGAAATGTTTTCCATACCATGCTGGGTCCCTTCGTCATAAATTCCTATACAGTATGAGATTGGAGCATCATGTATGATTGGGTATGATATCTTCTCCTCCATTCATGAACAAAGAAGCTAAAAGAACCATGACTTAAATCAGTACTTTCTGTTAAATGTTTTTTCCAAATGGTTATATTTTACAAAGTAATAAAGTCGATTTATTCATCTCCATACCTGATCTGTACCGATCATAGGGAAAGATAAGAAGTAAATGTCATTATAGGTCTCAACTGATGCTGTGAGCGTTTTCGTCAATAAGACAGTATGTGTGTCTTTGTGTGTTTTAGTATTGTGAAAAGTGATGTAATGCTGCCGCTACTGGTGCAATTACCACTCTTCAGATGACACTATAAACAGTGTCATTCATGGGAAATCCGCCTCGCGTCATTTATATTCAAAGGTCTATATATGAATATGATTGTAAGATATTTATAGATTTGATTTGACCTTACATCAATTTCATTGTATGTACAAAATTAGTGCTCATTAATCAATGCTCATCGATAAAAAGCCCCCTGATTTTCATTTGGCTTGATTTATGATTTCGACATTGATGGCTGAGATCTATGTATATTGTATACATACAAATATAATGTAATAATACCAAGTAGTACGCACGACAATCAATGCATTCTTTTGCGGGGGGGGGGGGGGGGGCAAGAATGTATTCAACATTGTGGACGAATACACAAGCGAGGGTGTGCCGCGCCCGAGCGTTGGGAGGATGCATGGGGGGGGGGGGGGAATCTTTCACACGAGGAAGCTTTTGTATTCGTAGAATTGGAATTCAACAGTATTGTGCACGTTATAAATGAGAGTAAATACTTGTTTTGGAAAATTTTCTGTTTAAAAGATCACGAGGTGATTTGTCATTTAATAAGTTGCAAGAAAAATACCCGACCAACTAAATTCCGCATTTTTTCCAAAGATTTATCATGTACAGAGTTGTACTAATCACCACAATGGACATCTAATATCTAAGTACAGCAATTAAGACGGTCCCCCGCTGTGGTGGTGGTGGGGGCGCTGTAAAGAGTCATGTTGCACAATGTGTATGTGACGGTGTCGTGACGAACAAAGATGCACGCACGCACGTACCCTATAGGGCAATTGTTGTAAATGATAGGCCTATTACAGCATGTATTCACGACCTATGCTAGCCATGACTGACAGCATGTGATTTTCTTGTGTCATAACATTGCGGTAAGAGTTGCATTGACAGCTTGGCAGCAGTGCAGCACAGCTTCATCCATTGACGATCTACAGACAGAACACAACCCCCCCCCCCCCCATCAATCTGGTCATGCACTTTGCCATCTACACAGCAAAAGCAGTGTCATATTGAGGGCGCAGTTTAAGGTTGTTTTATGGTAGCATCTGATAGTGTGAAAAAATTAAAGATCACAGAGAGTGTAAAAGATTATCCTTCTCTGACTATTTAATCAGAACGTTTAACCCTTTTCTCCATAATGCTTTTCATGACGTACATCCAAGTATCATAATTATAGACGCACAGATTACTAACATTTTCACATCTCAGTAAGATCATTAAGACTTGCTATTTAGAAGTTGACCACCTTGATTCAGACACACGTGTATTCAACAAGATCGTGATAACATGATGGCTCTAATCATGATTAATAATGATTATAGTTATTATAATTCATCGGTTTTTAATGAAATTGTATGCATAGTTTATTATACTACATGATACCTTTATTGTGTATTTTCTACAAAATGATAAAATAATGATTGTGTAATGTAGACCTATACTTTGTATTTGGCTACGGTTTTTTTGTTGTTGTTGTGGACGAATGGAAATGAATGTCAATTGTGAATTGAACAATGTAACTGCTATTATCAAAATGTCTTTCCTGTTATTTCAGGCCTGGTATCCTGAGGTCTACAACTTCGTTTACTATTCTGCGTGTATACTGTAAATCATCTTTGACGCAATTTCTCCTATGCTTTTTTAATTTCTTTTCCTCTTTTTCGCTTACCCCATCATTGCCCATTAAATCCACTGCCCTCCATTTGGTGGATCTCCCCCAAATTCTGGAAGAGTGTTCGTTTGTTTGTTTGTTTGGTTGGTTGTTTTATCGGAGCGCATTCCATAACCACACTGAGCACGAAATCGACCACATGCTCTGTTCTCACACCATGACTTCGTCCTCAGAGTTACTTTCGGCTCGTAAGGCCAATAGCGCAGTTAGGGAAACACCATTTCTTGTTGAAGTAGACATCGAGAAACAGAGTGAAATCAGAGAAAACGAACAATATACTTTAATGTTCCCTTCAGACTAGTTTATAGACTACAAGAAAGGTGATTCTCGACTCCATGAAAAAGGCATTTGCATAATTTTGAAGCAACACAATTAAAAATCGTGAGGCAATGACGCCTCGAATTGTATCTAATATTTTCCGGTCTGTTTATTTTACTTTACTTTACCATTGGATTAAACACATAAAGGCCTACACGGAATGGATCTCTGAGACCTCGAAATCATTTCAAAATCACTACGTGCCCAAAATCGGATGAGGAGATAAGACTGTGGAGATGACGCCCCTAACGCTCGTAGTGGACCAACGGTAATATTGCCGGGATGGAAATTGATTCTGAATACAAGGAGCCAAGGCTGTAGGGGACGGTAGCTGTACTCTATCCATCCGGCACTCCGGTCTTAATCCCAACGTGTCGCCCCTAAACAAGCACGGAGGGTCAGGCAGCGAGGCGGGGGGAGCGCGGACGTGTTGGGAATTGCTCGCACACCCAAAGAAGTCATCCGGTCACATACCACGCGCGCCGCCGCGCCCGCCCAATATGGGCATGGAATGAAGCGAGTTTTCTCCCTTTCTCCGATTGGCATTGAGTGGGATGTTGGAAGTGGTGGTATAGTGGTGGTGGTGGTGATGTGTGGGCGAGGGGGTGGGGTGAAGATAGCAGGTCCGTCCGGGTGTTGATACCAAGAGAGAAGCTACTGCCATGAACACCTTGTACTAATCACTTACAACATGAAGGCAACTCATGTCAAGACAAAATATAAAATACCCAAATATATATATATATATATATATATATATATATATATATATATATATATATATATATATATCCCGGAGATGGTCATTATTTTTGCATTACATCGTAAAGAGTAGAGCTGTCTCAGTTGTTCTGTAATATTATTGCGGGCGAAATCTACGTGTTTTTTTTTTTTTTTTTATGATTTTCATTATTCAAGTCTGTATAAGATTGCAGAAGACAGAAGGAAGTAACGAAAAAAAAGAGAGAGAAAATGATTTATTTTTTTTTTTTAGTATTAGAATATGGGCCTTGCAGATTTGAGTTCTTGGATGATTCTACAATTTCTTTTTAAATGTTATCGTTCGTCATAAAAGTCACGGGTTGTATACTTAAGCAGTTAACTAATTGTCACAGTCTCAATGAAGTTGCTTTAGTTTGTATTCCTAGCTGAACAGATGAAGATGAAAATGAATACAACGAACATTTATCAATGTCGTTAAGAAGAGAATTCAACACATCAGGTACAGCATTATAATAATTCTTGGGGATACATGAATAAGTATCCGATGCGTGGATTAAACAGGTGCCATTTACTTGCATGTCCAGTCGAATGTGAGGGAAATGACAAGTTCCGAAACATAATAAATAAAAGAAGGAATCACATTATGTTAGGTATCAGTCATAGGTTTAATGCAAAGCCCATTGTTTTCAAAGTTTATCCCAGGCCAAGTGGAATCTCGACAGTATAATAATCGGCACATTGATGAACATGGTAAATGCCAATCGCCGTGTAGAGTCGGTTAATGTAATCATGGTAATGTCGTGTCACACCTTCCAAGAAAGAAGGTAATTAGCTCGTTCCTTACAAAAACATGGTGGCCAATATATTAAGTGTATGGGGATTTCAGAATTCAGTATGGAGCGGGTTAACAGTTTACACAACAATCCTTGCTATGATGGAGCGGCTGGAAACTCGTTCAGCGATACCATTATCATTAACCATCGACCGTTTATCACCCTCCGTTAAATGCCGCCAGTGCCGTATTACGGCACTGAATGCCGCTATAGAACAGCGCCCTCATTTTAGCCAATGCTGACATTTGAAACATTATTTCGTCACTCTATGCAGCCTCTATGATGATGATACACGATTGATGCGCTACAGGTCTCCCATATCATTAACCTCCCTTCTGAATTACTCCCGACACAGTTGGCTCGGAGCTCGAGAAGATCTTTTATAAAGTTGAAAATCTAATGGGATCATTGTGCAGCAACCAAATTAATGCACCCCTGCTATCACTGGCTATGTTTCGTTTCATTTTTCATTTATTCATCTATTAATCTTTTAAAGACAAAAACAAAGGTATTCTAAAATATGTCAGAGTCTAAAGTACACCGTCTTGACACAGTGTGTCACCGTGTGTCACATCGACTATAGCTAGTGGCAATTCAAAATGTTTTCCGAAACAACGCAATGCACCCTTGCTTTTATAAAAACGATTTGTAGCTGTCGTTCATGAACTTAGAGTATAGTATAGTAAGATGAAGACAATTTTAAATATCATAAACGAATTCTCTGAAGACTACATCAGTTTTCACTGTCTCCACTTGTCAATATATTCCAAGTTGTTATCCTGTATAGGGAAATTACAACATTTATTTCTCTGTTGTCTCTCTGTACTACTCCCTTTGAGGAATATTTCATTTCAATGTTGTCATGGGAACTTTTATCATGTTTTCGTTGTTTTTTTTGTGTGTTTGTGTTTGTGATGTAATGTATTTGTTAGGCAGCTCACCACAAGCTTTGCTTTTTTGAGGTTCTTCCTTCCTGTACAATAATTTCATGCATGTGATTTCCTACATGAAAAAAAAGATGGAAAATAAATGTTATACAAACATAAATAAACAACACGTAAGACGATTGTATCTTTATTCTGTTCCCATTTTATTGGGTGAAAGAGTTTATACGGGTGTGTCTGCGCATGTACATGACCTCATAATGACGGATAATGGTACATTCCATTTCGGAAACTGTCAAAAACATAATATTCCTCACCAGCTAAACTCTGTCAAAACACGCTTCGCCATTTGAGAACACCTTTATTTAGGCCAGACCCCTGAAGCACATTGTGTCTGATAGAGTGATACCTTCAGTCGCTCGCACCGCCTGTTTGGCACGCATGTTTGTTTTTACTTGGTCTGCTAGCAAACAATGAGAGACCAGTCAATCAATTTCACATTCCACTGCGCGCGTCTAAACAGTTTTATGCGGCACCGTCCAAAGTAATCATCGCCAAGCTGATTCGCTCAGCCTGTCTACGACCTTTGCCCTTTGACACCGTCACTAACGATAGACCACTTATTAAATACGTGTGCTCGGCACAGCGTGAAGCCTGGCAGCCCAGGATAGGATTTCCCTTTCGGTTTTGACCCGTTAACGCTACCGAAACAAGCTACATGAGAGCTTAGTCATGTATTCATTTCATGAGAAGTAACAGGTTCGAGCAAAATAATCACTGATACCTACTTTCCCTGTGACATATCACAACCGCAAATCTGAAATTTCGCCTACGATGGAGAAAAACGTGTTTACCAACAAAGGAAATTCCATCAGATTTTCTGATATAATATCGCCTATGGCTATAGTTTCGTGCACACCCTTCCTTAAAGAATATAATGTCATCTTTTAACATCATTGACTGGCGGAGAACAATATAACTGTTATTGCTATGGCAGCAATGTAACAAATAGGATTTATTGTCATTGTCTCAATTTCAAGCCCTTTATACCCTTCAAGTCTCCCTTAAAGTTAACACTCACATCTTGCAAGGGATGATATTTTTCCCGAAATCCATACACTTTTTCTCTCTCCAGATAAAATTCATTCCATTTTTCTCCAGGAAGACATTCGTTTGCAATGTTGATCTGTGTTATACCATGGAAAATGTCCTAAGTGAAATAAAATTCACTTGCGGTACATTACATTACTTTACATTCCTAAATCCAGGCAGGTGACCAAATGACCCCTCCTTTGACATACTTGAACGTCATCTCCAAAAGGGAGGAAGTCAAAGCGCGTAAAAGAGGGAACTGGTCAATTTCCCCTTCCCGCGCAGTCACCAGTCCTTTCAGCACCCCGTGTCGTCTGCTCGACCCTCGAAGCAGCAGGCAGAGGGATGACGAGTTAATCGCGTCACCAGATAACCTCGATGACCCAATTCTAGATCATCCTTATCCTCATAATTTTACACTCAGTGACTTCTTTAACTGATCTTTACTTGAAGTGATGTAATGATGATCTGATGTAGATCTATTTCTTTTAATATATACATCAACTTTAACATAAAAATATACACATGCAACAGACGAGAGACGAAATCACAGGAGTTCGAATTGACCAAGAAAGATATCTGATTTGATAACAAGAAGTCTAAGCCGAATGAGACACTGTGTTTACAGAAGGACTTTCATAGCGTATTCTCATTCCTAGTATACTTTTTTCAAATGTTTTTTTTTTTTTTTTTTTTTTTTTTTTTTGGGGGGGGGAGGGGGTATTTCTCACTTTCTTAATCTGATGTCTTAGTGTAATCTTTTTTTTTATATAGATTGTAAGATATCATGAGTTGGACTATTGTGTTTTCTTAAATTTCGGCTGAGTATAGGTCATGTGTGAAGAATCTTTCATGCACAAAAAGGCTTATATTTTGCTTTCATTGCAGTATGAACACCCTCTTAACTCAAGAAGCTATACCCTTAATTCGTGTAGCGTTTCCAATGCTTTGCCTCCGGGATATTCCCATGGTCGATTTCGCCCACAAAGTCCACAGATTGTAGAATTTTTTATTTATTTATTTATTTATTTATTTATTTATTTATTTATTTATTTATTTATTTATTTATTTATTTATTTTATTCTATTTATTCATTTATTTATTCATTTATTATTATTATTTTTTTTTGGGGGGGGGGTCGTCTCACCGCTCCTATCGGGTATAACGATATAAAGATTAATCTTGCTAAAATATGTCGACAAAGCAATGCTATATTTGTCATCATTAACCACTCTTATGATATCTAACAATACGTTATCAATTTGGCTATCCATTTCTACCTTTGGATAAATGCTCATTTATATTCCCAACAGTTTCTCAAACCAAGAGTTGTATTGGTCCCATCTTCAGCTGCATGCTCAAACGCAAAATTAAGCACACGAAAGGCTCGATGTGTCAGCGTAGAAACCTTGCCCGGAAATGATGGAATGATGGGATACATGACCTCAAACTGCCTCGTATTTTCACCCATATCACCCACACCAAGGAAAGCAAAACACGGTATTTGCGCTATCACTAATATTCGCGGCATTTCTGGTAGGGCACATGAGGAGAATTAAGGGAATCTTTACTGATCGAATCATATACGTTCTCTTCTTGCTTCTGTGTATTGTTCTTGTTTTGTCCTGGCCGGTTTGTTGCCCAAGGACAGCCCTCTTAGATGCAACGTTAAAGTTGCGCGCACTTTTCGGACACGTCTGGAATGCTTTACCCATGTTGTGACTGATACCCCATCCAGTCACACGATAGCAAATGCATGGTAGGCACACGCGATCCATCGCATTTGACCTGTCAATTTCATCTGCACAAGAGTATACTCGATCCGCGAGTGTTAACTCGCGGATCGAGTATACTCTTATGCATACCTTGAAAGATAATAAACATTCTCCTTATGGTTTATAGAACTGTACCTATAGTATAAATGACAACAGAGTGTCTTCCAAATGTATTTCATTCTCCTAGAAATCGTGGTGACATTATGTATTTTGTTCAAGGAAATTCTTAAACAATACTCTTAAAGGGTTATCTTCTACTTCGCCCTTGGAATGTAATTTAGTATTAAAGCCTTAACTTCAAAACATGTTTGTTTAACTTTTAATGAAACTGATTTCTATATACCAGCAACAGCAAGTTAACACATTTGATTTTGTCGTAGTGTTAATCTTAACAGTTTGATCACCATTTGTCATTAGACCACTAACAGTACCATAAACATGCCATCTTAGGTAGATGTTAAATTAGTGAAGCTGTCTGTATCTTCTGACCTACTACAGGTAGGCCTATATCATAGGCGAAATACCGGTGATATTTATTACAAGACGCGTCGAAAGGTAGGTTGGAAAAAAAATAAACAGCTGAATCTGTCAATACAACAAAAGTCATTGTTAAAGCGACAACTTTATACTCAATATAAATATGTTTAACTTTTTTTTTTGGCGTAGAACAACACTTCCTATTCAACTAGGTAAATACTCGTATTAGTTGTACAATGAAAGAAAAATCAGTAAATTAATACAATTCAATATAGTATCACAGTTTATACATTTTATATTAGTGTTCACATAAAGTTTACATAAACAAAAAGACGTGCACACACGCGCACACGCGCACACACACACATACACACAGAGAGATTTCAAAACTCCTTTAGATTTGCCAATTGGTCAGTTTACTAAAATATACTTAACTTGTATAAATTCCGCTATGATAAAGATTTTTCATGATAACCAAGAGAGGTTGCTATATCAGTGGTTTGCTCGACAGATTAACAACTTGTTCATATAAACATGCATTCCAAGAGTTGAGATGTTGCATGTACGTAAAGGCGAACGAAATAGACTGTTATTAGGGGCCTTGTAGAAGAATTTTTTATCATTTGAATACAGTGTAGGCCCTGCCTACTAGATATCAGACTAGCCTATCACAGCAGTTATGGATGGCGCCTCAGTATGACACGAAAGTACAGCTGTCTTTTGACATGATTGTGGCCTCACGAGAACTTAACTCTTTTTCTCCCAGGGGGCATCAAAACCATAGTCTAAGTTTCCAGACATCATCATTCACGCCTTGCTTTGATTCTATCGCTATCCAAACAGCCAGCGTGGATGTGCAGTACACTGTAGTGTGCGATATCATATTGCCAGTTGACACAAACAGGAAAAGCAACTATAAGAGCGGGAGGCGCCTTGCCGAATGGGTGCACCGACAAGGGACACACAGATAAAATATAACACTGCCCTTGAAACTAGGTTACGAAGAGTCACTGCTTGAGTGCGAGTTGCATTCCCGGAATTCCCGGGAGCATGACTCAAAGACCTCTGAATGGAGGCTATATAGGACGTCGCTCCAAGCATCGGTATCGGTTGTAAGATGAGGAGCACGCGAAACGATTTAAGTGACTTATGGTCACAGTTTGTCGTAAGGCCGCCATCGTCGAGGACTAGGTCGTGATAATCCTTGCGAGGACTGTTTTTCACAACACGCACTGTGCGACCTGGAACAGCAGATGGACCAGATGGATAGCTTAGCCTTTGAAGTTCCTACCCTCAATCATCCAATTACATTACGGGCACTCAGAAGGGCGCGAACAGCCCATGCTAACTATGCATGTGGTTTCGGCACCGTAAAATATATAAACAACCAAACTGCGCTGCAAGATAAACATGGAAGGTAGTTACGAGTAGGATAGTGAGATGAATGCGTGATTCACCCTACAGATGAGTAGATACGCAGATACAAACATATTAATATCGAGAGGTAGAATGGTCGTTGGATAGGTTTATGAGTAAGTGAATGAGTATGCGACCATTACCAGTGTAACATGAAGTTTAACATAGACCACTAAAATGAACAGTCTGTCATACGTATGGTACAGTTTGCGGATGAAAAGACATAAGATTAAAAGCTGAATACTGAGTATATACACCAATGCGTTCCTCTCATTTATTATAACCTATACCAAAAATAATAATACAGAACATAGCATTACATTACAGAATACAGCGTAATAACACTCTTGGTAAGTGTAGATAAACTTAGTTTTTAAGTGGGGAAATACCATGTTTATAATGCATATTCCATAGAAGGTTGGCAGAATTATTTACAGATAGTAACCATGGACTATAATATGTTGGGTGCGTAATTACAAAAATTCAGATTAAGTAACGTTCAATATTTGTTTTATTAAATGGTGACAGAATTCAAAGAGCTGCAAAATATTCACAAGATTGCTGTGCGTTATAAGACACAGGCAGTAAAGCTGAAGTACGGTAATTAGTACTGGTATTTTAACATTACTAATTGTCCGTTGAAAAGTTTGGGTCTGTACGCAAAATAAAAGGCTTATGACGTGATAGCTCTCAGCGAATCGTCTGATTAGGATCCATATCACCATTAATTTTATAAACAGAAATGGGTGCCATTATGGACACTGACAGGAATACTACTACTTGTTTTCCGGCGAGGACAATAGTACAAAGACTTCTCTAGATTAATTTCATCTCAATAAGGCATGAATTGCTTCATGTGCATCTTCCTATTTTATATCGCACTTTAATTCCGTTTTAACACAATATGATTGACTCTAAATTGTATACAATCAACTGCTGCACATGTTCCGTATTTAATCATGTATCGCTTCTTTATAATGCAGGTTTTCAGATCTGAAATTGTGGCGTTTTAACTCTCCCTACGGTTACAGCTCTTTATTCCGAAGATTCGTTATTCCGAAGGTTCATTGTTCCGAATTTCATTTTCGGATTAACGAATCTTCGGAAAAACGAATCTTCGAAATAACGGCACAAAGTTCGGATTAACGAACCCTTTTTCATTTTCGGATTAACGAACCCCCGGGTATAGGGAATTCGTGTGTTTCGGATTAACGACCCTTCGGAATAACGAACCTTCGGATTAGCGAACCTTCGAAATAACGAACAGCACCCCTCCCTACTATAATAGCGGTTCCTATTTGATCAGTTCCAACACCAGCATAGACATTTTGCACGATGTAGTGCCATTACGTTTTATATCTAGTTCAATCTGTTCTTTCGGTATATGTTTTGATATTGGGAAATGAAAATGTCAAATACAAGAAGAAAATTCAAAGACTGCACGCTTTCCCCGTGACACTTGTTTTTTCCTCGTATTTATCAATGTTGACGTCGCTTGATGACAAAGACCAATATTACGTCACCTGAGGAACAAGTATTCCTTATAGGCTATAGTAGTCGAAACCAACGTCACTCGTTATGGTTCCAGGAAAGTATTGATCGTGTTGATATCATTTATTTTCATCATTGATAGTTCATATCACTAAGACGGGTAGCTTTCTAAGCTGAAGTGCAAAGAGATCGATTTTTTTTTTTTGTATCGAAGGAACGTTATCATTATAAATTTTATAAGATCACAATAAATGTGAAGAAGTGCATGCGAGGCTGTATCTAATCTGAACATTTTGATCCACTGCTCCTGGCTGATTATTGTGAAGTAAAAGTTTTAAAGAAAGCAAAATATCAACGGAAATGGAAACTTATTCGGAATGACGTTCAAAAGAGAACAGAGAAAGAAAGGAAGAGTGAGCGAGAGAGGGAGAGAGGGGGAGAGAGAGAGAGAGAGAGAAAAGAGGGGATGGGGTGGAGAGGGAGGAAGAATCTGACAGCGAGATGAAGATATAAGACAACTCATGATCGTCTCATATTCCGATAACCCGATACCATCGCACCACACATCAGTCATGTCAGTTCGCATGAAAAATTCCATTGTCAGAGGTCACGAAGCGTTTGTTATGAACTCCCCGTGATCAAATGAGCGCAATGACTGGTGTAATTATGATATGAAATAGTGTTACTTACTACGCTATACGACGTCTCACACAAGAACCCAAGACGGTGAGCTGTAGTTATATCGAGATGTAGAGAGGGAAAGCAGCTTACGCGCGAAAAGAAATTTCCCGCCTCTGGCTGATCGTCTGCTGAACGGACCTTTTTGGCAAACCGTCAAAAAGATGGATCAGAAATAGAACCTTGACCAAGACGCGGGAGACTGGTTCGTCGGCGAAACTCTTCCTGCTCGGCCAACTTTAGCTCCAAGTTGGTGTACTAACCTTCGTCTAGAGCAAACTGCGGACAAGAGATTACTTCCATCGTATTCATCCTTCGTAATTTTCTTTGCCCCTGTTTGCACACGGCACTGCGAAATTGAAACGGGTGTTTTAAAGCCCATCACTTTGGATCTTACTTCTGTTTTTTGCGCACAGCACCCTGTTGGCAGTGACCCGTTGGGTATGTCGTCCATTTTTGGACGCACGGCAAAATGGGGGTAGTGACAACGTCGAACTGTCCGCAGAGCTCCCAAGTCGAATAGTCTAGGTTCAATGCGTTTTTGCGTAGGCGCGTGCGCAACATTGCTGAGAGACCATGCACTTTACTTGAGAACTAGATCACTCATGGTCACCTATAATGGGGGTTAGAAAAAGCTACTGACATCATGATTATTCTGTTGTCTTTGCTTGGTATAAAGATATCTTGCATTCCCTCGATGCAATGTCAAAGAAGTGCCAGAGATGTGGCATGGCTGAGATATTATTGTTATCAAGACACCATCTGTTAGGCACCGCTTGTTAAAGTACACACGCACCGAAATGGATACTACTGCGTCTCCTTTTTCATCCGGTGCCATTTCGAATGGACGCAATGGGAATGACAGTGGAACATATCATTATCAGACGAGATCAATGACCAAGTCAACACTATTCAGTCAAGTCATACGTCACAGCGAGGTCCTTATTATAATACAGAGTGCGAGGCTACTGTAATCAGCTAAATGTCCCGTATTTATCTTTTGCACAAATTACATTTATTTTGGAATATGAGGTGTGAATATGACTATGAGGTGTGATAGTAATGTCGACAGTATTCCGAAGTTATACTCTTGTTTTGTCAACTACAACGAAATAGATAATATATTCAGGAAAGTTTTTTTTTTTTTTCATGAAGCCTCTCAAAATAAGCAGAGAAAATGCTGTTGTTTTCTGTCAGCCGATTAATAAGGGAAATAAATACACTGACACTGACAGACATCGAGAAAGGTGCAAAATAGACACATGAATAGATTGACAGAAAGGAGAGAATGGAAATAAATCATGAATGATGAACAAAAGATTTATTTATGATATATATCATAATCCACATCTCTCTCAAATTATACATACATAATATTATCATACATAGAGAGGGAAAAGAAGAGATTGTATATATATAAAAATTTGTTTTTGATTTGGATGTCTTCACTGTATGACATTGCTTTACAGTTCCATATTTTCATTATATCACATGCATTTATACTGAAAGAGATTGAGAGAGAGAGAGGGTGAGAGCGAGAAAGAGAGGAAGAGAGGGAGAGAGAGAGAAATTGCGTGGGATTGAACTACATTATTGGGGGTATTTATCACCAACCATATCACAAACATTCGATTACATAAGATTATGTCACCTTGATAAACTTGTTGTACAAATTATGAAATTGAGGACTGTTCATCAATAATTTTGATTAACCATTGTACAACATCAGGCACATAATCTCGATAAGTATTGAAGTAAGGCGTGTCTGCTCAGTGGCCAACCAAAAACTAGAATAAGCAAAAGTAGCTGATGGTCACTCAAGAGCGCTGTGAAATGTTTCGAAGTACAGCATTATCATTGTTACAGGTTTTTTTTTTTTCATCGATGTTGCAACCGTATCTTTTCACCATTGTTATTATGATTACTACATCTTGTCATGTGCACACAATTAAACTGAGAGACAGAGAAGGAGTCCATAATCTTACAGATATACGTTATATGCCCCTATAATCTACCGACACCCAGCACGCACAATAAAATAAAATATTAGCAATGATTAGTCCGAGTGCAGTTATCATGATTAAGCCTACAAGCTGCATGTTTGTCGAGACCAAAAGCTGAATAGAGTTACACGAGGGTTGGACAATGCATTCTGAATCATTGCGGAATGGTGCATGACAAAGCAATATAAAGAAAATCACTTTGTATACATTGTTGCTGCCTAATAATACATGTCCAAACTTTGCGTTCAATATACATCATAGAGAAATAATTCAACCAATCGCAAATCATTTTATGGACGATCCATCAGTCATCATCATACAAAAGTGTACAATTATAAGTACATGTTTTATATGGGATATCATAATGGTTAGAGATCAGTAATGTGCATAAGAGGCTATGTACCCATTGTACATGGTGTACCATGTTTGTGTTTGATATTTTGATTACAAATGTACAATGTAAACAGCATTATTTGACACATACTTAAAATCTACAAAGATAACAGCCGTAAAGATATGGATATAGACCTGTTTAACCCACTTCATGTCCCTCTATTGCTCAACGCTCCGCAGGTCACTGGACATAGGATTGTAGACTGCGATTACGTGCTCGACAATAACAACAACAACAACAACAACAAAAGCTTCAACCTCGCCATAAGGTGGCGCTCTTGAATAAAAGACAACCGAGCTGTGGGCAGTGATAAAGCGATTCTGCAAGCCTCCGCTCGGGCTCCTCCTGCGTGCATGACCTGCCAATGTTTTACTTTGTCTCATGATAGACATGATATTAGTACTAGTAGGCCTAGTACTGTGATATGTCAAGGAATAAGGACGCAGGGGAAAAAAAATGTAAGATTGACAGTCACTCCTTGTTGCCTAGCAACAGAAACAACTTTTAGTGATCACGGTAATGGTAGTGAAGGAAAATGAAATTAATGTAGTGACTGTGGGGTAACAGCTGGCGACACGAAATGGATTTAATCAGGGATCCCGGCTGGTATACAAAACGAAGGCTAACGTTCTCAAAGTAGTGAATTGAGAAGGCGAATGAAGAAGACTATTCATTTCAAGAAGATTTCCGTACCAAGATTTATCAATGTTTATTTGTTTATCATCATTTGTGTGTGTGTGTGTTTGCGCGCCATATTTATGGAGGGGAGGGGGGTACAGGTGTTTTGTTAACCTATGGGCCTATAAAATCACAAATCATAGTGCTGATGACCGCAGATGGCAGGGCATGGCCGGTCTGAGCCGAACCGCCATGAACCACTAAACCGCCGATATGAATTGTGTTTGAAAGGTCACGATTTTTATTATTTTTTTTTTTTCATTAAAAAAAAATCTATTTCTCTCTCTCTCTCTCTATTTTCTATTTTTTTTTTATTTTTTATTTTTTTGCTCTGGCATAATACATTCCAAATATCTGAAAGGTAAACTAAAAAAAAGAAAGAAAGAGAGAAAAGAAATGGCGCCAAAACATTTATTTGACATATTTTGGGTTTTTTTTTTTTTTTTGGTTTTTGTTTTGTTTTGGTCCCCTCGTCTCCACAGCATTAAGTTTCATAATTATTTAGATATTCAGTTTGATCATCCAAGATGCTGGAATTCGAGCTGTATCAATAAAAAAAAAGCAAGAACATGTATGAGTATAGTAAAGTATAATGTTTTAGAGAGAATAATACAGCTGCTTATTTTTGTTCATATTAATTTCATTGTCAACATGGACCTGATATTGAATGAAACTAAAAGAAAGAATATAAAACAAAAAATAATGTTGATTTTAGGCCTTCATGTAGCTAATTATTTCAAGCAATATTTTCAAAGTTTTCTTTGAGGATAACACGTTGTACTTTGACATGAGGATTGAGGTTGTTGTGACATCCTAGAAACAAAAAGTTTATCAAAGAGATCGCAGGACAAGCATTATGTTAGATGACTAGATGACAGATTTTGGCTGTTTGGGAGTTTAGTCTTTTTCTTGTAAATCTGTCTACCAGATTTTTCCTTTAAAAAAAAATGACTAACTTCTCGCATCTGTACATGAGAAGGAAAGATCTTATACGTCAAGAAGAAGAACTAACTGGTGATAATAGTCATTCTGACTAATCGTCCATAAACTATTCGAAGAAGAAGCATAAATTATGCGCCATCAAGTGTCAAGATCAAAGAGGTTAGAATACACAGTTATTTCACATGGACACACTGTTACGTCTCTATGGTCAAGATACGGTACACGCGGCGCATACGGAACAGAACCTGCACTCTGTAGTTCTGTGTGTACTATCTAGTATATCACATAAAAATCAATGGATGTCCCCTACATGATCACACTTCTGTACGTGCTTCTGTACTCCAGCAGTCCCTGACGTATAAAAATGGGACAAATTCACGCAAAGGTAAGCATTTCTGCTTTCGTAGTGTTTGTAAAAAGCTCTAACGTTGAAGATGTAAAATAGTTGTATTTTTAATGTTTGTTTCATTATCATTCAAACATCGATAATACTAAGTAAGCAAGAAAATCCAGACGATATTCTGCGTATCGCTGTTGTACAGTCCCGTTCGTTGCAAATTATGTTTTGTTTCAGTGTGTGTGTGTGTGTGTGTGAATCTGTGATTAATCTAGAGATGGTAAATTTACTAGCTAGAGTTGATCTAGTATCTAGAAAGTCTAGATCTAGATATAGGGCCTCTATATCTTGGGGGCTAGGGAGAGTGAAAGCTATATTAAAACATAGAATATACATTAATTTAACAATCTAGATCTAAATTAACAGAAACATTTGATCTAGAGTTAGAGTCCAGAGTCTATTCTTACTCGAGTCTTAGAGATGGGTAGCCAATTTAGAGTCCTCCCTAACGTTAGACCGTAGACTGTCTGGATCCCTTGCTTAATAAAAGAGTAAATTAGGGTAAGGGCACCAGTATTCGGTCAGCCCCCGGTATTCGGTCACTTATCACTAGTCACCAGCCAGTAAGTTCAACTGTCACAACACACACAAATCACATTAATTCACATACTTGCACACTCATTCACAACAGGAAACTCTTAGCCCCCTCCAAAAATCCATCCAAAATCCAAAATTTTACCGTCAAAAGTGCAGAATCGGCGCTACTTTTCATAAGCGTGCGCGGATAAGGCCCAGTTTTAAGAGTATGGGTTGCCGAAAAAGCGCTAAAAATCAAGAAATACGCCGTTCTCTCGCGGGATTTTTTGCTTATCGCAAGCTTGGAGTGTAAATGGTATCCTCAAAAACGCAAAAGAAAAACAAAATTTCCGTACATGCCGATACAGTGTCCCAATGTACAAGGGTTGAATGCAAGTGCCGAGGCCCCAGTATTCGGTCACCAACGGTCGCCGCAACGTCCCCGATGCAATTTTGCGCCAACAAGGTAGCGCATGCGCGCATTTTTCAGCTGCCTTGAACATGCATTGACTTTGAACGCGTACATCGCGTGACCGAATACTGGTGCCGGTGACCGTATACTGGGGAATTTTCAAGGTGAAATATTTTGGGATTTTGTGCAATTCTGTGAGATATTTAACAAAATGAAAGTTGAGATTAAAGAAATTTGATATATTTCACATACATTGCTGTAGATATGATGTATGTATGTATTATTTTAGTTTGAAAAATATTGCAAAAAAGCTTGCCCGGTAAGTGACCAAATACTGGGGTTGTTCACCCAAGAGTCTGTAGACTGTGCATGTAAATTGCTCAATGACATGACATGACTGAGTCAATTAGGCTACGCTACAGATTTGTACACTGCACAATTGTAATACAGTTGCATTTTTTTTCTCGTCAGTCTTTACTCTTGGTTGGGTGTGCATGCAAGTCGTTGACAGATCTCTGCCATAAATATGAATTTAGATCTACATTTGGTCGTTAAGCTGCGATGATATGGTGCAAGACAAGAGCAAGTGCAAATATATTAGCCCATCCATGAATCCATGCATGATTAATTCATGATTGTATGATGTACGCTGTCTAGTGTATGACTGAGTCGATGCGATGCTGTGTTTGTGTAACGTTTATAGTGTGAATGATTGTGTGTTTGGACAACGTTACAAGTTGTCCATACAGTGTAAGCGTATTGTAAGCCTTGAAGTTGACACTATGAAAAAGTGATATGTGCATGCGGCAGTTGTGTGAACAAGAAGGTGAAAGGCTAAATTTGATGACCAGTGTAAGAAGACCATGGCCTCAGGCCTCATGGGCCAACTTAACATGGACCATGGCCAACAGTCCAATGCACTACATGTGAATGTGTGTAAATGGCTATTTATAGTGGACTCTGAAGATAATGTTATTGGAAAGAGCTATCCACATAAACCATTATGCAGACTACCATCAATTCTGCTCAATAAGACAGGCCTTTACCCTTTTCATGACACATTGGAACTTACACTTGTTAAACACAAAACTGAGTGAAATACAAGTGAAAGCAGTATCATAGGAATCCCAACCCCATTCTTATGTGTACATGCTGTAGGATCATCAAAGATTTTATAGATGAAACCACAAAAAAATATCTCCAACCCCAATTTAACAAACATTGAATATCCCCTTAAAACCCTACCTATGTTTTTGAGATTACTGTAAGTCCAACAGCCCTTAAATTTTCCAGAGTTAATTATGTTCAATACAGGGGGAACTCCTGCCTAAATGCAATGAAAATAGTGATTTATTATTGTTATTTTTTTTTTTTTTACTAGTGTTCATTCCCTTGGAAAGTGACCCCTTGTCAAGCCAGTAATAGTAGTCAAAGATAGTACAAAATCATGATGGTTAAATTCGGATTAACAACAATAACAAGAAACAAACAACAACACCTAAACAAACAAACAAACAAACAAACAAAAAAGACAAATGCTTACTCTTTGTAGTACACGGTACCTTGACTCTTTACATTGAATATTTCAGGAAATGAGCAAGGCTGATGGGGGAGATTCTTTGCTGCTACCACCCCCAGTGGAGGAAAATGATGACGGCCTTGAACATCGTCGTGTGTTTGATGGTAACAACCCGGTAAGCTGATCATACAGTATTATGATTAAGGAAGCCTTGTTGGATGACTCTCTAGCATTTATTTCATTTTAACCCCTCTTGAAACCAGCTCTGCAAAATTAGGGGTTTTGATTCCAACCATTCTGTCAGGAATATGATTAAAGGCATTGCGATTTGGACTTTGTCACTTACATTTTATAGTGTGGTTTGCAGTGTTGGTTTTCAGCAATGTGAGCATTCATCATGATCTGCATGTATTAATGCTTTGAGTAAAACAACACAAAATGTAATTTGAGAATGGTTACAGGCTGCATCTGTCTGAAAACATCATTGAAATGCCAGTTTGGCACATGTCAACAAAACTGTCTGTCTACTTTGAATGCTGTTATTTTTTTTTGCATACAGATATTTATTTGAATGAAGAGGTGGCACAGACATTTTTTCTCAAAAGGTTCTTTTAAATTGCTTTTTGACACTGAGGTTATTGAAAGTGCACTAATGCCTGTCTGTTCACTTAATAAATTTGATGTGGTCAACACCACTGATTGGCTAAGAGCAAATGTATCCAATTACAGAAATGTGGCAGTTGTCACTGATAACAAGTTTTTATGAAACGGGACCCAGGTGGCTATATTTTCGTATGTTGTTAAACTTGTGGCCTGGCAGTGATTTGCAAAATTTGCAGTCAAATTAACCTTCAGGAAAATACATGTAGTGTCTTCTTCAGTAATATTTTTATGCAGTATGGATAGTTTGAATCAAACTGGTGTAACCCTCGACTTCGAAGCCTCACTGTTGCCCATCTGGTCTCGATCTTCCACCAGGTGGTCGTGGACCGTGTCCACGTTGACGGCTTGCACCGCACCAAGGATGACCTGGTGGTCGGTCAACTGAAGGACGTCTTCACTGCCAAGACATTCAAGGAGGTCATCCAGAGGTCAGCCGAGG
This sequence comes from Diadema setosum, assembly GCA_033980235.1. Taxonomy (NCBI): domain Eukaryota; kingdom Metazoa; phylum Echinodermata; class Echinoidea; order Diadematoida; family Diadematidae; genus Diadema; species Diadema setosum. The sequence goes on from CM067071.1 coordinate 17,027,627, forward strand.
CCAAAATGAAACTAGAAGGCCTCGGCGTCTTCAAATCTGTCGGTGTCTACATCGACACAAGCAAGAGTAAGCTATAACTGGATTTTTTTCTTTACAAGACTTTCAAGATTCTAGCCATCATTTCTCATACCTCATATTTCAGTTTCTTTGGATGTGAGACATTTCATGCCCTGATTTCTTTTTAGCAGCAGAAGAATGTAGGAAGATACTTTGCAAACTCACAGGACAACTGCCCTGGGCACCTGAAACTTACTGTGGACCAAATGATACATAGTGGGCACTCTGCTGCTGAAAAGTATGGGCACCTTCCCCAATGGCCCCTCTGGCAAATGAGCAAAACATTGCACTACCCTGAATAGGATTAGGTATGTAGTGCATAGGGCTCTGAATTCCTATACTGGAAATTCTGAGTTTGATTTGTGCCCAGTGCATACAATCCTTGACCAAGCTGCTTCACTCGTAATGTCCTTATTTGACTCAGGTGAAGATGGATTCACTGCAGTGCTGGGGTTATGATTTAATGCAGGCAGGAACGTCTTTTAGAGGACGAGTATCGAGTATACTCGGGCAAACGTCTATGGGAAATGCTTGTAGTAGCAAAATCAAACCGTCCTCAATGGGTTAAAACACTGTAGAGACTCCCCTGAGCAAGACACAAAACTGGGAATATCACTAAATGAATACTCATTAGTTTATTCTGATATTGATTTATATCTACTTTCAGAAGAGGAAATATTACTCTGCTGATGAAATGAAAATGCAATATCTATTTCAGCTGTATACTTTATGACATAAAAGCCTGTTTCTACTTTCAATCTTTTTATTTTGTCCAATTTAGGACCTAATGCCAGCAAGCAGGGTCTTGATGTCACGTTCAACGTCCGTGAGACCCGCAGGATTGCGGGGAGCGCCCACACAGCTGTCGGAAATAATGAAGGCAGTCTGGTGAGATTGAAGACCCATGTATCTCTGTGTGTCAAAAAGAGAAGAGAGCTTCCACTTACACCGCTTTTGCGATACTTAAGCCCCCGTTCCACTATCACGATTTGGACCCCGATCTGTCCCGATCTAGCACATCGGGAGAGAGCGGCAAGAGCGTACGGAGATCGGAAGCATCGTAGCAGCAGCGTGTGGAGGTCGGGGTTGGAGCGGGCATTTTTTCAGATCGAGAAGAAATTTTGAACCGGTTCAAAATTTCTTCCCGATCTCCCCGATCAAAATTGACATATTTTTAATCGTACGGCAAGCGGGGAGAGCGTAGTGACAGCGTAAACGCAGTGGGGAGAGCGTAGTGACGGCGTAAACGCAGCGGGATGAGCGTAACAAGGTCTTTCTGAGCGTAGTAACATCGGCACAAGAACGGGAAGTAATTTTAGCTGTAATTTTCGAAGAAGAAGACGAAGAAGAGATGAAGAAAAAGAAGAGAAGAAAGCGAAGCAGCTACCCAAAAGGCGAAGAAAGAGAGACTGCACATGATGCTGAAAGAGGAGAAAGAGGACATAGCAGAATTTTGTAGAATATGAAACCATCTACAACTGGAGGAAGACGGACTATAAAAGCAAGGACATCAAGAAAAAGCCTTGGAAAAATCAGCACGTCTTTGTTTATACAATGCATTGCTGCAAAAGAACCGTGAGTTGAGGAGCCTCTTCGAGGTCCACAGTATATTTCTTCGGTTCTGCATGCTAATAAAAGTTGACTGACTGCAGACCGACAGTCGAATCGGGGTACATTGGGGCACATCGGGCACTTTTCAGCTCCCTGAACGGGGTAAGAGCGTGATAAGATCGTATAGATCGTTCGGAGCGTAGATGCAGCGTGCATCGATCGGATAACATCGGCAACATCGCACTGACAGCGTAGCTACATCATTCTAAAGCGTACCGGCAGCGGCAGAGATCGTACTGTCTCATTCCCGATCATCGTAGTAAGAGCGTAGCAAGCACTTGGTAGTCGCAACTGCAGCGTACTTAGAGCGTTCTAACATCGTACTGTGTCCAGATCGGCTCAGGTTTTACCCGATCCTTCCCGACCTGAGAAAATTGTCAAATCGTAGCGAGAACGGCATAGTGGAACGGGGGCTTTACTCTTGAATACTGAAGACATCCTAGTTGAAGATAGTAATAACAGAATTAAAAGGTGCTTAAACTTTCAGCTCTATTCCCACCTTGCTCTTGAGAAGTTAGGAATGGGTAGGTGGAGAGTATGGGAAGTCAGCTGTAAATTGTGCGATCTGTCGCATACTAACAATAATATTTGGATTCATTTGCTGAAAAACAAATGATTGAGTGGTTGGAAAGCCATGTTTTTTTGCTTTTTTTTTTGTGTGTGAGGTATGAGATGTAGCTCGTCAGGCATGTGAGCATGAGAAAGACTCTTGAGGCACAAGTCTCATGCCTAATGTGTGAGACTTAGTAGATCTGCTATAGGCATCTGCAATGTCCCGTATGAGCTGTAATTTTTGAAATGGCTTATTTTCACAAATTTTGCAAATTGTCCATGTTCTGTGAAAATAGTAATGTGCAATATAAAAAGGTGCCAAAACGATGGGCAAAAGTATTCCTAAGAAAAATAAAAAGATCCATGCTATGCCTTCACTGGATCCCATGCAACTAGTATCTACCGTAGGTTTAGCATGCTCTGTAGGCTATGATGTAGCAATATCAGAGCCACAGCAGCACACTCACACTTGTAGAATACTTTGAATGCGGAACACAGTACTTGTTTATGTACAAAGATCCACCAAGTAAAAACGTTCAGTAGATCTAAAGCACTACTAGTTCTGTTGCGTGTCACTCATTATTTATATCGTGAAAGGTGAAGTAGTGATTATTTGCAAAAATATCTGTACACAAAAATCTCCACTTGCACAGTTTTCATTTGTTTACAGTACTTACATGAACCATTCTCTTCCCCCCTCCCCAGGTGCTTGGAGCCAAGTTTCCCAACACATTTGGGCGAGCAGAGAATCTTGTTGCGGAGTACTCCAGGGGAACGAAGCATTCATCTGGGTTCAACGTCACTTTTGCCAAACCCATAGGATCAAAATTTGACAAAAGGTAACAGCCAGTTTTGTGCTTGTATTTTTAGTTTAATAAAACTTTTGTTACAAGATTGATAACACAGATAAATGTACAAATCTGTCACTTATCTTTGAACATGCAGATTGATATCACATTAAATCGAAGAGATTGAGGTGATCAAAATTTTGCTTCACTTATATCAGTTAAAAGAAAACAAGCAAGAAGTATTGACTTTTGTAGATTATGTGTGCTTTCAGTTACCATGTATTAAAGATAATATAAAGTTTTGGTATTACCTTAAAAGTTTCCCTGAATTTCCTTGTCTTAGTTTGTGTTTCAGGTTAAAGTACCTTTCATATAACTAACACTGTGAGACTTACTCGCCCCAAAGTGCTCTCATGTCTTAGTAATCATGCAATAATGGTTTCGTACCAGAGCCGCCGCCGTACGGCGGCGGCGAGGTAGTACACGTATTGTGCGAATATCACTGCGACCAGCAGCGTGCAGCCCCATACGCATACTGTGTAGCTAACTGCGACCAGCAGCCCCATACGCATAGCTAAATGGGGCTTCGCATTGTAGCTTACAGGATCATGACAGATTTAGTATCGCGGGTAAATATCAACTTAAGATCCAAAAATTTCTTCAATTTAAAGACTTACCAGTTAAGTTGAAGTATTGAAAACAGGCTTTGGGCAACGTCTGGTTTTGCCAATAGTCCCTTTCTGTTCGAATTGATGACTGAATGTGACTCGGTCGAGAGGACCTTGGGAGAGCTACGTACACTGAATTGATGGCCAGCGCATGCGCACACAAACATCTTATCCGTTCATGGATTTGAAATTTGTTCGCATGTGATGTGTGCGTATGCGCTGGCCGTAGTAATCAGTGTATGTAGCTCTCCCACGGTCCTCTCAACAGAGTCACATTCAGTCATTAATTCGAACAGAAAGGGACTATTGGCAGAACCAAACGTTGCCCGAAGCCTGTTTTCAAGACTTCAACTTAATTGGTAAGTCTTCAAATTGAAGAATTTTGTGGATTTTACGTTGATATTTGCCCGAGATACTAAATCTGTCATGATCCTGGATGCTACAATGCGTAGCCCCATTACGCTATGCGTATGGGGCTGCTGGTTGCAGTTAATTGCATGATTACTATAAAGAAATGAGAGCACTTTGGGGCGAGTAAGTCTCACAGTGTTAGTTATATGATAGATACTTTAACCTGAAACACAGAAATTCAGGGAAACTTTTGACGTACCAAAACTTTTTATTATCTTTAAAGGGAATGTATTGTTTTGGTTGAAACTTATCTCCAGGTTTGTAACTTTTTTTTTTGGGTGAGATAATGAGAAACCTCTTATGAAATATGACAGAGCATGTAATTGCAAGAATCCTCATCTCAATCAAGTACTGAACAGTTGAGGACATACTGAGTTTGCTACAACACGCGTTTCCCATAGACACCTGCCCGAGTATACCCGGGACTCATCCTCAATGGGTTAAAGTAGAAAAGTGCTGGCACCCCAATGGTGGAGAGAGGAACCAGGTTTCAGAAATTCTTTGACATTTAATTCATTTACAGCTTTGGTGCTATTTTCCAGCCGTCCTTAATGCCCTATTGAGAGAAACCCTCAACAGCGAATGATAAAAACATCAAACCAACTTTGACAGTCAGACACTGAGGGAATGTGCAGTCAAGGGTTTAGCAGAAACGTGTACTCAAGTTGTAAAACTAATATTTCATATTTGTTTGTTTTTTTTTGTTGGGGGGGGGGGGGAGGGGGGAGTCAAGTCCCAATATGAGCGTGTTATTACCATCTCACTTATTTGCTTTCCACTTGGGGCCCTACAGGTTCAGGAGCTCAGTGTTTAAGACGTCGGCAGACTTTGCCCCAAGCTCGTACCGTGAAATCGGCAGGGGAGTCACTGTGGACTTTGCTGTGAGTGCAAGATATCCATACTTGGCCATGAAATTTGGGAGCCTACTCAATACTGCGTTTTGTCCCTGTTGTGTGCATGCCTCCGTCTTAAGGAGAAGAAACCAGCAGAAATATTTGTGAAACAGTAGTCACATGTGCATAGCCCCAAAATACGCTTCATTATGATGATCAATTATGGAGTATAGAATTGTTCTTATTGTATCCCTATAACATCACTCTCAAAAACAAAAGAAGAAGTCAGATGGAAGCCATTTACCATTGCTGCGAAACTCAATACCAAGTGTTGTGATATGGTGACATGGCTCCTAGTTGGGCTCAGGTTTGACCTTCAGAGAGGAATACAAGCACATTTGGTGTATTCTGCTTGGAGATTACAACATCTCGGTGTAATGCAGTACAGCACATGCTACTCTAGCATATCTTCAAATGAGGGCATGTTATGTTGTTATACACATACACTCTATGTCTGTAGTCAATATAAGTGTATGCTTACTCCTTATGGTAGTTAATTTGCCTCTGGAGAAGATTCTGCTAGGATCAAAATATCAGGCCCTTTTGGACTCAATTTCAAATGATGATGGGATGACCTTTGAATAAAGCCATTTATGGACATGTGGTTGACTTGTAGTGCTCAATGACATTAGCCCATAGCTTACATGAGCCTGAAAGGCCTTGTGCAAAGCCTGTGAAGATTTCAGAAATTTGTAGGAAATGGGATAGGGATGGCATTTTACTTAAAGCCAAAACATAAATATCAATATATGTCTGCAAAACTGTTGATTTTTGCTCCAAAATGTACACATATGCGTAGAAAATGTGTGAAATCATGCTGTAATAACAATATTTCTCTTTTATAGGTAACGACATAAATACGAAATATGATTGCTAGGGCATGATTGATCGTCACGCAGCGTTCTGCCTACCCACAATGCTCTTCTGGAAGAAAAGTCGTGTACATGTACAGTATTCATCACATAATCGGGCATCTGATAATCGGGAACCTCGCTTAAATGACATGCGCTTCCCAGAAACATTTCCAATGCATGTTATTTTCACTGGATAATCGGGCGGGGACCTCTGATAAACGGGACAATTTTTCTTCAAGCGATCTTTGATTTTGTTGATATTTGACACAAAAAATCGACCAAAATACCACAACAATATTTCAAAGATTCCCTATCAGTTGTCGTTTACATCGAACTTACAAAGCAAGCTTCGGACTGGTGTGTTTTGACCCCCGTCCATCCAGTACACGTACATGCATAGCCACGAAAGCGCGTGTATAAGTATCCGTGCCATTGCGAAACACATACTTTCGCGAACATTCTTCTCCCCTACATATAAGCAAAGCCATGTGCAGGGAGAGCTAGAGGGTCGCACCGAGGGGTAGCATGGTTGTGTATTTATGTACATGTACAGTATGTCAGTATGCATGTGTGTAAGTGTGTGTGCACTACATGTACATGCAGTATGCCGTTAGTGTATGGTGAGTGCTCATCGCGAAATCGGGCACCCCGCTTAAAGGGGCCGTTTTTGCTACTCCCAACCTGTCCCGATTATGCGATGAATACTGTACTATGATAGAAATTATTCTTCACTTTTGATCTCAAAATACTCCAAAAGGATGCAAAGACTCCAAGAATTTGTGATGTCACAGTAGTACAATGATAGGATAGAATTCAACATGTTTTTCAGTATAATGAAAGAGCACTTGAGGTACCTCTTTCAGAAGGCAGGGGGCATAATATTACCCTCAACATATGGGGCATACCAGTAAGAAGTGAAAGGAATGTGTACTTTTCACAATAAGAGATTGTAATTTGTGGAATTCATTTTATTTTTCTTCAAGTCTTTACTGCTTTGTCTGTATTCACTCATATATTTTTGGTTAGATATATTTGGGGTTCATATAATTCCCTTTTTGATAGATGACTGACATTTGTAAGGCTGTAAGGTCCTTTCACCCATTTGGTAAGAGTTACGGTCTGTAGATAGATAAGATTCACTCTTGATATTTTTTCTCTCCATGTGGGTGGGCGTGGCAGTTCCCCAGTGTGCTGGGCTTACAGGAGGCCCAGTGGGAAGGGGTGTGGAGAGAGCTCTCCTGTCTGACCCGCACCGCCTCCTTCGACACCCGCCAGCAGTCCGGCCACTCCCTGAAGTCTTCTGTAAAGGTATGTGCTGTTAGGTTGTTAGTTTGGTTTTATTATGATTATGTTGATTTCTGTTGCACTGTATTTTGATGTATTATGTTGTCTTATGTTGTATTGCATTGAATTGTGCTTTATTGTGTGCAGAGACTCCCAACTCCAAGCACCTTTTAATTAGGAGTTTCTCCCACTTGGACCTCCTGCCAAACTGAAAATTCTGAGTGTGCTAACATGTGCCCATTGTTATGTGTGCACATCACAAGTCCAAAGCTTGACTTTCCGTGTGACTGGAGTCTAAGGACTCCAGGGTTATATCCATAGATGCTCTGTGGTACTATCTTAGCATTATTTTTGAAGATACATGACTAAACTTAAGTTGGACGGATGTGAGCTAAATGTTAACCCGTTGAGGACGGACTGATTTTGCTACAACACACATTTCCCATAGACACCTTCCCAAGTATACTCGGGACTCATCCTCCACGGGTTAATAGGGATTTGAGTTTGATTTGTTGTGTTTCAGAGTGGTAAACTCCTTTCTCATGGTTTCCCTTGTTACAGCACACACTGGCGAGAGACACGCGAGATGAGAAGATTTACCCGTCTCGAGGCTACCTGCTAAAGCTCTCCCAAGAGTTGGCAGGCTACACAGGAGGGGACGTCAAGTTCTGGAAGGAACAGCTTCAGTTGCAGCTCAACAAATCACTCTTATTCAACTGCGTGAGTTCAACAATCATTCTACCTGGATAATTAAAAACTAGTTTTCAGGGCAGACTTCTCCTTTAAGGACAATGATGTCGAGTTTATGGTCCATTTTATTTCTTCCTTTCAAGCTGTACTGCAGTTTTATGTCGTGCAGATCTTTCACTTGACATTCAGCATCCATAAATTAAAGGTCCTGTTTACCTTTGGGAACAGTGATTTAAAAAATTTTCAAGATATGACATTTAATACATATGTGTAGGTGTGTTGTACCACAAAACGTCCTATCATATAACATTTTTGCAATAAAGCCTAAAATATAAGGAGATATCTGTATTTTATGTCAATAAACTGTAACTAGACGGTTAGTCTAGAAACAGTTTTATTATAACTATTGTTCACATTTTGTATATTTAACAGTACTTAACATCGATTTTACCGATTCAAATTTTTACAGTTGTTGTTTCTATCCCTAACTCATATTTTAGAACTATTTTAAAGCACTAATGCTGGGTTTTTGTTTCATCTGCAAATGATATATTATGCCTTTAATGATTTTCATTCAAGAAAGTCAAGTAAATTTTGC
>CM067071.1:17641032-17918765 GCA_033980235.1 Diadema setosum
CACAAAAAAAAAAGAAGTGCTGAAGATATAGGGAGAACACAAGATCAAAGTAAATGCTCTTAGCCTGGTTATTTCATCACAGAAAGTTAGCATTCTATTGTGAAGCTTGTTATTTGATGTTTCAAGGAAGTTCAGCAATATACATGTATCTATATAGAACACCATAATCATGTTCATATTCATGTTCTTATTGATATGCAGATATTTGTCCAAAACTATGAGGTCACATGCACTACTGAGTATGAAATTCGATAGATATCATTTCTAAAACCATAAAGCTCCATTTCTTAATGTAATGTTGCAGTTATTTTGATTTGGAATTTATTAGAGTCAAATAAAGGAGATGTTGCCATGGATGCTGTAATCAAAAAAGCTTGCCTATTTCATGCATCGTAGGGTGGTTTATATCAGCCAAATACACAACAAGTTTTTAGTTTGAGGTTTTCAAAAGAATCTTTTATTATATGGGGATTGAGACTTGTTATTTGTATTCAAAAGAGGATATCAAGCAGGAGAAAAGAAAGTAATCCAAGCTAAATGCGACTTCCTCCTGTTGACATAAATTTTATTAAAGGTATGTTTAATGCACTGTTGATGAAAAATTATTGTTTACTTAAATCTGTTATACAAAATGGCCTTTAGTGCTGTTGAGGTTGGTCTGAAACTGAAGTCTACTCGCAACAAAGGTTTTATTTCAGCATTTTCTCACAAGCTGTATTTGTGTCTCATAAGGTGAATACATCATACAGAATAAGTAGGCTGGGTGGCCAGTAAACATACTACAACTTCACACAAATTTCAAAATTCAGCAGCGTTCCTTATAGGTGTATTGATAGTATCCATGTGAAACATTCAAAAGGTATGAACATCTTATAGGCCTGACATTTATTATATGCAAGATATAATGTCTGTGTTAATAGTATTGAGAAAGCTAACATGTTTGGTATTATGGTATATACATAGAGTCATGTGTGTGTGTGTATGTGTGCATGTGTGTGTGTGTGTGCGTGCGTGCGTGTGTGTGTGTGTGTGTGTGTGTGTGTGCGTGTGTGTGTGTGTGTGTGTGTGTGTGTGTGGTGAATTTCTGGATGCAAACTACCCTGGGTCCCATTGTTTAACGGGTAGTTTGCAGGCGCAAACCCTTGTTGAGCGTTGAGGAGTCTGCGCCAAGACTACTACATGCACTAACTGGCACTGTCCCTCATACTGTTGGGAGACGCTACAGTACAGGGCCTATGGGATAGTGTAGTCTTGGCGCAGACTCTGTGACCAAAAACGAGGTTTTGTACCTGCAAACAAGCGGTCTGGCAACCCCTTTCCCAACCAGATATTTTGTCAGTTTTTATATTTTGATTATGTACACCCATAGGACATTCATTTAGGCCAAGTTTGGTCCATGGGCTCCATGGGGTAAATTACACCCGCCGGAGGGCCTTTTCGGGGGGTCCCTGGGGGCCGAACCCGCCCTCAGGGACCAGGCTGACGCCCATTTTTTCAATGAGGAGGGTGGTCCCAGCAACTCTGAGGGGTCAAACCTTTTGGGCTTGGTGGGGTAAATTGACCAGCAGCCAGCTCCTGGTCTAATATGTTTCTGGATCCATTGTGTCTTTCAATACTGTTATGATCGAGTTACATGTGTAATATAAATTGACAGTTACCATGGTTACGATGCAAAAATAGTTTATAATGGAAAAGAAAAAAATGATCTTTGGTTTACCTGTGATCAGCGTTTTTAGTCCAATTTATTTAATTCAGAGTTTATATCTCTACCTGACCGTTGTGTTTTGCCATACGTTCATAAGATAGTGGACATTGCATTTAAAACATGTTATCATGTTCACCTAACCGAATATTCTTCACGTGAAAGCGCAATACAGTAGTTGTAAAGTTAAAATTTATCCATTTGTGCATGCCCTGCCCTGCTTACCATTCTGTCAAATTTTATCTGCGATGGGAATTATGTCTAGTGCTGCAATCCTAGTATTGAAAGTGTGCTTGCACTATTCCATAAATCAATGTCATGCATTTTCATGCTGTATCATAAATACGCGCCCAGTGTACTGGACATTATAACACAATTTATGCAAACCACCATTTTGAACATTATCTTTCAACGTCATTGTAGCGAACATGTCCACTGACGGAAGTTACCGCTCAACACTTCCTGGCTTCATTCTTCTTGGCGGACTTCTCTCCGTGTCTTCACTCACGGTCTTTGCTGTAGCGCTTGCAGCATGCTATTATAGAAAGAGGTATGCAAATTAAATCATTGTAGGGGGAAGTTTTGAAGTTTTTAATTCTGACATTAAATGTAAATTTCTTTTTCATCTATTAAGCTATATTATATCATTAAAGTAATAGTAACCATAAGTAATTATAAACAGTAATATTATGTAACTCTTACCCAGTTGACTCTCCGTCATGCAAAGATAAAGATTACATAATAAAAGAAAATAAAGCATGTTACGTAAGGTATACGCAAACGAATATAGGTTACTGCATGTTTATTTTTGTCAATTTGTATGTTATGTTTATCTTAAAGGGGAAGGCTAGTAACTGATCAGTGGGAATCAGTGGAAATGCTGGGAGATGATTGTTCCAATCCTTATGGGATTCATTCAAGAGTTCATTGTATATCTATTGTTATGTGAAAATGATTTGCTTCAGAATGGTCTCATATTCAAGTAATGTGCAGTTTAATGCTTCCAGGTTAGCGTCCCTGGTCAGTGACGGGACATTAATCTGCACATTACTTGAATATGAGACCGTTCTGAAGCAAATCATTTTCACACAACAATAGATATACAATGAACTCTTGAATGAATCCCATAAGGATTGGAACAATCATCTCCCAGCATTTCCACTGATTCCCACTGCTCAGTTACTAGCCTTCCCCTTTAAACCTATTAAGACTTTAGAAAGAGAATGGAGTGTCACAGACGTATCAAATTCTGACAAACTTTTGTTGACCTTTGACCTCTTTCAAATTACATACTCATGAAAAAACTGTTAAGATAAGAAAACCGGTTTCGAGCTTTTCAGAAAAAAAGCGGGATAAGATAACTGAACTTTGCCCTCTATTGAATCCTTTCGTTGACAGGATGGGAACAATCGAACGACAGAGGGCGCGAACCATCAGCATTTCTCAGCGTGTTAGTATCAGCCGCAGAGTCAATGCCTACCGAGAGGAAACCTAGTGATATTTGATACACAGATATAGATATCATCTGTGCGTCGGAAAGACAGGATTGTATCATACCTATTAACGTGTCATTTTAATGTAATGTGTCTGTGTATGAATATGCCCTTATACATAAATAATATGTGACCGTGCATCACAAAACGAACAGAAAGTCGCACCCCTTAATTTTACGTTAGGACCCAATAAAGGTGAAACGGGTCAACTAAGTCAATATTAAGTTTTTCATATTTTCTGAAAGAACTACCCTTCTTCTACATTATTCTTACGTTTGGGATCATAAAATGAATGCAAAAGTGCTTTTTCAGCAATTTTTTTACAACTTTTTTTTTGTACATTAGTGAGATCAGGTACATGTATATCTTAGAGGCCCCTTTTAATTTCTTGATAGCCACTTTTTAGCAAAAGGGGTAAGATCCACTTTATACCATTTCGAGAAAATCAAGCTTTTTTATTTCTCCCATATTGCAGAAATTTTACACAAAACAAATTTGTCTGGATGTATTACCTTACCATATGAGTGCAAAACCGAGTATAGAAAATCTACCTGTCTTCATGTTCTAAAAAATAATATTAAAAAAACAACAACAAACAAACAAACTTGTGTGGATCTAACCCCTTTTGCAAACAAAACTTTGACAGTTGACCAATGTTAGTGACCAATGAGTTGTTCTTACATACATCTTTGCCTATGATGGGTGAAATTTAATCATCACGAAAAGAAAAATCTTCAGTGATGACGTTGTTCGGATAGTTGGTGACTGGGGTTACCTTCCCCCTTATCCCCCCCCCCCCCCCGAAAAAAGAATACTAATAATGAGCTCTTTTTTTTTTTTCAAACTGAATTTTCGCCCATTATAAGAATCTTTTCATTTCCATTTTGATTTTGTTCGTTTCCCAGACACATACACAAACACACACACACACACACATACAAACACTTTTTTTTTTGGTTTTTCAATGATTTTTTATTGATTTCATTCAACTCATTCATAAATCAACCCAATCTGGGTGTAACATGAACATAAAAAACGGTACAAATGCCTTTCAACACACACACATATGCACATGCTTACACACTCACACACACTCACACACAAAAACATTTTTTTTTTACACACACACCCACACCAACACCCACACCAACACACACTTTTTGTTTTTCAATGATATCTGAACCAACAACACACACACCCACACCAACACACACAGTCACACAGACACACACACACACTTTCACACATAGACACACACATACACACATACCCACACTTATCCACACTTACATACTGTAAAACATGATAATAAATTCGCGGCACGAAAATTTCGCGAATTGGAGCCGACGGCCTTTTTCGTGGCAAGAAATTTTCGCGAATTGCCTCTTGCGTTCAATGCACATAGTGTAGATAAGAAATTTCGCGTGCATTTTAATTTCGCGAATCTTGGCGCTCGCGAAATTCGCGAGATTAAAATGCACGCGAACATTTCTCGTTTAACAGTAATTGCATTTACAATATCATTCTCATGCGCACACACTTATACAAACACAAACACCCTCAGACACACATAAACACATGCACAGTCACAGATGCTTTCAAACACATATACACACACAGCTAGACCCTTTTGCAAACAAACTGAAATGGATCTAACCCCTTTTGCAAAGAAAGTGAATTTTCTTTTCCATTTTTTTAACTTTTTGATGAGAATTTCAACTTTTCATTGGTATCATCATAAAGAGCTACTAAAAATCAACACATTAAGACTAAAAAATCGAATTTGATGAGAAATGGATCTAACCCCTTTTGCAAATGAGCTCTTCATTTGTTCATTGTTTTGTATACGTTGTATTTTTACATGTATGTGGGTGGACCCCTTTGGAAATCAATCTTGAGCTGAAAGGGCTATCCACCCTTTGAATGGAAATGAATAAATAAAATAAAATGAATAGAGCATGCCCGATTCACCTTCATCTGATAATCCCTTCATTGTTGTTGCTCCAGTGGCTTTACATCCTGTTTTTGTCCCATTCATCGAACAGCTAGCACGGCTTTGTAAATATTAAACACTTGAGTAGACAGATATAACTATTACTTTAGAGCCTCTTTTCTCGGTTCACGCTTTTCCAGAGTGTGTGCTTTCTTTCCAATATTTAGATAGGTTAGGAGAGTCCATTTCAATCGAGCTATACATCATTTTAAAACTTAGAGTCGGCTCTTTCATAATCTGTCCTTCACTAAAAATCCATGTCTGGGGACGTTTTGTTTGTTTTGTGGTGCAGGGTCACATATGTAGTATTGTAATACATACAATGTGTAGCAATTATCATGCATAGTCTAAGTTGCCTTTAGCGGCCACTAAAAGGAGACAAAAAGAGTGGTTGTTATAGACAGGTGTCCCAATAGACAGGGACTTTAGCATAATTCTTCTCTCGGGCGGGGGCGGGGAGACTGCTGTTAGTGGTCTTGTACAGACAGGTTTGACTGTATGTTATACATAATACATTCTGAGTAATCATTATTCAGAGAGAGAGGGAGAGAGAGAGAGAGAAAGAGAGTAAGTGAGAGAAAAAGGGGGAGGGGGAGAGATTGATATCAATCTGGATAAAATACATACACGGTCAGTCCTTTTGTTATGTCAAATTTTGTCAAATCCTTTTGTTTCTGGCATCCATGAATTTCGACAAACGCAATATATTCAACGTTGTTATGCTCGTGTTCATTCGAGATTTGTTTTTTCGACTAAGACAATTTTTGTATTACGCTAGGTTGACTGTATCAACTTTTTATGTACTGGCTAGTTCTTTCATAGAGGCAAAAAAATCGAGAAAAAAAAACTTGCAAGGTCAACTTCACAGATGAACTGAAAACTTTATCTGGCCTAGAGGCATAATTTACCATTTGCAGATGAAACAAAACCAAGCATTGGTGCTTTAAAATAGTTCTAAAATGGAAATTACTGATGAAAACAACCAATGTAAAAATTTGAACCAGTATAATCGACGTGAAGTGTTGTTGAATATACAAAATGTGAACAATAGTTATTATGAGAATGTTTCCAGACAAAACCGTATACAGTTATGGTTCAATAAGAAAAATCGTGATACCTCCTTATATTGTAGGGTTGTTGTTGTTGGGTTTTTGGTTGTTGTTGTTTTTGTTTTTTTTTGCAAAAGCAATATGGTAGGATGTTATATGATACATTGACCTACACAATTATGCACTAAGAGTGATTTTTTTTTTATCACTTCTCCCAAGGGTAAACAGGACCTTTAAAGAAAAAAAATCGAATGTATGTAAATGGAGGACAGGCACGAAATCTATATTATATTCTTCCATGTATAAGTGAGTCATCAAATAAATAGGAAGATATCAATTATACTCTGTACCGACAAATCTATTGTTTCCTATTTAACTAATATTAGAAACTTGAAAGGTAAAACTGCATGTGGAGCAGGCTGTTGTTATTATTTCATTTCGCAAGCAGTTGTATGTTCTTTGCTGCTTTGTTCAGTTGTCCAACGTACCTTTGTATAAAACCTGAATAATGATGTATGCAATCGAAAGTAGAATAAATTCATTCGAATTTAATAAAAAAGAACGGAACATGATTTTTTTTTTTGTTATTTGCAAAACTCTTTTGTGAAATCTACACACACAACACATACATAGGTCTGGACATTTCAATTTCAATTTCAATTTCAATTCATTTATTTTTCATTCTTCTTTTTCAACAAAACATAACGCATAATATATTAGGAATTACATCATAAACATAAACATTCGTCTTTGTAAAAGATAAATGATACAAATAAACAAAAGAATGCATACTGGCAAAAAAGTACAAAGTTATGCTTCAATTGAGGAAAAAGAAAGAACTGAGAGGTCCACTAAAAAGCAAGCTTGTATGTTGTGAACCACTCAAAAAATGAACAAACTTATGAATTACTTATTTACAAATACTTATCACAGTTATAATTTACGACAGAACGGAACAAGAGAGGAGAAATACAAAAGACATGACAACACTTGACAAAAAAGACGGAAAGAATGGGGAGAGAGAAAGGAAAAGAAAGAAAAGAGAAAATAAATAAGAGAATGAGAGAATGCCTACACGCTGAACTAGGGAAATGGAACAGGGGGTGATTGAGAATGTGCTTCAGAGGGCTGGTACTGCACGCATCTGTGCAGGGATTTAATGGCTATTGCATAATAATCCATGCAATCCATTACGTAATAATGAAGTCAGTAAACGAAAGATTGGTGGATGGATGATGAACCCTGAGGTTGATGAGATCTAACTAAGGACGAAATATATCAAAGAGGATTTAACAGAAATGATTTCAACTTGCGCTTAAAAGAATGCAAAGAAGGGGAATTTTTTATTTCACAGCTTAATGAATTCCAAAATCTAGGACCGGTGTATATAAATGTACTCTGAGCTAATAAAGTTCTCAGGAGGGGCAAATGAAACTCATTAGATTGTCTAGTGGGATAATTATGAAAAAACTGATTCCGTGGAAACATTGAATTGAAAATACTGGGAAGTGCATTTGCATTGTAATTAAACATAAACTGACCAAGTTGAAAAAAATACAAATCTTTGATTTTCAAAATCTTATATTTAGTAAACAATGGCTCTGAATGGGAACGTGGCGGGGCGCCGCATATGATACGAAGTACCTTTTTCTGCAGTAATAGTAATTTATCTAATAAAGTTTGATGGGCACTACCCCATGTTAGGAGTCCGTAATTAAGATACGGTAAAATCAGAGAAAAATACAAGGTCAACAAAGAGGACATTGGAATATGAGACTTGAGTCTATTTATGATACCAATATTACGTGAAATGATTGTACTAATGTTAATAATGTGCGGTCTCCATGAAAGTTTATCATCCACTCTGATACCAAGGAATCTTATATGAGATACACGTTCTGACAGAGTGTCATCAAAAATGATATTTGTGCGCAAAGCTTCTACAGAATTGCTAAAAAGCATATACTTAGTTTTCTTGAGATTAAGTGATAATTTATTAGCTCTTATCCACTGAGTAACTTTTTTCAGTTCAGAATTAACAATGCTTACGAGAGTATCTGGATTTCGGTGAGAAAAGAAAACATTGGAATCATCAGCAAAAAGTATAAATGAGAGTATATCAGATGATCTACAAAAGTCATTAATATAAATGATAAAAAGTAATGGTCCTAATAAGCTACCCTGTGGGACGCTACATTTGATAAATTCTAAATTTGAGTCATTCTCGTTCAGAGATACATATTGTTTTCGATTTTGTAGGTAACTCCTGAACCACTCCAAGGCCTTCCCCCTTATTCCATAATGAGACAATTTATATTATAACATGTCATGATTTATCGTATCGAAGGCCTTGGAGAAGTCCAGGAAGATACCAATAAGATGAGAATGATTATCAATAGTATGCGCGGCGTGGTCAATAAATTTCAAAAGGGCATGAATGGTACTGTGTTTCTGACGAAACCTAAATTGAGAATTTGTAAAAACATTATGAAAATTAAGAAAATTAATTGTTCTTACAAACACCAATTTTTCCAAAATTTTAGATAAGGATGAAAGCAAAGAAATGGGTCTATAATTACTTACATCAAATTCATCTCCTTTTTTAAATAAAGGAAAAACCTTAGCTTTTTTCATAATTTCAGGAAAAACACCACTTAGTATAGATTTATTGAAAATATATGAAAGTGGGTCAGCAATTGATGATATAATTCCCTTTAAAATAAAATTACTTATATCATCATAACCGGCACTTCGTTTATTATTCATTGCAGTAACAATATCTATTATTTCATATTTGGTAGTTGGAACAAAAAAAAATTGAACTAGAATTAGGCTGACCTAAGAATGTAGAAAAATGCATATTTGACTGTGCTATTTTTTCTGCCAGATTTTCCCCAATCATTGAAAACTAAGAGGTAAAAATATTAACTATATCATTAGGATCTTCAACAATTTTATTATCATATTTTAACTTTGTAATATTTAATTTCTTTTTTGATATATTCATAGCCTGCTTCAATATCTTCCATGTATTCTTTATATCATGTTTATATTTCTCTAACTGAATCATATAATATTTCCTCTTTTCCAACCGTATAATCTTCGTTAAGATATTTCTATACGAAGTGTATTTATTTTTTGACTTCTCAGTTTTTTTCATTTTGAATTTATAATATAACCTATTTTTCCTATTTATTGAACGCAGAACAGATTTTGAAATCCATGGAAGTTTAGGAGACGTTTTATAATTAACTAACTTATCTTTTATTTTAGGAATATATTCATCTAAATATTTATTCATAATCCCTGAAAAATTTTCAAATGATGCAGTTACGTCATCATTATCATAAACACTAGACCAGTCAGCCCTATCTAAGCAAGCACCAAGGCTAGCCAAATTTTCCGGTGAAGCTCTACGTCTAAATGAAGAAAATTGAAACTTATTAACCAAATGTTTAAGATCAAAACATGTTATAATAGGGAAATGATCAGTTATATCAGATAAAATTATAGCAGAATTTAAAATCTGCACAGAATTAGAAAAAATATTATCAAGGAGGGTTGCGGAGTGATTTGTAACACGAGTTGGCTTCGAAGTTAGTGGCAAGAAGGAGGCTGACAAAAACATTTCAAGAAATTCTTGAGATGAGATATCATCATTCCTAATCAAATCAATATTAAATTCACCCATTATGAAAATGCTTTTATTGATAAACAAAGGACTTTTTAATAAATTTGTCATACAATTTAAAAAATCCTTGGAACTAGAACTTGGGGGTCTATAAACAATACCAATTATAATATTCTTACTTTGCGGAATACAAATTTCCACAAACAAAGTCTCTACAATTTCATTCATTACATTTAATTCATCACAAACACTGAATTCAAATTTTTCAGATAAATAAAAAGCGACTCCACCACCCGTCCTGTTTACTCTGTTATTAACAATAAACTCATAACCATTTAATGCATACGGCAAATTAACGTCAAATGATAACCATGTTTCAGTTAAACCTATTACTGAAATTTTTTGTTTATTTTGATTATCTAATAATATCTGCAACTCATCAAAATGTTTATTAATACTCCTTATATTTAAATGTAACATAGAAAATATGCTTTGTGAAAAATTTTTTGTATAATCTTTAAACTGGTCAACAGTTACATATTTAGAAGGAATTTGAGGGGAGTCATATTCAAAATCAAAATCATTATATATATCTTTTGAAGATGAGTTTACATTATTAACAATAAGATCGTCAAAAAAAGCAGACGATTGTGACTTATTCCGACTTAATTCCGAAGGGGAACGTCTAAACAGATCAAAGAGTTCATCATCATCTAGGGAATCAAATACTACATTAAGTCGATTAGCCATAAAAAGAGGCATAACGTATATGAAGGCATGTCAACTGACGAGTTAGCAAAGGAATGAAAATTTTTGGCACAAAAGATGCACGGACAATTCCGGGTTCACGGATAGTACAGCGAGTAGGCAAATTCACGAAAACATAACATACATAAACAACACGGGAAGAAAGCGTACACACAAATAGTCAAAGCCTGTAAAAGAACTTTGACAGAACCAGTGCAAAGCATTTAAACGGCCATGGAGATAAAGATAGCTCCCGAATTTGGAAAAATCATTCGTTATTTATCGGAAATAATTATTGATTTATAGAATGAAAATATAGAAAATGGATAATAAATGCGTGTTAACATAAAAATAAAAATGAAAGTAAAACCCCTTTCATTTCTTGGATCATTATGTAGTATCATAATATTATCAAGGCCCGGAAATTTCACATTCATTTTACATTATACACAAGGGGCATAACTAATCAGACTAAAATAATATGCCGACATTACAAATGTCGGGCAACTGCTGAAATGAGTGAACAATATAGGGGCAGACGGGGCAATAGCTGTATGAGAACTAGATGCCATGCTTACAAAAGGTGACAACGAAATACTGAAAACTTTCGCATGGGCAACAGCTGTATGAGAACTGAATACCATACTTACAAAAGGGAAGGAAACAAAAACAACAACAACAACAGCTCACTCCAAAATCTCAGGGAAAGCGCTGTTCATATATTTGGATGCATGAATAAACCGGTCCTAATATTCAGAAAAGAATGTACTGTATGTCCCACCTCCGCTCCCGATTCAACCCTCCCGGAGTTTTAAACGCACTGTTTGCATGTGTAATTTGTATTGTTTGACCAGGTGGGGGGAGGGGGAACGATGGAAATTATAGGCGTTCATGCATAAAAAGAGTAAAAAGAAATGAAAAAAACAAAGTGCTTGTTAAGAAGGGTGAAGAGGACGGAGATGGGATAGACAAATATTTCATAGGCATGTGTTAAAAAAAATACGGCATGTGAAATACTAGACTGTTTAAACACATGCATATGCAATTCAGTTTTTACAAGGTGGGTGAACTTGCGAGGAATTGAGGCAGACAAACGACCTTCTCGGTCAAGTTTTACCCGGCATTGGCTTACAAAAGGTACGAAACATGTGCGAAACACTTCACGCGTCCTGTTACATAACAGGTATATATAGAAAAAATGTGAAAACAGTTCACGCGCAATGTTACATAACAGGGAAGGTATACAGGACGGATCCAAATGCAGATTGAAATTATAGCTGATCTGGCTAAGTGGTTGAGGTGACTGCCCTCGATTAGGTGGGGGGGGGGGGGTGTAAGGGATGATTAAGGAGAACATACACGTAATGACCCTCTGGTCGTATTCTAACTCGGGTTGAAACGAATGTATAATGATTGGAGAAAAAAAAAAACCCATGGGCATTGTGAAAACGGATACAACTGAAGACATTAAGAGTATTGGGAAAACGACAATTAGAATTCAATTGGGGGTACACATGTATACATACATAAAATAAATGAGTCTTATAGTGTGTGAATACCAATGGGGGAGTGGAACAGGTTTCAAAACACACCTTGACCTTCAAGACATTATGAGTATTGGGAAAAAGACAATTAGAATCCAATTGGGGGTACACATGTATACATACATAAAATAAATGCGTCTTATAGTGTGTGAATACCAGTGGGGGAGTGGAACAGGTTTCAAAACACACCTTCAAGTTCAAGTTCAATCATAGTTTATTTCCAATCAACGAAAATCAAAACGTAATACAAAGTATACATATCATAAAATGATATTGTCTACACTTTTACAAAAGGTTCATGTAATATACGAAATAAATTATATACATCAACATATGTACAATAATCAGAAGGAACGATGCGTATACATGTATACTTCGCGAGCTTTCAGAAAATAACTTCAATTTTTTGGAAAATAGCGATCCACAAAAAAGCTAAGCTTGTAGGACGTGGATCCCTAGATAATTGATGAGTAAGCAATATATTATTCAAATTTGCTTTATTATTTTCTTACAGCATTTATATTGAATATAGATTACTTAAGTCGTTTGTAAAAATATAGCTATACGCTGGCTTCGACAATAATAGGAAATAAGTATCAATGCTAATGCCCAGACGGTGTTCATTGAACTGGTGTACCGAGAAAATATAAGAAGGACGACACACTCGTACAGACATTCAGTTACCCACACACATATACGACGCGAGACAGTACCGAGAAGAGAGAAGACGGTGACAATACAAGTCTACGAGGAACAAAGACAGGAAGGAAGAGGAAAGAAGAATAAAGAGAGAAGAGAGGTCTGCATACAAACACGCCAAGTGCTGCGACATCAGGACAGGTGAAACCTCAAGTATGAATTAAAACAATTAATTCAGATTATCTAGAATTATAAGTAGATAACAAATATTTTCTGAATTTGTATTTAAATGTGAGGAATGAGGGTGAGTCTTTTAAGCTATTATCTAGATTATTCCAAAGTCTGGGTCCGGTATACAGAAATGTATTTTGGGCATGTACGGTTCTCATGAATGGAAGATGGAATTCGTTGGATCGTCGCGTAGGATAGTTATGTACATGACTGTTTCGATGAAAAGAGTCGTGAAATATTTTGGGTAAAAAGTTGCTGTTATGATTAAACATGAACTGACCAAGTTGAAACACATACAAATCTTTTATTTTTAGTATTTCATGGTAAAAAAACAAAGGATCTGTATGTTCTCGTGTAGTTAGGTTAAAAACAGTTCTGAGCGCTTTCTTTTGCAATAAAAAAAGTTTATCAAGTAATATCTGATATGTATTACCCCAAGCAAGAATCCCGTAGTTTAGATACGGTAGTATCAAACTAGAGTAAAGAGTTAATAATGCATATGAAGGAAGATAATATTTTAATCTGTTCATTACGCCAATGTTTCGTGAAATAGTTTTACATATGCTATCAATATGATTCCTCCATGAAAGCTTGTTATCAACGCAAACACCAAGAAATTTAAAAGTAGAAACTTCTTCTAGGGGAGTAGTATCAAATGATTTATTTCCCGGGAGGCTATCTAAAGAGTTACTAAAAAGCATAAATTTTGTTTTTTGAATATTAAGTGACAATTTATTTGCGTATATCCATTGTATAACCTTTTTCAGTTCTTCGTTTACTGTTCTTGCTAAGATATTTGGGTCGGGATGGGAAAAGAAAAGGTTAGAGTCATCCGCGAATAATATGAATGATAGTTTCTCCGAGGATCTATGAAAATCATTGATATAAATAATGAATAACAACGGACCTAGTAAGCTCCCTTGTGGGACACCACATGTTATCGTTTTATTTTGAGAATCAAAGCCATTGACATGTACAAATTGGGATCTATTTGATAGGTAACTCGTGAACCACTCCAAGGCCTTTCCACGTATGCCATAATGGGATAATTTTGCGAGAAGTATTCCATGGTTAATCGTGTCAAAGGCCTTGGAGAAGTCCAAGAAGATACCTATCGTGTGTGAAAATGTGTCAAGTGCGTATGTGACTTTGTCGATGAGGGCGAGTACTGCGTGTGTTGTGCTGTGGTTTTCCCTGAATCCAAATTGAAAATTTGAAAATATGTCACAGGTTTTAAGAAAACGTACTGTCCGGATGTAAACTATTTTTTCAAGAATCTTGGAGATAGAAGATAATAAAGATATAGGTCTATAATTGTTGACATCATCCTTCTCCCCTTTCTTGAAAATAGGAATTACTTTCGCAATTTTCATGCTATTTGGCACATGGCCAGTTGTAAGCGATGAATTGATAATATGTACTAAGGGATCCACTATTTGAGGAATTATGTTTTTTATCAGGTGGTTATCAATTCCGTCGTGGCCAGGACTTTTTCCTTCTTTCAAATTGGCAACAATCCTTACTATTTCTTCTTTATATGTAGGGTCAAAAAATATAGTTTTGGAGTTAGGTGTATCTAAAAAATCAGTAAAAGTTTTACTTGAAAGAGGAATATTTTGAGAAAGATTTTGTCCAATTGAAGAGAAGAAGTCATTAAAAATTTCAGCCATGCCAGCGGGAGTGTTGCTGGAGGAATCGCCCCATCGAACTTCAGTAATATTGGATGAATTGTTAGGTGTATTCATAGCATCTTTTAATATTTTCCATGTGTTTTTAATATCATTTTTATATTTATTTATCTGATTTACATAAAAGTTGTTCTTCCGCGTACGTAATAATGTGGTGAGTGTGTTTTTATATGAAACATATTTTTTCTTATTTTTTTCAGTAGGATTGCATCTGTATTTATAAAATAAATTATTTTTTCTATTTATAGATCGTAATATGGACTGGGTTATCCACGGGAGTTTTGGAATTTGCTTATATCTATCTTTTATATTACGCTGCGGAATATGGTTATCAATTTCGGAGGTAATAGTAGATATGAAGTAGTCACAAGACAAATTGACATCGGTGGTGTTGTATACAAAGGACCAGTCGATTTCTTTGAGGCTGTTTTGGAGACTTATAAGCTTATCTGCAGTAATCTTACGTCGCTTGTGATACTTATTTTGTTTAGTCAGTTTAATTGGAACCTGGGCAAATATAGGATAATGGTCAGTGGTGTCTGAGAGGACGATACCAGACTCAGGAAGTGGAAGAACGTTAGAAAAAATGTTGTCTATGAGGGTAGCCGATTGACTGGCGACACGGGTAGGCTTGGAAATTAATGGTAAAAACGAAGCAGACATTAATATTTCTATAAATTCTTGTGGGTTGTTTTGGGAATTACATTTCATGAGATCAATATTAAAATCGCCCATTAAAAATGTATCTTTGTTAAGTATAATGGGATTTTGTACTAAATCCTGCATATATGTCAGAAAATCATTCAACTTCGACCGAGGGGGTCTGTAAATTACGCCAATCACAATGTTTTTTCCATGTGGATTTATCAATTCAATAAAAAGGGATTCGAGTTTATCGTTCATAACACTGATCTCCTCATGTATAATATATTTAATTTTTTTCGAGATGTACAAACCAACTCCACCACCGACTTTGTTGTTTCTATTTCTAAATACAAATTCGAATCCGGGTAAAGAAAACAAATGACTGATATTGGAGTTCAACCATGTTTCTGTTAGCCCTATGATGGAGCAAGATTTTTGATCTGGGTTTTCTAGGAGTAAACGCAACTTGTCAAAGTTTTTGTTGATACTGCGTATGTTAAAGTGAGTTAACAACAATGTTTCATTGACTGTATTCATGATTCGATTCTTATATTGATTTTCAGTCAAATAAGCACATGATGGACTTTGAACTGGATCATTTGAGTCGAAATTATATTCAAATTCTTGTGCTGAGGTATTGTATTTATTGGATATATAATCTTCATACAAACTGGAAGTAATATTTGCATGGTCAGATTCAGAATGCCTTACTGTGTCATAAAATTCATCACTATTCAAGGAATTGAAAACAAAATTTGTTATGTTAGCCATGGTTATAATAAAACATTCGGGAGTTAATAACTGGCTTCTCGCCTAGACCTGACTCAGCAGCTACGTGGGGGTATGCAGACCTAGAAGAAGAAAGGAAAACGAAATATGTACAGAGAAACATGAAACACACACAGAACAAAGAAACGAACATGAACACACATGAGACAAAATCAACATCGTTACGGATGGTACTCAAGGCCATGGTCAGCGTCTGGGTATGTACATGAGCTGAAAAAAAACAATGCAAAACATTAGCATGATACCAGAGGAAGCTCCCTGCTACACAATGGGTGTAATTAAGGAAATGCAATTATAAATTTGATTTACAAAATGAGACAGTAATTACAGAAATTAGAATGCAACTAAGAGATAGGTATAAATGTTATATTACCTATAACTATTGATAAACAGTATACTGTATGCGAGGTATTATCAACCGTATGATAAATTATACAAATATTAGTTTGTTGGGTCTTTTTTTTTTCCCCGTAAAGTGAATAGGACTAAATCTATATAAATCTTATTTATACAGAAATTGCGGACAACCATGAAGGACTCAGAAACCGATGACATTTACAATTGTATGCCAGTTGATATCAAAAAGAGGGACCTACATTATATAAAATCAAACGTTGTCTGAAATGGAGCTTTACAGTGGATGTGATATAGGAAAATAATGACAAGTTATGCCTTAGAGTAACCTTGACCTTCAAGACATTATGAGTATTGGGAAAAAGACAATTAGAATCCAATTGGGGGTACACATGTATACATACATAAAATAAATGCGTCTTATAGTGTGTGAATACCAATGGGAGAGTGGAACAGGTTTCAAAACACACCTTGACCTTCAATGGAGGGGTATGGACCCTTAAAAACTGTACAAAGAATGAGTGTTATTTGGAGACCATAGCGTCTTATAATGCAAGAGTATGTTAAACACATTATGAGTATAAGGCAAACGAAACAATCTAAGGAAAACACACAAGTGGATATCAATGGAGAGTGTATGGACGAGTTCTATGCACTCTGTATGCAATTGGGATAAAAAGAATCATGTGGGAAATTGAATTACTGTAAATTGCCCAAGTGCCTTCAGTATCCTTCTTCAAGGGAGATACACAACAGAAATGTATACATACAAATCGTAGATTTAGCTGGACGCATAGCAGACATCGGTTTTGATAGCATGAAAATAAAGCGTTAACATAACACAAAATTTAGTTACTCATGGGCAGATTAAAAAAAGAGAAAATAACATACACTACTCAGTATTATTATTATTTTTTTTTTTTGCATGGGGTAATTATAAATTTGAGCATGATGATTTCAGACAAAAACATGCGATATTGGAGGAATGTGGAGGACATGCTATGTATCGCGTCAGTGACTTTAGTGACAGTTTTGGAGTGAGGCTTACAACAGCAATGTATTGAATTCACAATTCAGTTGATATCGTAACAGACAATAACATGATTATAAGATGAGTCACTGTATACAAAAGGTGGTGTTTATTATAATTCACTATATAGTTCAACAATAAATCACAATATTATTTAGGGGTAATTTGCTATATAATTTACCATTTAATTTGGGGGGAATTAGGGGTAAGCCACATGGCGACTGGTTTGAAGTGAAAATATAAGAACGGATAATTAAGACAGATATTCAGAATCACCAATTACTTCGGCAGGAAAATAAAAGCAACAAACATCTACAGTTGCATGCAGTACTTATTGTACTGTTTAAAGTATGAGATAGAGAAAAAATATAAATGGAGCGAAAATAACATCAATTCACATTAGAGACAGACTGTAATATCCAAGAGAAAAACAAATTGGAATGATGCTAATCTCACATGTTATTCCTTCCAGTCAGTCCAACGGTCGGCGTTCCCTCCATTTCGTGCACTTTTCCTGGTTTGGAGGATGACTTTGGTTCCAACTACCTTTATCCTGGTCGATAGGTCATTGTTTTTTCTGATGTTGTATGCCGTTGCTGCCAGTCTCCCTCTCTCGCGCTTCATCTTTGGCGGAAGATCAGTACGGATGGAGACTCGACTGAAGGGATTCGGGGCTGGAGACGCGTCACTACCAGGAGGAGGGGGTTGCTGGCCTTGGTCACGGCGATGGCGGGGGCGATGCTCGTAGGCGTTCAAGAGCCGGCCTCTATCCGTCATGCGTGCGAATCTTATGATGAGAGCCGGTGGCTGGCGTCCAGAGTAATGGGGTCCACGATTAGCTGGGGGCAAGCGATGAGCATTGATGATGGGTATCGACGAGGCCTCCGTTGTGGAGATGTTCAGGAAGTTGGTAAGTACTTCAGTGACAACTTCATGAATGTTTTCGTTCTGTTTAGGTGGTACGCCATAGACAAGGAGATTTTGCTTCCTGTCATGTATTTCGCTCAGGGTAAGTTTTTCATTCAATTCCTCGATTTTGTTGTCGATATAGCTACGCAGCTGAGGAAGGGTATCCCTCTCCACTGTGCACAGCCGATCAGAAGCATCAGTTAGACTCGTTTCCAGGTCAGAAACCTTTTTTTTCGTGCACGCAAGGTCATTCTTGAGCGAAGCTATTTCGTTCACTACATTTTCGTTCACTACTATTTCGTTCACTACATTTACATCGAGTACCGACTAGATTGATACAATATTGTATGTACAATCTAATTCATATCATATCTTCATCAATACAACTTATATATTTACATGCATTAGTTCATTTCAATTCATTTCCTGTCCTTTGTTCTGGTTAAAAGACCTAGTGTGATACCATGGCAGAGGAGGCTGCCCAGGCTCTGATGTATTCAAGAATCACCATGACAAATTTTGTACAGCTTTTGATATCACCGATTTCTAGCTATTAAGAGTACACAGAGCTAAAAATATCGGCTGTTACCGATGAGCCAACTCTTCGATGAACGGTAGTATTCGCTGGCCGGTGCTATTCGTGTTTTTTTAATGTAGCCTGCCGGTGGGCAGAAAACGAATCGGCCACCCATGGATTCTCGCTCTCCCGGGTATTTTCAAAAGTATCCAATGTAAAGAACAACGATTGAAAATAAAGATTCCTGTCATGGTACACTGTACTTTCCTGTCAAAGGAATTTGGTGGTATACTTTATGTGGAAAGCAGAAGTTGAGCGGTATGTCTCCTATTTCGATCCTCTGAAAGATGTGTATTCAGCTTTGAAAGGTACTTATAGTCTTGGTATAGTTTCATGCAAACGTAGGGCCTAATGATAACAGGACAATGTCTGCAACATTGCGTAGCTGATCGAGTGCCATAGTCCAGCTTGTCATAACAGAGTCATTTGTTGAAGACATAAAATCATAAACAGAATATCAAGTTATGTCGAGGCATGTTGCAGTCAACACTAGCGTATACCAACATTTCTTTATCAGTCTTTTGGTCTGTGCAATGAGCGTTAGCCAAATTTGTGTAACAGTTGTCAGTCAGACACGTATAGGTTACATCCTGGTATTTGAACCGAATGAACGGTATTTTCTCCACTTGGACCCACGTCGTTCAATTCGCAGACACCGTTGCCGTAATTAAATGACGCGCACTGCTTCCAATGCCGACATGCTGAGGCGCAAAAGAGGGCGGATTTTGCCGTAACGCGAAATATCACGTGACCGACGAGGCAAGAGCTTCTCGCAGGTGTCGACCCACGGAGAGAAGTGCTCAGGGTGTACCTGTCTCCCGTAGCAGCTACCGAGGGCCTGTCACCAGCTGCACCAGCAACTATTGTGACATTGTCACGCGCAGGTGTATAGGTGGAACTACCATCCCCATACGTCAAAGGTATAGGGTTGGCTACCGTAAAGGTTGTCGATGAGGTTGTTGACGGAGGATGACTCGCTGGAGTCGACTGTCGGTTATCAGGTTCCGTCAGTCCACTGATAGACGCTCTTGTTCCCATGGTAACAACTTGCGTTTGTTGGTGGTGCGTTGTTCCTTCGGACAGTCCCGTCGATATCGACGGTCGGTTAAGCAGTTCAGTCAATCCTTTATCAGAAGTTGTTCCCCAGGTAGCAACTTGCGTTGTTTGTTGATGTGTTGTTCCTTCCCGCAATGGCGTCGACATTGACGGCCGGTTACCCAGGTCAGTCAATCCTTTGTCAGAGGTTGTTCCCAAGGTAGCAACTTGTGTTGGTTGTTGGTGTATTGTTGCTTCCGGTAAACTCGTTGACATTATGGCAGTAGTAGGGGATGCTACACGAAGTGAAAAACAAAAGAGACAACCACATCCACACAAAAACACCCATGAGCGGGAGAAGGGCAAAAACAGATTAAACCGTTACATAACAATAAGAAACACTTGCTGTGGACAATGCAAAAAAAAAAAATATGTTGACATAGTTATGAGTGTATGTGACAAGGCGATGCAATTTCCACCATGTCATAACATGATATTCACACTTTGGGGTCTAATGCGTCTTCCTCTCGAAACCTTTCGAGTTCTGAAATCATCCTTTGTGATACTATCGTTGAAATGTTCAGCATTCAGGGATTCGGTTGATATTGCTGCTGTCAGTATAGTGCGATTCCTCTTTCCTTGTGGTTTCCCCAAAATTATGCAAGGAATATGATTACACCGAAACGACACAGCAATATCCACAGAGAGAGTGATTGCAAATAAAACAACATATTCTGATACTCTCCTATTACTTTGTCATTGTTGACATCATAAACTGTTGCATAAAAGACTACAAAAAGTGAAAAATAGAATACTTTATATCAACTAAGTACTACCATTATGAATGTAGAAAAAGAAAAGAATTACATTGTAGTCCTTTTGGAGATTCGCCAAGGGAAATCAATAAAGATTGTCTTTCTGTTCATGATTCTCTGTGATGCCTCAAATCATCAAACTTGATATATTACTCATCAATATGAAATACAAGGACGGCCAGAGATTCACACCTGTCCTATTACTGTACAACTATACTGAACGTTGACAAACCGCGAAAGCGGGAAGGATGCGGATAAGTTGTTCAAAATGATTATCCTGCTTCGGAATACCCCCCCCCCCCCCTCCTTCTCTATCTCTCTCTTTTGCAAAGTAAACCTGGTCAGAGACCCACTTTGCGTTTGAGCAGATAAATAATTCAGGATAACCAACAAGGCATGATGTAATGATTATCAATCCTTCAATCCTTATAAATAGTCTACTTTCCAGCACAAAATTCCACCAGATCCGGACAGCAAGTGATATTTGGCAATATTAATTGAAAGAGAGTGCTATGTCATTCAATGCAATAAATAACGACATGGATGCTTTCCAAAGTGTTTATTGACGGATCATTCTGGTCAAGTCTTCTACACATGTTTTCCTTTTGTTTGAACACAACTCGGGGGGACTTACTTTCACAGAGGACAAGATTTGCGTTGCCACAGTAGCCATTATGGAGCAGTTGGTCCTCCATGTAGAGAAAGACACAGTCCTTAGTGTCATCGTTTGGATCCGACACCCACCAAGCTTTCCGTGCGAAAGAAATTAGCAAGTAATACGATCATTTAGAATTCACCGCATGTATATAAATACATAGGGTATCTGGAATGGATCCTCAAGAAAAAGAAGAAGAAGAAGAAGAGGAGGAGGAAGAAGAAGATTAATGATATTCAATACCATATTGAACCTTGTGCTTTCCGTGTCAATGATATAAAAACAGCTTCCCTCGGCACGTATCTGTTAAGTCCAGACACTACATAAATCTACAACTTTGATGTCAAGATGGACACAATGAAACACGAGGCAAACACAGAAGTAATGATTATTCGCGGAAATGAAATAGCTGGAAAGAACAATGATACAGCTTCCTAGAATCGATCAGTCACGGATCAGGTGTCATATTATAAAGCGACTCCGAGGTGACTGCATTCTACAAGCTTGGCTTTTTAGCAGTCCCCTCCATTTCCGACCTTTTCTTTGTTATGATTCAGTCACATTTTGTCCTTGTACTTCTTCTATCAAAATATTTTTTTTTTTGTTTCATGTAAACAAAAGACGTGTATTTAAATTTCATTTGGACATGTAAAAGTTACTTTGTACTGACTTTGTGTATATGCAATGTCATATTATATGGTTTGGCCGGAAATGAAATAAAAAATGAAATGAAAATGTTGATTACTCTCCCCCCCCCCCCCCCCCCATGTAAACAAAAATGCAAAATGGTTTGTATCAAGGAAACTTGATGGCAATTCCATATTGAAGGTATTTAAAAAAAATTCGAGTGGCTTGGAAAAAAAAAAAGAAATGGTAAATATCTCGGTTTTGGGAAAATGCAGCTGTTTGCAGATACGACGTACTTCAACGGGGGAGGGGGGGGGGCAGTACTAACAGTGTGATAATAAGACAGGAACGTTGCGTTAAAGCTCATACAATATGCACAGCTCACACTGGGAGAGGACTGAACCTTGTTAATGAGTGTGTACGGTCTTGACAAATTCAGTCCAACATTCTCCAGGACTCATAGATTAGGTCCGTAATTCGGCTAAAAACTTAAACCGTGTTTAAAACAATGTCTGGTCTAAAGTGGGTTTAAAACGGTTTAAAACAGTGTCTGGTCTAAAGTGGGTTAAAACGGTTTAAAACACCTAAATGTAGACCCACAATAGTCTCAGATTTAATTGGTATCTTACTAAACGAGGCTTTGGTCTAAATCGGGTTTACCTTAAACCTACTACAAGGAGGTTTAATTTTGGATGGAGGGCTCTAATACATTACAGAAATGTAAATGCAGGGTGACGAAAAAAAAGCACCAATGGTGACGATTTCTTTCGGCATTTTAACCCGAAATAGATTTGGATTTTACAAGACTTTATTACCAGAATTATACAAAATCAAACTTAAGGTTCAGCCAAACCAAGAATGAGTCTATATTGGGTTTAAACCTTGGTCTATAGATATAATACGGGCCATCACGTCATGTGTGTGTGTGTGTGTGTGTGTAAGTGTGCGTCTGTGTGTTAGTGTGTGCAAGTTCAAAGAAATAATCATAATTCAATGCTATAGCAGGGCTCCACACTAACTTTTATTGTTGGTGGCCCAAAGGCAAACATCCGACTTTTTTGATGGCTCGATCAGGCCACCAAATTCTTCATTTCTGAAATTTTGGTGGCCCGACGTGCGTTTTTGGTGGCCCCGGGCCACCGCGGGCCACTGTTAGTGTCGAGCCCTGGCTATAGGGAACTTCAGGGTACTTAGTAGATCTTTTGGATCTGCTAATGATCGTGTGGTCACCTTGCAGTTCCAAATAAACGACTTGGCCGTTAATAGAAATTATGAAAATGTATTTTTATTGACCTTGGGAATCTCATTTATTGACTCCGTGCAAGTGCAACGATTCGTCAGATAAAAATGATTTAGTTCTTTCGTGCGGTTTGACATTATTGCACCGAAAATTATGAAAAATGTTTTTCACGCATTTTTTGCTTTTCCTTTCAATTCTGTTTTTATGTTTTTTTCTACTTATTTCTATTCTGTTGTTAGTTTTCTTTTAATGTTTATTACCTATCAATTTTATTTATCTATTTGTTTAATCATGTAGTCCTATTTATTAATTTATTATTGTCTTTGTTTTCTATCTGAAGACTGACATTTCTTCCCTCCACATAAACTCAAACACAAAGAGAAATGTGGATTGAAGCAGCAAAATTAGTAGAACACATCAGTGAAAGTTTGAGTAAAATCGGACTATTGACTAACCGCTTTCAGAAAGCAGGGGGAATAATTCTTACCCTTATATTGTGTTAAATATAAATGTATATTACATAATTGTTATGTTAAACATATGTCAGTATCAAGTTGATGGAATATGTAATTTTCATGAAAATGATTGCCTTTATATTTTATTTATATTGTTCTCCACAAATGACGCCATAACCTCTAGTAGTCTCCTCATCCAGCGGTTCCAACACCTAAACTTAAAAAATTCATAACTTTTGCATCGATTGTCCGATTTTCCTCAAACTTACACTGATGTGTTCTACTAATGCTGCTGCTTTCACTCAATCCACATTTCTCTTGCGGTTTGGGTTTCCTTTAAATCAATTTTCTTCTGCGGTCTTACCATGCGTTGCACTTGGAAGAGAGCTGCCGTCGATGCAGTGAAATTGCCCTTCCACCATAGCGTCGGAGCAACCGACCCAGATGAGGGCATTTCCCTTCCAGAAACTGGGCATCGTTGATACGTGCGCCACCACCGCATCGAATTCCCCAGAGTCGACAGAGGGCACGTACAACTGCGCGCCGAGGTTGTCGCAGGTCGAGCGTGCGCCTTCGTACTCCAGAAGGTCAGTGGATCCAAAGCCGTAGCATCGGTTTTGGCTCTGCGAAAACCACCAGTCGTCGGGACAGGTTGTGCCAGCAGCAGCTGTCAAACGCAGTGTCAACCAAAATAAATAGATAAATAGATAAATAAATAAGTAATAATAATAATGATGAAAAAAAAAACATAAAATAGAAACAGCAACGCCATGTCGAAAGTTATGAATATCCACTCCATGAAGTTGTTGTTGTTGTTGTTGTTTATTGCAAACTGATTGATAAATGCTGTCCTCCATCGACTTATATATAAATCGTATATTGTTTTAAAAAGAAGTAGCCATGATAACAAGTTAAAGGAGACCTCCGGATGATTTTCAGATTTTTACATTTGAACAACCATAGATTAGTTATACTGAGGAGAGAGTTTCAGAATTTGTGATTAGGATGAAGAATAAGAATATTTTCAAAATTTAGAAAAAATTGCAATGAACAAGGATGGTGACATGGCAGAGTCACGATAAGAATGCATGAGTTGGGGCTCAAGGAAGCAGAACAAAAGAAGAAGGCATGCATAGATTATACACAGGTGAACTCGCAAGCAAGCGGTATTGTAATCGAATTACACTGCTACATTTCTGAAATAATATGTGAACCTTCTATGTCATCATCCTTGTTCAGTGTAATTTGTTGAAGGTTTTTCAAAGTATTGTTATTCCACAAATCCGGGTCATGGAGTTGTCGATTTATGTACTACATGATGTGATATTATGAAAATCGTCTGGAATGTCCCTTTAATCACTGGCATACAAATCATGAGTTGGATTCGAACCAAGGATCGTCTGATCACCAACAGGTAGCGTGTCCAGTAAGACTACCGAGCTTCCAGGTGAGAGCCACTGCTTATAGTATGCTAAAAGTATGCAGCGGTAGCTGCGTGTTTATTGAAATTAATGAATTTTCATCAATTCATTCATCGATGGCGATGAAATGCCTGGATGTGAGCATTGTCTAGATTGTAATTAAAGTTACCCCCCCCCCAAAAAAAAGGAAAAGCATAAAGAAAGCAGTGAAAAAAATGTCATAAAAACTTTGGGATGACAATACATTATGATCTCAAATTAGAGGGGATTGCTAGTAACTAATCAGTGGGAATCAGTGAGAATGCTGGGGGATGGTTGTTCCAATTCTTGTGGAATTCATTTAAGAGTATATAATATAATATTGTTGTGTGAAAATTATTTGCTTCAGAATGGTCTCATATTCAAGTAATGTGCAGTTTAATCGCCCCATCCATGCTAATCTGGAAACATTACACTGCGCATTACTTGAATACGAGACCATTCTGAAGGCAGTAGCCTTCATTACACTAGACGTTATAGTGCAGAATACGGATATATTTTAGATCATTACCCCGTCACTGTACAGGCATGCTAACTTGGAAACATTAAACTGCACATTACTTGAATATGAGACCATTCTAAAGCAAATAATTTTCACAGAACAATAGATATATAATGTAATCTTAAATGAATCCCACAAGGATTGAAACAATCATCCCCCAGCATTCCCACTGATTCCCACTGATCAGTTACTAGCCATCCCCTTTAAATCCCGTCTCATAGATTTTCATAATTATGTTAGTCAACAAGCGAATTATGTACTATGTTAACCCGAATATGCTTTAGAGAGCTAAGGATATAATAGAACAAACCTAAATATGCGTCAGTGCATGGGGAAAAAAAAAGTGTTTAGACAGAAAGCAAAAAAAAATGTTTTTTTTGGTTGTTTTTTTTTTTTTTTTTTTAGATAAATGCACATGATAGCCCTAGTTTAATGTCCCTTCATGACGTCATTATACATGCAGGTGTAAGATATCTGAATATATAAAATCGGCAGGGGGGAATTTGACGGGTAGAAAATTTGATATACATATCACTATTACATATTTTATATACACGTTGTATCATGTTACTTTGGCTTCCAAGCAGACAAGAAGTTATACGCAAGCACAATTCTAATAATAATAATAATATCTACTTTCAGAAATATGTAACTTCCTATACAAGACTCACTCGTGCAGCAACCACAACAACAAAATCCCTTATATAGCTATTATATCGATGACGTGCATCTTACCTGTGCCATATAACTGTACTGCAAAGTGCATCGCAATGGTAATCCAGAAATACGCAAAGGTCCAGGCAGGGGCACTCATCTTGACAGTCTGTTGGCTTATACTATCACAGTCAACGATTATCAGTAAAACGTAATGTTTGTTCGTTAGTTTGTGTTTTTGTGAGGAGTCAGAGATGAAAACACATCGCACACAATGGCTTGCTTCGTACCTGCGTCGACTCTCCGGTCCCAGATGACATTCCCCTCCGCTCGAAAAGAAAGGGAGGACTGTTGAACCCACAAACGTGGAAACGCCCACTAAATGGAGAATTACATCAACCACTAATAATATGGAAAAGCATGCGAGTGCGTGTGTGTGCGTGCGTGTGAGGGTGTGTGTTGTGTGCTATTTCTTTTCTTTCTTTTTTTTCCGAATAGTACTTATTATTGGTGAAGGCAATATTATGCGTTACTGGCCGTTCGCGGGTCGGAGAATAAGCTGTTGCTTCTGCCGGCCTTTTGCTGGGATAAGCCTTTGTATCACTGGACGCCATATATCAGGTGTGGGTGTTTTGTGTGTATGTATAATGAGTGTCATTTAGTAGGTATTTTGTTTGTTTGTTTGTTTGTTTCTTTTTTTTTTTTTGGTTAGGTTAGGAAATGTTGCCGCACACCAATGATTTACTGAATACATCAGACCAAACTTATTTTGCCTGGTGCTTTGTTTGTGTGCGCACAGATGTAGAGAAGCCTTTTGTTGGAATCGTAAGAGTTTACAGCGTAACTTAAAAACTGTTTGATGTATCCTAATGAAACGTTGCGTATGTAAAAGTGGACGATTTGGGCCTAACAACTTTTTGGTGCACATGCCCAAGGTCAGAGATCAAAGTTTAAGGGTAAAAAAATCATTTAGGTTCACTGTTTCCCCCAATATCTCTGGAATGCCTGAAGGTTTTTCATGAAATTTTAGTGTGTACATACATTACCAAAGAAAAAATCTCCAGGGAAAGCTTTTGGTCGTGGGGTCAAAAGTCAAAGATCAAAGTCGAGTGAAAATACTTAAATTCCACTTTTTTTTCTTCAAATCTTGGAAGGCAACTTGATGGAAATCTGTACATAATGAAAGCAGCACCTACTGCCTGACGATGATTTTCTTGGGACTTTTGAGTCATGGGGTCAAAAGTGAATGGTCACAGCTCACAGTCAAACTCTTAGAATTGCAATTTCCCCCCATATCTCTGTAATGCCTGAAGGTATTCTCTGGAAACCTAGTGAATGCATTACCAGATGAAGATTCTTTGAAAAAAAAAAAACAACAACAACAAATGTCCATGGAGTCCAAGTGCAAAAGATCAAAGGTCAAGTGAAAATGTAAACTTTTCACTTTTTTCTTCGTATCTCAGAAAGGGCTCAAAGTGTCATCATGAAAATTAAGACATATGCACGTACCGCCTGACATTATTCATGTGGAAATTTTTGGGCCATGGGGTCAAAGGTCAAGAGTCAGGGTAGAATGCTAAAATTCTACTATTTAATGCTGGAATGATATCGTTTCTCCATGCTTTTGGGATTACTGAATGCACTAAAGGAAAAAAAAACATGAGTTCAAAGTTCAATTAAAAATGTTCAAACATCACAATTTTGCCCATATCTAGGAAATAACTGAAAACGTTGTCATGAAAGTGGATGTTAACAATTATTATTCGAAGAATTGTGACACATGTGGTCAAAAGCCAAGGGTCAAGGGTAAAGTGAAAATACTAAAATCCCTAAACAATTTAGCCAAATGAAACCTTGTTGAAGGAGAGTAAACACGGTGACATTTGTGACAAACATGTCATTTTATCTGTCTTTTCTTTCTTTTCTCTTTTTGCCCGTTGTGAGAAACTGTCGTCTCACATTGATTGTAACACGTACTCTAGGCACACTGGGAGAACCAGATGTCATGTCGGTGGCATACCAGTCGCCATAACATTTCTAGTTGTTACTGATTGAAAATTAAGTTTCTTCATTAGTGGGCGATATTTTCTACGTTTGTGGCCAATTACTACATTTAGTTTGTTTGATTCATTTCTCCATTCAACCAAATACAAATTGAATACAAATTACAAAAGCACAAAAACCAATTATGTGATATAAAATGATAATATATTACACAAATACATAAAGTATAAGTAACTGTATTGAGTGGTGTTCAAATACAGAAACATGCAATAATATAGATAGTATTTTCCAGCAAATAAAGATTTCTTCATCAGATTTTGTGGTTGACGTTCTTTTACATTGGTGTGCATTTCTACATGTGTGGGTTCAACAAGGATTGTCCTCACGCGGATTGCAAAAGGGAATACCTCTCGTTCTCTATTTGACCCCCCCCCCCCCCCCGGCATGTCATCCCTCATTAAAAAAAAAAGGGGGGGGGGAAGAAGCGGCATCATGCACACATCTATATTCTGATTTATTA
This sequence comes from Diadema setosum, assembly GCA_033980235.1. Classification (NCBI taxonomy): domain Eukaryota; kingdom Metazoa; phylum Echinodermata; class Echinoidea; order Diadematoida; family Diadematidae; genus Diadema; species Diadema setosum. Next base: position 17,670,021 of record CM067071.1, read on the forward strand.
GTGCGATCATTGTGTCCTACGCTCTGCCATTAAAGCAAAATGAATAAACACACACACAGAGGTAGAGAAAATGGAAAGAAAGAGAGAGAGAGAGAGAGAGAGAGAGAGAGAGCGAGAGAGAGGATAAACAACATACATGGTAGTATGTATACCTCGCGAGAGTTGTACAAGTTCGACTTGTGCAGGGAGGTCACCTCCCTGACTTGTGCGCATTTAAGACACACCTGTCCATCCAAGTACAGACTATGGTTTCATATTGAGCAATAATTATATAGATATCATAAGCATACTTATTGGGAAATTGATTTACACGAACGAATTTCACATTGCAATAATGAGCTGGCAGCTAAGTAATTGCTAGCGATATAAAATAATTTGTATGCTCCATGTAAATTTGTTCGTTATTGGTTATAGAGAGGCTGAATTTTCGTGCTTCAATGTAGACAACCACAGAGTAGTGAATATGTATTATAAGGTAACAAAACAGAGAGAGAGACAGAAAAAACAATCACTTCATTAAGATAATGACTGAATAACAGACAATGTTTAGAAGACTTCAAAAGCTCACTTGCGCCAAGTGGCTGGATGAAGATTAGAACGAATTTTGAAAGAATGTAGGCCTAAAAGTTACGTGCGCACAGAAAGAAGGTGCACACAGAAAGAAGACACACACACACAAACACACAAACACCACCATTACCACACAAACCACACACATACGGAATAAACAAATAATTAATTAAAGTATTAAAGTAAACAAAATAATTCATAATCTCGTATCTAATAACATTTCCCCTTTTGTGATTTTTTTTTTGTCTTGTTGGTTACAATGGATATAACGGATAATAGCGAAATTCCTGTTACAACGAAGTAAAAATTGAGGCCGCAACATTATCCTCTCTATGTATTTTTATTGTTTATTTGTTCTGTTATAACGAAATTCCGATATAACGAAAGAAAACTGCCGGTCCATAGGACATCGTTATAACGATAACGGGAGTCCACTGTACTAAAGCGTGTCTCTTATCTTAGGCATCATGCATACAAAGATCCAAATAAAAAAGTACCAAGGCTGGGAGGATAACTTCAACAAGACATAATAGCCATATCAAATGTCCAGACTTCAAACAAGACAACTTCAAAACAATGGACCATTTTTTTTTTTCTGACACAGGCAGTATGTATACGGTCTACTGCAAATGCGAGAGGCAAGCAATTTTCGTCCTGGAGAGAGAGAGAGAGAGAAAGAGAGAGAGAGAGAGAGGGAGGCAAGTGCCCTGAATGCACGCATCATTACAAACAACTGCTTTACCGCGTGAAAGGCAATCAGACTAACAATACTCGAATCAAACTGGATGCATTGAGAGGCCTAGACAGAATGGCCACCACCACTTTGTTTTTGGAAACCAATCATGTCAATGTAATTGCACCAGAAAGTAGATCAAAACCTAATGAGATCCAGAATGAGAGATGGTAACATCGTGTGCAGATGACCTAATAATGTGCAAAATAAACATACGTCAGGGCGACAGATTCTGTAATGTAGTTATACTGTAGAATATGCTATTGGAATTACCATGTACATGTACTTGGGCTAAATATGACTTCTTTTTTTCACATTGATTACTGTTTTTCTTTGAAATTAAAATCCATTCCTTATGAAATTTTCTCTCACACGCAATCAGCTAGGTGCGCGGAGTCGTCACTATTCCTTATTCATACCAGATCAAGGTAGAAATCACAAACTTGAAAACCTATAAAAGCGCCCTGTTATCCAATACCTGACATGTGAATGCCTTTGATTGACTTCAGCTGCCTGAATACTACACATAATTCTTCGCAATCTTCACACACACACACACACACGATAGACTTTCCTTAGTCAATAAGCCTTTTAAGCCCATGCATCCTTTGAATCTCCCCCCCCCCCAAAAAAAAAAAAAATCTTGATGTAATAAAGATTGAATAACTCGGCTGAATTAAACATAACCAGACCTATTGGCAATGCATATACCTTGCCATTCAGCACTACGCAGGTGCACAAGGTCACGATATAGCGCGACACGTTTTCTTTTTTGTTTTGTTTTGTTTTTACACACAAGCACATACATACACACTAACACACAAATAATATATATATATATATATATATATATATATATATATATATACATAAACATGTTGAGAATTCACGTATTGGCTCAAATATAATGAAGAATCAAGAAATAAACTAGTAATGCATTTTTTTTTTTTTTTTGGCCAATAAAGAATGAGTTTATTCGACTCGAATTTTCGGTTGCCTCCACCTTCTTCAGGAGTCTCGACAATGATGGTACCAAAACACAAATTGAACATGTCGAGCGCGCAATCATATACAGACTTGGTTGCTATGAGACACGGCTGAGAGTGCGCACCCTTTAAAGTGATGTTGCCATGTAGACGCAATGTAGCCATGACACGCATACGGTAATACGGTAATGTGTGGAGGTGTCGTGGCTGAGTGGATAAGAGCGCTCGTCTGTGAACGACATGAGCGTGGTATGGTTCGTGGGTTCGAGCCCATGCCAAGCCCGACACGTTTGCCCTTCAGCAAGGCACTTTATCCACGTTGCTGCTCTCCACCCAGGAGTACCCAGGAGTATAAATGGGTCCCCGATAGGATGAGAAAGCTTATCTCGTTATGTTGGTTGATATTTATTTATTTATTTATTTTATTTCCAGTTTTATTTAACCAGGGTAGCCTCGTCAGTTATAAAACTGCTTTCAATGAGGGCCCTGCAAATGGGTAAAAACATACAAATACAACACATGACATTTGAAAACAAAGGTTTACAGATAAAACTGCAACTGACAAAACATAAGTTCAAAAAATAATTACACATTTGATAACAACAAACTTAGAATGTCTTTAAACATAATCATTAATACATCATTAGAAATATACGTTATATTACACACACATATCTAAAATTATCATATATTAATTTCCATGAGTATGATAAAATGAAATGTTCCTTAAAAACAATTGCACAATGCATAAACGGATAAAGTATTTAATCTCATTTCTTATTCCCAGAATCACTCCAGTCATTACACAGATATCTTAACAGTAAAACGGGCGGAGTACGAAGAAGAAAAGAAGAAGAAGAAGATTTGCAGAGGAAGAAGAAAGATGAAGGAAAAGGCAGTAGAAGAAAAGAAAGAGATAACTAAAGGAGGGGGTAAGAAGGGAAGGCACTCCGAAAGCATGATAAAGTAAATGTGAACGGCTTACAAACAAACGTCAATACCAACAAAATCTGCTACAATCGAGAAACAAAGCACATAAATCGGATTACACTGTTTTTACAATTAAGGGATGGGCCGCGTGTGTCCTCTCATTGATACTCGTAGTGCACTGATTGTATTTAGTTGCCTTTGCTCAGGTGTGAGGCTGTTCCATTCTTTGGTACCCACGTACTGGAAAGTGCGTTTGCCACTATTATTCAAAATTTGACAACCACCTTCAGATAGAGATGCATTTGTCTTTGACCTAGTACCCACTGTGTGTGAGGGCTTTGCAAAGCGTTGTGACAGATATGGAGGCGCGATGTTGTTAACGCACTTAAATACCTCACACATTCTATGAACATGTCTCCTTTCTTCAAGGTTCTGCCACTTTAGATTCCTGAACATATCAACAATATGTGTTCTAGGGTGAGCACCCAGTATCATCCTCGCCATTCTATTATTCAACAAATCCAACTTTCTCAATAGAGCCAACGAGCAATTTGACCATACAAGATCACAATAATCGAATTGGGGCATTATGAGCGCATTTCACAATACCCTAAACACTTCAGTTGGAACACATTCTTTGGCTGTCCTTCTCAAAAAACCAATCTTCTTAGATATCTTTTTTTGCGGTATAACTTACATGTCTTTCATATGTTAAATGTTCATCTAGCAGTACACCCAAATACATAAACTCTGTTACTCTTTCGATCTCTGTATCGTCAACTGAAAGTTTCATATTAGGAAAGTTTTGAGTGCGTTGCCTTGATCCAAAAAGCATATACTTTGTTTTACCGGCATTCATTGTTAATTTAAGAGTCTTCAACCAATCATTGACAGCACTCAAACTTTTCTGCATATCATTCTGTAGTTCCGTTGTTGATGAACCTTCAAATAATAAAACTGCGTCATCAGCATACATGTGGATTTTACAATTGACTTCTGTCACCGCTTCCGGGAGCGAATTTATATACATGACAAAGAGCAGCGGTCCCAAAATCGAACCTTGTGGTACGCCGTGCTTAATGATCATACAGTCAGACAAGTCTTTACCAACTTTTGTTTTCTGCTTCCTTTCAGTCAGATAAGAAGAGAACCATTCAAACTCTTTCTCTAATATACCGACATTCTGTAAAACATGTAATAATATAGTATGGCTCACTGTGTCGAACGCCTTTTTAAGATCGATAAAAAGTGCACCAGTCACCTTTCCTCTGTTCATATTTGTTAGAATATAATCGGTAACATCTAATACCGTTGACTGTGTGCTATGTTTTGGCCGAAAACCTGATTGCTGATCACACAAAAAATCAATGGTCTGTAAATAAGCATACAGTTGTTCATGGACCGCTCTTTCTATTACCTTCGACATTAGAGGCATAACAGATATTGGTCTATAATTCTCAATTTCGTCACGATCGCCACTTTTATGTATGGGAGTGACTACTGCAGTTTTCCAATTATCAGGAAACTTACCCGTCATCAATGATACATTTATCACGTGAGTTAAAGAGTGTGTAATGGCTGAACGACCTGCTTTTAAAAGTTTACACGTAATACCATCAACGCCTACAGCCTTTTTACTTGGCATTGTGCGAATCTGCATATCAACAAATGACACATGAACAGGTTGAAAATGGAAGCGAGATTCATATGAAATTGCTTTTGTGTAAGAAGACATATCATTAAAATCAGTATCAAACTTTTCTGCTAATTTATCTGCAACAAACACGAAATATTCATTGAACTCATTAGCTAATTTTTCGCTATCATCTGACATGGGCATTGTGTTTCTTTTTTGTATATTTGTGGCTTCCCTTATTACATTCCACAATTTAGTTGAATCATTTTTCTTTTCAGTGATCTCTTTAGTATAAAACAATTTCTTCAAATATTTGCCCATGTTATTAACTTTATTTCTCAAATTCTTTGCTTCTCTCCAGTCAGATTCAGTTCGAGCCTTAGAAAACAATAAATCTCGCTTTCTTCCAAGTTCAATCATCTCCCTAGATACCCATGGGGCTGTATAATTCTTGCGTACACGGATAGTCTGGAAAGGAGCATGAATATCACAAACTTCATTAAATAAAGTTGTCCACAATTCTAGTGCCTCATCTACGTCTTCACATTCCTCAACTCTGTGCCATGGTTTCCGCAGCAGATCTAGGAGAAAATTTTCTTCATCAAAATTCTTAAAATTACGGATACGAGCATATTTCACTGTATTACTTTTACGACATTTTGTCTTCCTGCTTACAACTACCATAAAATGATCACTGAGACCGAGAGGAACGACATCCACTTTGTTAATAGATTCAGAGCGAGAAGACAACACCAGATCAATGCATGTCTTCGAATTTTCAGTAACTCTTGTTGGAGATGTTACTAGTTGCTTCAGCTGGTATTCACAACATAAATCATCTATTTTAGTATTTTCACTCACACATAATACATTATAATTAAAATCTCCAACAACTAAAATATCATTAGATATCATTCAAGTCGAGTCCAATATTTTTCTCAATTGATCTAAAAACATATTATCTTTTCTTGGGAAATATATTACACCCAGTACAAAAGATTAGCTAGATGTCGGCGATATTTTTACCCAGCAAGACTCAAAGTCAATGTCAGTAACATCTGTATTATTGATCACTGTGAATGAAATCTTGTCCGATATGAAGAGAGCTGTGCGCGCCTGTAAAAATGGCTGCGACTGGCTGGAATGCTCCCCAGGGAGTGGAGAATGAGCACTGTTAGACCAAAAAAAAAAAAAAAAAATTGTTGCATTGGCGTAACCCGCCCGACCCTAAAAATTCCGCCGACCCTATGTTTTTTTATTATTTTTTTTTTTGCTATCGATATCAAATATCTTGTTGATTGCGATCGCGATCGCACAAACCCGGAAGTGGAAACGGCTCTGGGGATATCGGATGTACGAGAGAGAGATCTAGCGCGCGCCTCGCTTCCTTGATCAGTACGTCATCTGTTTCCAACACGGACACGTACTCTAATAAGATTTATTCAGTGGATACGTAGCATTCAGACTGCGATGTATTGTGCACAGTTTTGCCATAGGTTTCTTGTCTGGAGAACTTACACGAATCTGTATATGTGGGACTGTGATAGAGATCGCCGTGTGCGATGAAAAGATCGTACATATGGGTCAATTTGCATCTATCTTATCTAAGTCAAAATTCGTACATATGGGTCAATTTGCATCTATCTTATCTAAGTCAAAATAGTAAAAAGTGAAAACATTCATGATAGGGATTTCAACATCTTTAAATTCTGTGAAGGGGTATAATGCCAGTAATATCGGCCTCATAAATGATTTGTAGAATAGATGAACACGGCACATTCGGTGCAGCAGTTGTAACTGTTTACTGAGTTGAGCACGAGTTTTACACGTAAAATGCAGGAAGAAAAAAAAAAAAAAAATCCGCCCGACCGACCCTATTTGAAAATCTCATGTTACGCCAATGCAACATTTTTTTTTTTTTTTTTTTGGCCTTAATAGTGCTGGTTGATAATGTATCCAGTGACAGGGGTAATAATAGTCTGTAAAGCGCATTGAAACCCTGAAGTGTGTGAAATGCGCTATATAAAAACCAGCTATTATTATTATTATTACGGTATATAATTATAATAATAATGATAATGATAATAATAATAATAATGATAATGATAACAAAAATATATACATATATACATACATACATTTGTATATATATATAATATCAAACCGTCAGAGAACTATGCCCAAGTACTCTTTTCACATTTCAAAAAGTTGTTCTTGATTTTTCTACAATTCATGTAATTGTAATTATCTCCCTGTCGCAGCTTGCTGAATATGCTGTTAATATTTAAGAGAACTACTAATCCTCAAATATCAAAAATTGAGGTATTGCATCTAAACGTTGGCAGTCGTTGCAGAAGGACCATTGCCCGGCATATTGAACCATTAAAATTCTATGAAAAATATCATTATGCTAGACAAAAGAAAAGGCGAGCAACGCAGGAGAAATTAATCAATTATTCATATTAAGTCCTTGGTTGTTTTTTTCTGTTTTAATCATTAATATTCGTTGGCGAGGACATTTCCCCGCAGAGTAAACCATTCAATTTCTGTAAACAATATTATCATGCTGTATAAACGAAATGGTGTACAGGAAAAAAAAAAAAAAAACAGCTAGGGGACTCCCGATGTTAAAACGCAATTGATGAATACAAACTGGTGGGTTCGTTTTTAATGGACTCGAAATTCATCAATTTGTTGCTATGGGCAACCAGGAAGCCGGCGCTAGAGACAACCTTTTCGCTCTTTTAACGAAGATACACAGCTGCAATGTGTAAAGTTTATATATATATATATATATATATATATATATATATATATAAGTATATTTATATATTATTATATAAGCGACAGGCAGACCAGAATTAACATAGGCCAGTACTCAGGTATTATGGAGCCAGAGTTATAAAGTCAACCATAACTCTGACTCAGACAACTAAAGTCACCATTTTATGAAGAGAATTTACTTCAATTTTAGATCTCTAAATAATACAGACTTTTAATTGATTGTAAAGGGAAGACTGATTCATTGACCTGATTGATTTGTGGTACTTTTGATTTTCTGGGACTTATTCATCAATGATTCTTATCTCTATAATTATCTAAAAATCAAGTCACAAGTTATTCCAACCAACGTTACATAATCAATGTATTTATTTGCTATCGATAGTAATTCGATAACAGGCTAAGCTTATTAGACGGATGGGTGAATAGCTTTTTACACAACCTTTAACAAGTTTTCAGATCATTTTTGGGTCTTCCCATTCCCATCTATGGGAAGGGGGGGGGGGGCACAAACATAATATTATTATCAAATGTTAATATGATGCATGCTTGGCGAGCATCACATGCATGCAATACCAAACAATCAGTCCTAACGCGTTCTACACGCATGACAATCGATTTCAACTATAGAGAGAGAAAAGAACTGCATGACACGAGGTGCTGCAATGACGTTGTGTTACGGAATGATTTTCTAGATAGCCTGTCATTGCCTGTACGTCGATCAAGCTAACGACTCTCTGATCAAACGGCAATTATGAATTTTGATGGTGGGGGGGGGGGGGGGTGGTCGGATGCTCATTATGGCATACGTGGCAGTCGGTGATGCGAGGCCCTTTGTTATTTTGTTTAATAATTATCTTTGTATACAAATGATTATCGCAGATCTTCAAACACCATTTCCTTTACAGTCATACGAATCGATAATGATACTTTTTTTTTTCTTTTTCTTCTTCTTCTTCTTCTTTTTCGCTTCAAAATGCAATTACTCTCGCGCCCCCGGGGTGAATTCCGAATTGCTAAATGTTACGCTCTATGGTTAATAGAGAACTAATGATTAAATTGTACCTAACTCGTCAGAAAACTAAATACTGTAGTGTATTCTATTTCAAGAAATACGATAGACGTTTTGCAAACATGATATCGAAATGGTAGCACTCTCTTAGAAAATACATCTGGTTTAAATATCTGCATAGGTGCCACTTTTGACAATATTGTTACTGACGTTCGGCTGAAGATCACATCACTATTATGCAGTGACGATTTCACGGAACACTGGTATCAAATAATACACGTAGACCCAAGCTGCACATCCAATCATTTTCTTTGTTAAATTTACACTCTTTGATTTTATTTCACTTATTACAGACTACAGAATTTTAGCATGGGAAAACACTGATCATCAAAATTTGTTAAATATACTGATATATATATATATATATATATATATATATATATATACATATATATTTCTTTTCCTTTTTTTTTTAAGAAGGCGCTTCGAATTTTGCGGACTCAGCCCATGTACCTATTCAGATGCACTAATCTAATTCATTTTCCCCCTTTTCATTGTAGTTTTGTAGTGATTTCAGTAAGGGTAACTCATGCTTGATTACAATAATAATACCCTCCCACGTATTTTGACTTTATATTCAGAGAAACGACTATAATGGTAGACAGTCTAGTGATTTTCATTAATATACAGAGCTCGGGAGGACTATACCGTGCTCAAAATATATTCATTTACACAATCCTATATTGCATACAGAGACAGTGTGTATTATACAATCCACAACATATTCAAATATCATCACCCCAGCTAATTAAATGCTTACTTTATCAACACACTGCAGAAACCATTTATCAGTAGCTACACAAGTGTATAGTAGATACAACGAGATCCTTGGGACTAAGACAATTTGTTCTTTATACCAATTTTCTCGTTATATCAGTGGTCAATAAACAATACAAAACAAATTAATTCATTGGGACCGGAGAAATTATTTTGTCATGATATTACTATCATATATTTTGTTAAGTGGGATCTCTTTACATCGAGTTTAAAGGGACTGTACAGTACTGGTTGAGCTGGAGATTCATGTTTTGAACATTCCTAAGTGAGATGATGAAAAGCCTCTTATGAAATATGAAAGAGCATATGATTTTAAGAAGGATTCAACGTTTATTTGATGAAAATTGGCTTTCAAATGGCTGAGATATCCAAAAAAGTGCTAATAATAAAAGGCGACATGCCCCAACTTTATTAGTATCTCTTTGTTTCACCTTGTTTTTGGATATCCCAGCCATTTCAAAACCGATTTTCATCGAATAAACTTTTGATACCCCTTAGAATCGCATGCTCTTTGACATCTCATAGAGTGTTTTCTGAATATCTCACAAAACTTTAAAAGCTAAATCTTCACCTCGACCAGAACTGTACACACCCTTTAAGGTAATGCATTTCAGTCCAATAGTGCTATTTATTCAGACCAAATTTTCGACGAATACATTCATCTTCCTCAGGGTCGACAATCAGATTTGTCGACCCTGAGGAAGACGAATGTATTGGTCGAAAATTTGGTCTGAATAAATAGCACTGTTGGACTGAATGCATTACGACCCTACTTCGTCATCTTTTCTGTACTGGTACCAACACGCGGACTACAAGTATCATTATACATAATATATATACGTATATATATATATATATATATATATATATACACATATATAATACATATACATATATAATACATATACATATGAAGTGTTTTTTTTTTTCGCAAAAACCGATAAGTTTATATTTGCCAAATGGAGATATTTGCGATTAAAGGTCAAGAAAAAATAAAGAAAATAATAAGACATTTTTTGCTTCTTTTGACCATAACTTCAAAAATTTACCTTTATATGTAGTGACCAATATATCATTTAAAAGGTATTATTTTGTACTTTATGACAGAGACTGTACTTCAAAATCTTCAAAAATGGACTTACCAGTTTTTGCGAACAAACTCTTCATACACGCATACATAATTACTTGTGCTTAAAACTTTCCAAAAACTGGGGCAAGTACACGATGGTCTAATGCATTAGCCAAATATCAACCGCCGAATACACAAATTACACAATGGCACAAGGATAGACTTATTGATGAAATCGCGATTTACAGTGTATTAGATTTGGCAAATACAGAAAGACATTGCAATGTACATCAAGTCTGTGATATACATACACGATGTATTTGCATTTTGTAGACGAAACGATAGTAGCTCTGTTGGAAATTGGACAAAGTGAAAATTGATTGATTGATTGATTGATTGATTGGTTCCTGCATTATATCATTGCTTTATGCAGATACATACACATTGTTGGTACCATACATATAAATGGATATACATAAACATTTAGTGCTAACAAGGTAAGTTTCTTCATTACCTTTAGAATGTACAGCAAAACAGTTTCTTCATTGCCTTTACAATGTACAACAGAACATATCAGTGATGCAATGAATAACGCAGAAGGGCTACAGCTTAAGCATTGCTTGATTTGCATGCAGCCCTCGTACATAATACATAACAAAATATAGGAAAATAAGGGGAGGGATGACTTGCATAGAGATAGGATAGGAGAAAGGAGAGAGGAGAGGTCTGTCTGCTTTCACTATACACAAAGTTAGATCACCTGGATCACTGGATAGTAAAGCCTAGCGAAGTATTTTCTCACCGAGGTACAGGTGAACACTTACAGGTCATGGTCGGTTACATAACATTACGCAATAACTTCTGAACGGCGATAATTCAACAAGGGAATTTCACATACGATACAATTGCAATGACATTATAAGATCACTGATATCCAGAAAGCAGTATTGTCTTTACAGCTTTCTTGAAAGAATACATAGACTTTAAAATTCGAATTTCTGAAGGAAGAGAGTTCCAAATATCAGGTCCAGTGTGTCTGATAGATTTCAGAGCCATCACCGTTTTAGGATTTTGTAGATGAAATTTTTCAGATTGCCTTGTGGAATAAGAATGTATATCCTTGTTTAACTGAAATAATGGGAGGAAAGAAGATGGCAACTGACCGTTGTACAAACGAAACATAAAAAGTGAATTTTGCAGAAAATTAATATCATTTACCTTTAGAGTTTTTAATTCTACGAACAAAGGATCCGAATGGTCCCGATGGCCTGAATTGGTACATATACGTATAGCTTTCTTTTGTAGAAGCAATATACTGTCAATGTGACTTTTCGCAGTTGCCCAAACAATGTTACAATATGAGATAGTCGACAATATCAACGAATTATAAATCATAAATAAAATATTCTTTGGGACATAATACTTAAACTTACAGAGTATACCAACGTTACGAGACACTTTGTCTGAGATGTATTGCACATGAGCATTCCATTTCATATTTTTACTGATATATATTCCAAGGAATTTGACACTTTCTTTTTGCTCCAATGATATACCATCCACCATTATATTCAAGTGGCGCATTTCATTTTTATTCTTTTTATTATGAAAATAAATAAAATTTGTCTTTTTTAAGTTGAGTGACAATTTATTGCTCTTAAACCATGTAGATAATTTCGGCAATTCAGTATTAAGAATTCTTAAAAGCGACTGAAAATCAGAATTGGAACAAAATACGTTGGTGTCATCGGCGAACAGTATATATTGCAGTAACTAAGAGGAATTTGTAATATCATTTATATACACTAGAAATAGTAGTGGTCCCAATATGGATCCTTGTGGGACGCCACAATGTATGGGTAAAACTTCAGAAATTACGGTTTCATAGTATACGTATTGCTGCTATTTGATAAATAATCTTCAAACCATTCCAGTGGAATGCCACGAACTCCATAACAATGTAATGTGCGTAAAAGGATAGTGTGGTCAAGAGTGTCGAATGCCTTGCTTAGGTCCATGAACACACCAATGACATGTTTTTGTTCAGCTAGGGCAGTCGACACTCTGTCATACAACTGGGCTAGTGCCATATCAGTACAGTGAAATTTCCTGAAACCATATTGGTCTTGGTTCAGTATATCATTTTGTAAGTCTTTCTATGACTTTAGAAAGACTAGGAAGAATAGGGATAGGTCGGTAACTCGAAACAAAAGAAGAGTCATCTTTTTTGTATATAGGAATAACTTTTGCAATTTTACATGCGTTCGGAAATACACCAGTTGACGACAAATTACAAATATGTACTAAAGGTGTCAATATACTCCCACCAATCTGTTTTAAAAAAGACGTGCTCATTTCATCATGACCACATGTACGACTAAATTTTATAGAATGCACAATATCAAGGATCTCATTAAAATCTGTTGGTTTGAAGAATAATGAATTATCGTTTGACGTGCCCAAGTACTGCGAGAAATCTGTCTGTGTATGATCAATCTTAGAAGCTTGACTAGGACCTACATTAACAAAATACTCATTAAAACAGCATGCTACATCTTTAGGATCACAAAACGTTTGTCCATTATTCGTAATTTGAGATGTTGACACCTTCTTTTGCTTATCAATGACGTCATTAATAACCTTCAAAGTGGGTGACATATCTCCAGTAGCATTTTCAAAAGCTTCCGTATAATACATTCTGCGAGAAAGCCTGATAATCTGTGTAAGTTTATTTCTGTATAATTTATATCGATTAACATTACCATTATCAAGATGCCGTAAACTATTTTTATATAAAACATTTCTTTTCTTAATGGAGCGAAAAATTCCCTTTGTTATCCACGGATTTTTGATTTTTTTTTAATTGTTTTTCTTTTCAATTGTGGGAATATGTTTGTTAAAATCAGAAAGGAATATATTCCGGAAGGTGTCATAAGCAATGTTTGGGTCTGCAGAAATTAATACATCATCCCATGTTTCCGTGATTAAATCATCGTTGAGTAATGATATATTTTCTAGTGTGAATTTCCGCTTCTTCTTACATTCTTTCTGCTTAACATGAGAATTCTGTGTGTCGCCACAAATGAAAAATATGGGTAAATGGTCAGAGATATCACTATACAAAAGACCAGATTTCGAATAATCTGTGTCAATATTCGTAAAAATATTATCGATCAACGTTAGACTATTAAGGCCGAAAAAAAGAAGAAGCCAGAACAGTGTTTAGACGAAATGCCATTTAGATGGCTTGTGGATCCAGTGGAAGTTAGACCAATCGAAATTGGACAAAATGGAAATACACCAACTGCCTGTTAGACCTATTATAGTGAAATATGGACCAATCGGACATTAGACCATGCAGCAAATTATCAGTAGACCAAATTAAAATAGATTGAATGGGGTTTAAATAAACTGGCGATAGATCAAAAGATATTAGACCAAAAAAGGAGACGAAATGGAAAACTAGACCATCCAGTCATTAGACAAAATTGTATATACGGTATGTAATTATAATAATAATGATAATGATGATAATAATAATAATAATAATAATAATAATATATATATATAATATAATATATATATACATAGAACTTTTAGAACTTTTAGGGAGAACTTTTAGAAAAAAATTTTAAAAAATTTTTTAGAAAATGGCGTACTTGAGACTCTTTCTTCTTATATATATATATATATATACATATATACATTTGTATATATAATATCAAACCGTCAAAGAACTATGCCCAAGTACTCTTTTCACATTTCAAAAAGTTGTTCTTGATTTTTCTACAATTCATGTAATTGTAATTGTCTCCCTGTCGCAGCTTGCTGAATATGCTGTTAATATTTAAAAGAACTACTAATCCTCAAATATCAAAGATTGAGGTATTGCATCTAAACGTTGACAGTCGTTGCAGAATGACCATTGCCCGGCATATTGAACCATTAAGATTCTATGAAAAATATCATTATGCTAGACAAATGAAAAGGCGAGCAACGCAGGAGAAATTAATCAATTATTCATAAGTCCTTGGTTGTTTTTCTGTTTTAATCATTAGTATTCGTTGGCGAGAACATTTCCCCGCAGAGGAAACCAATCAATTTCTGTAAACAATATTATTATGCTGCATAAACGAAATGGTGTACAGGAAAAAAAAAACAGCTAGGAGACTCCCGATGTTAAAACGCAATTGATGAATACAAACTGGTGGGTTCGTTTTAATCATTATCAGAGTAATGGACTCTAAATTCATCATTTTGTTGCTATGGGCAACCAGGAAGCCGGCGCTAGAGACAACCCTTTCGCTCTTTTAACGAAGATACACAGCTGTAATGTGTATAGTTTATATATATATATATATATATATATATATATGTATGAAGAGTTTGTTTGCAAAAACCGATAAGTCCATTTTTGAAGATTTTGAAGTAGGATCTCTGTCACAAAGTACAAAACAATACCTTTTAAATGATATATTGGTCACTACATATAAAGGTATATTTTTTCAGTTATGGTCAAAAGAAGCAAAAATTTTCTTATCATTCTCTTTATTTTTCTTGAACTTAAATCGCAAATATCTCCATTTGGCAAATATGGACTTATCGGTTTTTGCAGACAAACTCTTCATATATATATATATATATATATATATATATAAACTATACACATTGCAGCTGTGTATCTTCGTTAAAAGAGCGAAAGGGTACTGGTACTGTACTGGTACCAACACGCGGACTACAAGTATCATTATATACAATATATATACATATATATATATATGTGTGTGTGTGTATATATATACATATATATATATATATATATATATATCATACATATACATATGAAGTGTTTTTTTTTTCGCAAAAACCGTTAAGTTTATATTTGCCAAATAGAGATATTTGCGATTAAAGGCCAAGAAAAAATAAAGAAAAATAATAAGAAATTTTTTGCTTCTTTTGACCATAACTTCAAAAATGTACCTTTATATGTAGTGACCAATATATAATTTAAAGGTATTATTTTGTACTTTATGACAGAGACTGTACTTCAAAATATTCAAAAATGGACTTATCGGTTTTGCAAACAAACTCTTCATACACACATACATAATCACTTGTGCTTAAAACTTTCCAAAAACAGGGGCAAGTGCACGATGGTCTAATGCATTAGCCAAATATCAACCGCCGAATACACAAATTACACAATGGCACAAGGGTAGACTTATTGATGAAATCGCGATTTACACTGTATTTGATTTGGTAAATACAGAAAGGCATTGCAATGTACATCAAATCTGTGATATATACGATGTATTTGCATCTTGTAGACGAAACGATAGTAGCTCTGTTGGAAATTGGACAAAGTGAAAATTAGACTATTAAAGGCCGAAAAAAGAAGAAGCCAGAACAGTGTTTAGACGAAATGCCATTTAGATGGCTTGTGGATCCAGTGGAAGTTAGACCAATCGAAATTGGACAAAATGGAAATACACCAACTGCCTGTTAGACCTATTATAGTGAAATATGGACCAATCGGACATTAGACAAAATGGTATATACGGTATATAATATAATAATAATGATGATAATAATAATAATAATAATGATAATAATAATAATAATAATAATGATAATAATAATAATATTAATATTATATATATATATATATAATGTTCATCTTGGAATTTTCCACGTGTTGGACTTCGAATGTTGTAATTATTAGAAGAAAGAGTCTCAAGTACGCCATGGATCCAACGATTACAAAAAAATATTATTACAAAATTTTCGAAAAATTAAAAATTACAATTAAAATTAATTAATTAATTAATTAATTAATTAATTAATTTTACAATTTTAATTTTAAAAATTTTATTACAAAATTTTCAATATTTTGTCCATCATTGTCTTTGCACTGACGAAGGTCTGAGGCAGACCGAAAATTTTGTAATAAAATTTTTTTGTAATCGTTGGATCCATGGCGTACTTGAGACTCTTTCTTCTTATATATATATACATATATACATTTGTATATATAATATCAAACCGTCAAAGAACTATGCCCAAGTACTCTTTTCACATTTCAAAAAGTTGTTCTTGATTTTTTTACAATTCATGTAATTGTAATTGTCTCCCTGTCGCAGCTTGCTGATTATGCTGTTAATATTTAAAAGAACTACTAATCCTCAAATATCAAAGATTGAGGTATTGCATCTAAACGTTGACAGTCGTTGCAGAATGACCATTGCCCGGCATATTGAACCATTAAGATTCTATGAAAAATACCATTATGCTAGACAAATGAAAAGGCGAGCAACACAGGAGAAATTAATCAATTATTCATAAGTCCTTGGTTGTTTTTCTGTTTTAATCATTAGTATTCGTTGGCGAGAACATTTCCTCGCAGAGGAAACCAATCAATTTCTGTAAACAATATTATTATGCTGCATAAACGAAATGGTGTACAGGAAAAAAAAAAACAGCTAGGAGACTCCCGATGTTAAAACGCAATTGATGAATACAAACTGGTGGGTTCGTTTTAATCATTATCAGAGTAATGGACTCTAAATTCATCATTTTGTTGCTATGGACAACCAGGAAGCCGGCGCTAGAGACAACCCTTTCGCTCTTTTAACGACGATACACAGCTGTAATGTGTATAGTTTATATATATATATATATATATATGTATGAAGGGTTTGTTTGCAAAAACCGATAAGTCCATTTTTGAAGATTTTGAAGTAGGATCTCTGTCACAAAGTACAAAACAATACCTTTTAAATGATATATTGGTCACTACATATAAAGGTATATTTTTTCAGTTATGGTCAAAAGAAGCAAAAATTTTCTTATCATTCTCTTTATTTTTCTTGAACTTAAATCGCAAATATCTCCATTTGGCAAATATGGACTTATCGGTTTTTGCAGACAAACTCTTCATATATATATATATATATATATATATATATATATAAACTATACACATTGCAGCTGTGTATCTTGGTTAAAAGAGCGAAAGGGTACTGGTACTGTACTGGTACCAACACGCGGACTACAAGTATCATTATATATAATATATATATACATATATATTATGTGTGTGTGTGTGTATATATATACATATATATATATATATATATCATACATATGAAGTGGTTTTTTTTCGCAAAAACCGTTAAGTTTATATTTGCCAAATAGAGATATTTGCGATTAAAGGCCAAGAAAAAATAAAGAAAAATAATAAGAAATTTTTTGCTTCTTTTGACCATAACTTCAAAAATGTACCTTTATATGTAGTGACCAATATATAATTTAAAAGGTATTATTTTGTACTTTATGAGAGAGACTGTACTTCAAAATCTTCAAAAATGGACTTATCGGTTTTGCAAACAAACTCTTCATACACACATACATAATCACTTGTGCTTAAAACTTTCCAAAAACAGGGGAAGTGCACGATGGTCTAATGCATTAGCCAAATATCAACCGCCGAATACACAAATTACACAATGGCACAAGGGTAGACTTATTGATGAAATCGCGATTTACACTGTATTTGATTTGGTAAATACAGAAAGGCATTGCAATGTACATCAAATCTGTGATATATACGATGTATTTGCATCTTGTAGACGAAACGATAGTAGCTCTGTTGGAAATTGGACAAAGTGAAAATTAGACTATTAAAGGCCGAAAAAAGAAGAAGCCAGAACAGTGTTTAGACGAAATGCCATTTAGATGGCTTGTGGACCCATAGTGGAAGTTAGACCAATCGAGATTGGACAAAATGGAAATACACCAACCCTCTGTTAGACCTATTATAGTGAAATATGGACCAATCGGACATTAGACCACGCAGCAAAATATCAATAGACCAAATGAAAATAGATTAAATGGAGTTTAAATAAACTGGCGATAGATCAAAATATATTAGACCAAAAAAGTAGACGAAATGGAAAATTAGACCATCCAGTCATTAGACAAAATGGCAATTAGCAAAACTGAGCATTATATAGACCAATAAGTACTAGACCAAACAGGCATAAGACAAAGTTGATAGTACACCTATTGAGTTTAACCGTTTTGATATTAGATAATAAAGTCAGAATCAAACCACCTGAAATTAGACCAAGAAGTGATAATACGCCGGCCTGACGTGTATCAACTATGACAATGCCCCTGGTCATATTTCTCTATGGTGATGACATCGCAATGTTGTTATATCCAACCCATTTAGATGGGTGAATAAAAACTTCAGAACTATGTTGATCACACATGATGCGGAAAATGAAAATACAAAACGAAGATCACACATACAATTTGGTAATCAATGTGAAAGTAAAGAAGATGAAGAGCGCAAAATATTGATTATCATGAGGAATGAAAGAAAGCCAGTTGTTCAATTCAAATTAATGATCATCATGAAAAAAAAAAAAAAAAAGATAGAGAGAAAAAGTCAGACAGAACTCATCCTGGCCTATACTGCATGTGTAGAGCGATATTGAATGCACAGTTGTGAAAATTGATCGCTTAAAAGCAAAACTGAGAGTAACGCACAGTGTTAACCTAGCTCATCGCATTTGATAATTCAAGTGCAAACATTACAAAATTCATGTGCAAATACGAAATTGAAAGCCTACATTCCTCAAAACAAACAAATGACAAAATGAATTTGAAAGCTCCATACATGAAATCGTCTGTCACTCCATGCACAGTTTCAAACATATGAATCTGAAATGCTCATAATATGCAAATGGAAGACAATTTATGATATTGGCAGGGAATGCATATCACAGGAAAAAAATGAATATATTGCGGCAATCATTTTTCCATCTCAAAGGCAATGTTGGCTGACAGGCTGTGACCTTTTCATTCATATATTTATTCATTGCATCAATTTTGGAAATACAATTTCAAAATACACTTTTGTGTATTTCTATTTCAACAATCACCAAGTGCATCCTACAAGTGTTGTGAAAACTAGGGCCTATACATCACATACTTTTGTAAGTTCACTTTCCTATGATTATTATAGCAACGGGTTCACTGTCTAAAACAAAGTTTGCACCCTTTGATTTTGCGTGAGGCCTCAAAAAAAAGTGAAACGATTAAACAAAGTCAATCTTGAATTTTTCATATTTTCTGAAAGAGCAATTTTTCATCTATGTTATTCTTAAGTTTGGAATCAGAAAATAAATGGGAAAATATGTTCCAGTAGTTTTTGATTTTTTTTACAATTTTTTTTTTCGTAGGCTAAAGTGATAAGGTATGCCTTTACAGGCCCCTTTTCATTTCTTGAAAATCATTTGCATACTCTTCATTTTGAACTCTAATATTTAAATTCTTGAAAGGATAATGCTACTGCTTTGAAAGTTGGCATTTACCATGGAAAGAATGTGTGAATAGAACATGCTTGATTTAAGCTTAATCTGACAATCCCTTCATTTGTTGTAGCTACGGTGGTTTACATCCTATGTTTTTTTTTTTTTTTTGTCCCATTCATTGCACAGTTAGCACGGCTTGGTAAATATAAGTGCTTGACGAATAGACTCTGTACTTCAGAGCCTCTTTCTCAATGCACACTTTCTAGAATGTGTGCTTTCTCCCCATTACCTAAATAGGTTAGGAGAGTTTATTTTAATTGAGTTATACATCATTTTCAGGGTTTAGTTTAGAGTCTGTTTTTTTTTCAGAATTTTTCCCTTTAAATAAAAATCCATGTTTGGCGACTTTTTGTTCGTTTTGTGATGCAGGGTCACATATGAAATAACATAATAGATATTATCATAACTATTCGCACAGATAAAGGGAAGGAAAAATTATACATATTAAACATACCGACACAGGCAGTAACCGGTTGACCATTTTAGCATTGTTGGAATAAATAACAAATTCAACTGGAAAAAAAAAAGTTATTGCGGTGCTTGCCTCATAGGCCTCAGCTTATCAATTTAGAATATCAAAGGCCCCTGGACATAATAGTTCAGGCGCGAAGTCGATGCTTGGCAACAGAAAGATGCCAATCAACATAGAACCGGGTCAAGGCATCCGCTTTGCTCAGTCAACTGCATGTATGGCCTTGCAGTTTTTCATCAAATAAGTGATAAACTGTCATGCAAACTGCTGAAATGACAAAAGCACGCATGAACCCAGACTCGCACAAACACACGGATGGAGAATGAGTTAGACAGTTAGACAGAGAAAAATTAATAAGTAGGCAGATAGATGGCAATAGACAGACATACATATGAATAGATAGAGAGAATGAGTACCACAAATTAAAGTTTGTTCATTCTTTTTTTTAGCAAGATAGGGGCGAAATCTAATTACTATACTTTTTTAAAAATCTCACACAATTCTATGCTTACACTCAAGAAGTTCAAGAAGAGTCATCACCATACATAGGTAGCAACATAACAATGATTTTTTTTTTCTCAAGGTCTTGAATTTTATATTACTACTCATTTCAGTCACTCTTTTTTTTTTATTTGGACCTTTTGGCAGAAAAGTTTAATATTTGTCCTTTGCATAGCTTCTCTGTCATTCCTTTTCCTTTTCATTTTTTTTTCCTTTTCATTTTTTCCTAGGAAAATTTGTGACCCTGCACCTCAAAACAAACAAAAAGTCGCCAGACATGAATTTTTAGTTAAGACCATATTCTGACAGAGCAGACTTTAAGCTTTAAAATGATGTATAACTCAAATCAAATGGACTCTCTTAACCTATCTAAATATTGGAAAGAAAGCACAAACTCAGGAAAAGTGTGAACTGAGAAAAGAGGCTCTGAAGTACAGTGTCTATTCAAGCGCTTAATCTTTTACAAACTGTGCTGGCTGTGCGATGAATGGGACAAAAAACACGAAGTAAACCACCAGAGTAACAACAATGAAGGGATTATCAGATTAAACTGAAATTAAGCATGCCTCATTAACAAATTCTGTCCATAATTAATGCCAACTTTCAAAGCATTAGCACTATCCTTTCAAAAGTTATTTGAGTTGTAAGTGAAGAGTGTGGACAAGGTTTTTCAGAAATGAAAAAGGGATTCTAAAGACACACCTAATTACACTATTCTACCAAAAATGTTCGACATAAACTGCTAAAAAAAAAACACACTTTCCTGCCCGTTATATGACACCAAATTTTAGCATAATGTAAAAGAAGACCCGCTCTTTCAGAAAATATGAAAAAGTCAAGTTCGGCAAGGTTGACCCATTTCACTTATTTTCAGTCCTCACGCAAAATCAGTGTGTGCGACTTTATGTTCGTTTTGAGGTGCACAGTCACATTTGTAATGTTTGCATGCTCCATTATTGTACAAGTCAGTGAAAATGAACAGAATCTCGATGAAAGTGGTACAGTGCAATTTCATACATTTCACAATGACCAAGATTAACAAAGCTTCACATATCCTCACAAACAGTATTCTGCTCAGTCGGTTGTGTCTTATTTCTGATTGGTCCATAAAGCTTACGATGGCTTAGCTTTAGCCAATCAGGAAACTGGATAGATCAATGGATAGAGTGCCTGTAACTTCTCTTCTACTAAAAGTCCTTACTACCTGGATACTAGTATTACACGACTACAGTGATGTAACAGGTTGCATATCCTTTCAGTACTGATTTAAATACTAAAGAATCAAATCAAAGAATTAAAGTTGCTGGTATGTATGTATACCTCTTTTTGTTAATTCCGATGTACATAATGATGCTTATGACATAATTCCTGATTTGTTTTGTTTTGTTTTTTTTTTTGTGAAAGAAAAATGAGAATGAAAAATAAATGATTTGAATTGAAAAGTAAACTAGAAATGTTGCTAAGGCGACTGGTATGCCTCCGCCATAATGCATGATTCTCCTAATAGGTCTATTGTACATGTGGACAATGTGTGATTACATTTTCACAAAATTGGCAAAATATTAAAATGACAAGTTTGTCACAAATGTTTGAATGTTCACCTTCCTTGACCTAGGTTTAATTGGATGAATCTATGGGAGAGCATGTATTTGGGGATCTAAGGACTTTAACTTGACTTTGACCCATTCATAAGTTTATGCATGGAGTAATTTTCAAGGTATGGAGAAAAAGTGCAATTTCTGTATTGAAAAGTACATTGTTACCATTTTCATCTGGCCTTTGACCCTAAAATTCATAAGATAATCACTGTCAGGCAGAACATGCATAAATACGTAGTAAGTTTTAAGATAACTTGAGCCACTTCCGTGATATGGAGGAAAAGTTAGTTCAGCACTTTCCCTTGATCTTGACCTTTTGACCTATGAGACAAACAAAAAAAAAGAAAGTTTCCAGAGAACCTCTATTAAGTTATACATGCATACACCAAGTGTAAAAAAAAAAAAAAAAACAATCCTGCTGGCATTGCATAAATATTGGGGAAAAAGTAAAATTTTGAAGTGTTGCCCTTCACCTTTGACCCCTGACCTTTGACCCCATGAACCCTAAATTCTCTAGATAATCACTGCCAGTCAGTACATGTATATATACTATGTTCCATGAAGAAAACTTGAACAATTTCCAAGGTACGGAGAAAAAAGTGAAGTTTTAATATTTTTACTTGACCTTTTGACCTTTGACCTCATGACCCCAAACTTTCATCAGAGAATTTTAATTGCGTAATACATGTATACACAAAGTTTCAAGAAAATATCTTCAGGCATTGTATAAATATGGTGGAAATAGTGAAATTTTACGTGTTTGACATTGACCTTTTGACCTTTGACCGTGAGCATGTGCACCCAAAAGTTGATAGGTACAACTTTACCCCCTAATACACATACATGCTAAGTTTCATAAGGATACCTCAAAAGGTTTTTTAGTTACACTGTCCACAAAATTCACTACGGAAGGACGGAAGGACGGACGGACGGAAGGACGAAAGGACGGACGGACGGACGGACGGACAACCCGAAAACATAATGCCTTCGGCACCACTTCGTGGTGGAGGCATAAAAAGAAAAGAATCTAGTTCAAGTCTTGTGAGGTTATGACATCATCACCTCTGCCACACAGTAGTAGTGTACGCACCAAATATTTCGAGAGGTTTTTATTTTCGCAAATTTCACGTCTGGTATTTTTTGCAAGCTCAAAAATACACAAAAATATTGACTCTAATCCTGACATGATTTTTATGTGCACATATACATTTCTATACTGTACACTATAAAAGCAAACGTGAAATGTAACTCTGCGCAACTGGAAGTGCAGATTTGCAAAGACACTTGACTCCCTAAATATGTGGCATACACAGTATGTGGTTCTGGCTGATGTCATTAAATTGTGCAAACCTGGGAAACTTAGGAGCTACTATACTTGTTATCTATATTCATTAAAGGGAACTGTTATCATTTCTTGGTGCTTTCAAAATTAGAATTGAAACACTCTGCTCAATGGTAAGTTGATTGCACACATCTAATTGCTCTTCTATGGTGTCCACATAGGATAAAATCAAACTATAAAACTCATCAGTACTACAGGGGGCTCCAATTACATCAAAAATGATTATAACAAGATTTCATTACAATAAAGTAAAAAAGTTGAGGTCCCAAAATTATCAAAAGTATTTTGATGCAAAATTCTGTTGGGTATCACACAATTTTGTTATAATGAAAGGGAACTGCCAGCCCTGAAGACTTTGTATTACAACAGGGCCCCGTTTCATAAAAGATGTTAAGATGTCAACTCTTGCTGGAATGACAACTTCCTATAGCAACAGCCAATCAGGAAGCTGCATTCATGTCGTTACCATGACAATTGACATCCCAGCAAGAGTTGTTATCATATCAACTTTTTATGAAACGGGGCCCAGGAGTCACCAATATCATTATTAAAGGACAAGTTCACCTTCATTAAGATAAGGATTGAGAGACTGCAGCAATATTAGAAGAACACATCAGTGAAAGTTTGAGGAAAATGGGACAATTGATGCAAAAGTTATGAATTTTTAAAATTTTTATGTTGGAACCACTGGATGAGGAGACTACTAAGGCTCGTGATGTCATATGAGTACAACAGTATAAAGAAAATGTAAAAAAAAATCAACATATTTTCACTTTTTTTCGCATAATAAAAGAGCACTTGACTTGGCTCTTTCTAAAGGCAATAGGAATAATATTACCCATAACATTTGTCAGTAACATGTCGAGGGAATGTGTACTTTTTTCGAAAGATGAAATTTTGTGAAATTCTCTTTATATTTTCCTTATATTGTTGTATGCATGTGACATCATACACTGCAGTAGTCTTCTCATCCAGCGGTGACTGCACAAAAACTTCAAAAATTCATAACTTTTGAACGGATTGTCCGATTTTCCTCAAACTTTCAATGATGTGTTCTACTAATATTGCTACATTCACTCAATCCTTATGTTAATGAAGGCGAACTTGTCCTTTAATACAGTGCACTCCTGTTATAACGAACACAGTTAAAACGGAATTCTGGTTACAACAAAGTAAAAAGTCAGGCTGCAACATTATCCGCTCTATGTTTTGTTTTTGTTTATTTGTTTGGTTTCGATAATAAAATTTCGATATAACGAAAGAAAACGTCCGGTCCAGAGGACTTTGTTATAACGGGAGTCCACTGTAAATGTGATACCTTATACAGTATGTCCCCCCAAAATAATTACAATCGGATTTTCACATTGCTAACACCCAATATGATGAAGCTGTCTAAATGCTACATCAGGGTCTTAAAATATAACATCTTAGCTCTATTTCAGCAGAAAACCCCATTCAGTTTCATTGAGTGGTCACAGAGAAATGTGGATCATTGTAAAACATGTCATGGGTCTGATTCTTCCAAGTTTAGCGCATGGATGCTCTTGGAACTGCATATTAATGTGTGAACACAATGGACAGTACTTGGAGGGAAGGAATTCCTGACAGGCTGTACAAAAGTCTTCATTTCTCTTTGACCACTGAAGCATATCAAATTGGGTTTTCTGTAAAATGTGGGTATTAAGTTATAGTTCCACACTCTGAAAGTATATTTGGACTGATTCACTATTTTTAAAGTTATTGGTACAGAGGGTCCCATTGTAATTTTTTTTGTGGGACATACGGTACATAGTGGTAGTGCCTAATAAACATTACCATACAGGGGTTTGTTTTGCTATTGCAATCACGTCCGATTGCGATCACTGCTTTCATTGTCATTACCGTATCAATTACTGTTTGTCTATGTAGTTGCACCGTAAAAACATCTGATCACTATTACAGTGTAATGGCCATAGATGTTTCTTCTGTTCCACCTGTACTGTTACAAAGGTTAACTTGAGAGAAAATTGGTCTCATAATTTGCCAAACATTGAAGTGTGCAAAATAATGAAACCAAAACTCATAAGAAACATCTTAATCCTATAAAGAGAAAAGAGCCTCACTGCTCTTACTCTTGTCCCACTCCCATCCTCCCCTCCCCCCCCCCCAATGTTCACCAGTTTCTTCTTCTTCTTCCTCCTCCTCCTCCTCTTCCTCTCCTTCTTCTTTTCTGTCTTCTTCTTCTTCTTCCTCTTCTGATTCTCAAGCTCACTGCACAGATTTACACCTACATTCTGTATTTTGGGGACAGACATACAGATGGGTGTCAGAGTACGCTAACTGGTCAAATTTCCATCGGGTAATGGGATCGTGAAAGTAGATTCATTCTGCTTCCCTGACGACATTGCATAGGCCCAATAACTAGACTATCTGCCTTTAGATATTGATCCTTGAACTCTGATCCCGTGGAGGGATTAACCTCTGGAACAAACAATCTAGATCCTCCCAATGGCTGGTCAAAGGGGCTTGACCAGCTGGCAGAGCTCTTTGGGGATAACGTTGCCACCTGTGATGACTGCTACCACCTTCTTCCCCGCGACATCCGGCACCTTGCCCGAGACGAGGGCAGCAAAAGCTGCTGCCCCAGCAGGCTCCACCACTATGCCAGCATAGAAGAGCTGGGAGACAGCAGAAATTATCTCCTCCTCTGTCAGCAATAAAATGTCCTCCACAAAGGCTTGAACATGACGGAATGTGTTTGAGCCTGAACAGCAAAATAAATAAATAAATAAATGAATGAATAAATAAATGAATAAATGAGTGAATGAATAAATGAATACATGAATACAATAAGAATAAATAAATAGATAAACAGGTAGAAAGATAGATAAATAAATAAATACCCGGTAAATAAATAAATAAATAAATAAATAAAATGTATGTTACAAGCAAATGAAGGACAAAGGTATCATTCTGTTTCAAAAAACTGTCTCCACATTTTCTGCCAAATGATTGGCTGACTGACATTGAGATTTTTGAGCTAGGTAACTGTCTACATTCAAGTCATCAGTTGATAAGTATTGATCCATATATCAGTCAAATGGCATATATTTCATATTTTATTTCATATTTTCTGGTAGATATATGAACATTAGCAAGCATCAATATATACATATTTTTTTTTTTTTTTTTTTTTTTTTGGGGGGGGGATGGGTCAACTTTTTGCTTGGACTGCTAGGTTTGGCACTATTTGACACACTTTACTTTCACCATGTCCATATCTTTATGAAACTAGAAGGTGAAAATAATGATGCACAGATGTATTTCAACTGGTGGAGTTGATACACCATCAATGTTTAAAACCAGGGTTCCCAGCATTTCAAGAAAACAAATTCCCTGATTTTCCCCTGCTGAAGTCTCAAAATTCCATGATAATTATTTCAACTCATTTCCAGTTTCACATGTTTTCTATGTTGTTGCAGTGAAGTACGTGCAGTATAAAACACTGGTCATCCAAGGGATGTTATTTTGATATGCAACAAAATATAACAGAGTCTGACTGACAACTTTCCATTATGGGGCCAATCAAAATTCCCTGACTTTTCCCTGATTTGAGGCAATATTTATCAAATTCCCTGACTTTTCCCTGACTGGAAAAAAGTGAAATACTTTTCTCTGATTTCCCTGACTTCCCTGATGGGCTGGGAACCCTGAAAAAAATCTCTACTTGGCTGCATCTTGTCAGATTGAACAAACCAACATTTAATGCATACGTGTATTTCCAATGTGACCAGTTCTATGTATGATGGAATGCTAAGCTTTTTCTCATGGCATGCAATAGGTAAAGATGATGTCACTTGTTCAAACTGGAGGATCACCTGCACGGGGCAAATCTTCTCTATGAAGGAATCAGTGTTTATCAAACTTCTGCAACTCCTTAATTCTGTCATAAATTCTCATTGTTTTGTGGGTGTTTTGTTGTTTGTTTGTTTGTTGTTGTTGTTGTTGTCTTTTTGTTGGGGGGGGGGGGAGAGCTACCAATGCATGGTATATAAGTCAAGAATGAAGAATTGTAAGTTAGTAGCCTTTTGGTTTGCTGATAATATTCTTTAAATAAAAAAAGGAAAGAAAATGAAGTATAAATTACAATCCTCATAAAAGGATCTACCTGTGGCCGATAATATCATAAAGAAACTAATTGTGACCCGCTACAACAAAAGGATCCGAAAGTCGGGGAGGACAATTTTCTGAAAATGGCATGATATTATTCCTGTACTCCTCTACTTTAATTTCATGTATAGCACAACTCATAAAAGTACTCGGTTGCGGAGATATCGATGATTTTATCGATGAGTTGTCCTTCCGACGCTTTCATGGTCATGGGGAGGCGAGACAGTTTTCACCGCTTGACAACAGAAGGCACACTCCTAGCGACCTCCGCCATGTTCAGTCAAGCTTAGCGCCAGCCGTCTACACACGACCAATCGGTAATCAGGATTCCATGCACTGACCAATTAGATCACTCCCTCGTTGCTAGGGGCGGAGTCTAGTTGCGGCGCTAAATCCAAATCTTCGGACGAGTTTCTCTTACCTTGAAAGTCGGAAAATCATGGCCTAGAAAGACGCTAATTTCTTGCCTTTCCTTTGATCATTTAGCTTCGAAATTTCGGCAGATGATGGACAAAACATTAGACTACAAAATTATACCAAAAACAGAAATCCGATTGTTTTGACCAATTTTGATGTTGTGACTTCAAACTCAAATTTCTTGGCTCGGCCGTCAGTGACTTTAGGATCCTTTTGTTGTAGCGGGTCACAATTATACATATTTTCATTTCCCCTGAAGAACTGGAGCTGCAAGCTTCTTGCCTTCTTCACATGATATGTATACTACACTGTATGCAATAATAAAAAAAAAAAAAAGATACAGCAGACAACTTTCACTTACCAGCAAAGGGCGGGGCAAGACCTGAGGCAATTGAATGTACTGTTGGGTCCTCCACTGGATGACCAGCTTGCTTACTCTGGTACATACAGCATGCTGGGTGGCAGATTAAAAAGCAAAACAAAACAGTAGTTGTACAAGTGTATAAAGGTAAACCGACTCATGATGAAGAGAGGGCACTATTGCGTGGCCCCATGTTTATTCATCTGCCATGTTCCGAATGTACATATAAATTCAATTCAATCGGTAAGTATGCTGAATATGGTTAAAATCATCTTTTTCTTGGTTCATCTCTTGTTCCTGTCTGGTTCTGCCCCCTACAGTCTGTACATTACAGATCCATCAAAGATTAAGTTTTGCTTGCTAGATAACCATGATGTAACCTTATTCATAGATAGGCCTAGGAAGTTAATAGTACTGCAACATTGGAAATTAAAAAATGCTGGGTAAGATGAATTTTCTATTGTTTTTAATTCCACAGAATCAAAATATAAAACAGTATTTCATATTGCAAGCACAAATATTTGTGTGCTTTTACCATGGCATAGTTCCGCGGTAAGCAAAGTGCACAAAAATATCTGCTTAAACAGTAAATCATAGACTGTCGGGAAAGTATAAGATAAGATCTTGATCTAGGTAAGATTGATATGATCGGTCAAGTCCAAAATGCATGTACCATACCTATTAAACCAATCGTGCACACCTACTGAACCTGAACAAAAGAAAGGGCATGCAATATGCACCCAAGATAGTATGTATGATGTATTATGCTTTCATCAATTTTGCTACCTTTGGCAATCAAAAATGTTCCCCCCCCCCTAAAAAAAAAAAAAAAAAAACTCCCCACTTCATATGAGTTAGACATACAAATCAATTAACCTGTACATAGATCTATTTCATCTGTTAGGTAAATAAAATTATGCTATATGTGACTTTAAATTACTTTATTTTGCTTGATAAATGAATTGATCATTAACAAATATCGAAAGAAATGCACATTCCCATTCCAAAGTAGCTACTACTGATATGATACTGTACACATGTCACACTTAAAAAAAGAAGAAGAAGAAAAAAAAAAAAACCAAACAAACAAACAAATAAATAAATACATAACGTCGCTGGGGTGACAAGACCTTGTATCTGCAATTTTGGTGAAAATGACTTTTTTTGGATCAATAGTCAAATAATGGGTTCAGTGATGTCCTGTCCAAATATCAACTGTCTTGCTCCAAAAATGAAGCCACCACGGCATGTCAAAGGAAAGGCTATCCCATTCGCTATAGTGCTTTGGCCGCCATGTTTTTTGGCTCTCCTGAACATTTGACACTTTGTAGATGCGAGGTCTTGTCGCCCCACCAGCGATAAGTAAAATGAAGAAGTAGACTAACCCGTTCCGTACAGGAACAAGGTGGTCTAGCTCTATAGGCATATCGGAATTCAGTACGAAAAGAGTTAATAATGACTAAATAGATTTGTCAATACAAAATATTAAACTAGCATCACAGCTGTTCTACCTTGCTCAGGCTCCACCCCATATATCCTGGTGTTAGTCTTCCCAGAGAGCTTCACAGCAGCAGCAAGGCCAGCCAAGAGCCCACCCCCACCGCAGCACACCACAATCACATCGGGATCCGACACCTCCTCCAGAATCTCAAACCCTGCACTGGGCATTAGGTGAAGGTAGAAATGGAGGTGGATCAATAGTTAACCCTTTCTGTGTCAAAGATATTTGACTGAGTGTACAATGCTATGCCTCTATGCCTGTCCAAAGCACACAAAGGTTTGTACAGCTCCTTCTTGCAAGCTAGAATGCTATGTTAAGTACCAGGTACTTCCACCATGGGGAACTACAATATCTTCGAAGCACAGTGCTATTACATAAACATAGAAAGGAAATGGTGACAATACCTGTACACAACAATAACAACAATTACAAAATAGCAATAACATAGCAATACACAGTGGAAAAAATGATAAAAGAAAGACTATGGAGTAACATCATCTCAGAAGAATAGGGCTTACTGTACGTACTGTAACCTCTGCTGACCGCAAAAACATACAATGTACAATATGAGCCATACTCATACTGAAACCTCAACAACC
This sequence comes from Diadema setosum, assembly GCA_033980235.1. Taxonomy (NCBI): domain Eukaryota; kingdom Metazoa; phylum Echinodermata; class Echinoidea; order Diadematoida; family Diadematidae; genus Diadema; species Diadema setosum. The sequence continues at coordinate 17,700,895 of CM067071.1, forward strand.
TGAAATTTTACAACATATTGTTTCAGTTTTACCTGGAGTAGCACTTACAAGAATCCAAATTCACTTTGTGTATACTTAAAAAAATAACAAAACAAACACACACAAAAGGAAGTGTCATACTTCAATCATCACAAAACAAACTCTAAAATTAATTAACTGCTCATTTACTGCTCATAGGACAGAATTTGAAAGTCGAGTGACTCTACTTCAGAAATTGTTAAAATTGACATTGAAAGGAGGTTATTCAAAGCACCTGCAGAAATAATAGAAATCTATTCAGTCTTATACTTCCAATAGCATTTCATGATAAGATTTTCAGCGTGACATCAAAGAAAGCACATGTGATTGGCCACATTTTGAGGAAGCTATAAAGAAGTGAAATGGGAAACAGCTCCCCACACCCCAAACTCCCCCCTCCCCCCCCCCCAAAAAAAAAAAAAATAGAATGATAATAAATGAATAAATCAATCAAAATCTCTCACCAGTCTGAATTTGTTTCAGGGACTTCAGACAGTATGTAAAATACTATGACGTTTTCTGTGCCAATCTACACTCAAAGCATACATGTTCCAAGGAGGTACTCGGTGAGCAGTACCTCCTAGCATGTACAAAGGGTTAATGGCTCAGAGCTCAATAATACTTACCTGCCATACCCACATATAAGGTTGTAGTCATCAAATGGATGAAGATAATGCATTCCTTGTGTAGACACATATCTGTCTACCGAAGGTTGGAGTTCGCGGGAAGGCATCTTCTCAACATTAGATCCATATCCCTATAAGGACACAAGCAAGCAAACATCTTCAATACTAAGAAGACAATAAACAGAATAACAAATAGTCAGTATAAAGTATTAAACTAGGTAAAAAGATAAAATGTGACCCTGCACCTTAAAACAAACAAAAAGTCGCCAGACATGAATTTTTAGTTAAGACCATATTCTGAAAGAGCAGACTTTACTCTTTAAAATGATGTATAACTCAAATCAAATGGACTCTCCTAACCTATCTAAATATTGGGAAGAAAGCACAAACTCAGGAAAAATGTGAACTGAGAAAAGAGGCTCTGAAGTACACTGTACCGGACAGTGTCTATTCAAGCGCTTAATCTTTACCAAACCGTGCTGGCTGTGCGATGAATGGGACAAAAAACAGGAAGTAAACCACCAGAGTAACAACAATGAAGGGATTATCAGATTAGACTGAAATTAAGCATGCCTCATTAACACATTCCGTCCATAGTTAATGCCGACTTTCAAAGCAGTAGCGCTATCCTATCATTATTAAAGTTGAAAGTGAAGAGTGTGGACAAGGTTTTTCAGAAATGAAAAAGGAATTCTAAAGACACACCTAATCACACTATTCTATCAAAAATGTTCAAGATAAACTGCTAAAAAAACACACTTTCCTGCCCGTTTTATGATACCAAATTTTTGCATAATGTAAAAGAAGACCCGCTCTTTCAGAAAATATGAAAAAGTTAAGTTCGGCTAGGTTGACCCATTTCACTTATTTTCAGTCCTCACGCAAAATCAGTGTGTGCGACTTTATGTTCGTTTTGAGGTGCACGGTCACAAATGTAGGTCCTGATTTATTCTTTCTTTCTGATGTGTTTTACTACTTTTAGCTGTGAAATTTGCCTCTGTTGTAGCTTCTCTGGGAATTCAACAAATAAAACACTTGAGAGGGAAGTATACATGGTATATCTAAATATCTTTCTGGGAATTCAACAAATAAAACACTTGAGAGGGAAGTATACATGGTATATCTAAATATCTTTCAAGTTCTTCTCATTTGAGTGCAAAATGTACAAAGGAAATAAAGTTGAAACTTTTTAAAGAATTCAAAAATCGGGACGGTATTTAAACTAAATACACATTGCCCAGTGTCTGCTCCTATTAAGAGCTAATGACATGTAAGTCATTGATACATTCATATGATCACACACAAAAACAGAGAGATTATCTTTTGCAATTTTAGTGAAATGTAAATGTCCAGTGCCCCTCTATCCATTTAAACTCTGGCATGTTGATATACTGTCTTCACTGCCTGGCAAGTATAAAGATGAATGGACACTGCTTGTTGAATGCAAAGACCCTTCAACTGGTAAAGATGTGCAATTTATTCTGTAAAAGTCAAAATTGTACAGCCCTACATCAAACTTTATTTCCTACATAGAACATTTTTTCTTTTTTTTTACTAAACTATGCAAAAACTGGACTGTTTGTATTTCCTAACTTGAATTCTGAATATAAGTAGAATTATTTCCTTTTTTTGTTTTGTTTTGTTTTTGTTTTTGTATTTTGGTGATTGCAAAAGATTCTGCTTAAATACATATAATTATGCAAAGTTTTTTCGTATTTTTTTATTTTTTCATTTTTTATTTATTTTTTTTTTTATTTATTTTTTTATTTTTTTTTTATTTTTTTATTTTTTTTTTTTGGGGGGGGGGCTAATGAAATCTGCCTATAGTTAGAACTTTTTCCTTTTTTTTGTTCTAGTGTTCCCTAAAAATTCTGCTCTAATACACACATAAATGCAGAGTTAATTGCATTTTTTTGGGGGGGGGGGTGGTGGTGGAGGAGGGGGGGGGGGGGGGCCTAATGAAAACTGTATATAATTAGTACTTCTTTTTTGTTTTTGTTTTGGTGATCCCCAAAGATTCTGCCTCAATACATATATGCACAGTTGATTGTATTTTTTTTTTGGGGGGGGGGGAGGGGAGGGCTAATGAAATCTGCATATAATTAAAACTTTTTCCTTTTTTTGTTCTAGTGATCCCCCAAAATTCTGCTTCAAAGTTTTTTTTTTTTTTTTTTTTTTTTGGGGGGGGCGGTGGAGGGAGAGGGCACTTATGAATTCTGCATATAATCGTCACTTCTTCTTTTTTTTTTTTGTTCTGGTGATCCCCAAAGATTCTGCTTCAAAATTAATTCTGCATATAATTAGAACTATATATTCAATTTTTAGGTTTTTGTGATGGCCAGAGATTCTGCTTCACGATATGCAAAGTTGATTGTATGTTTATTTTTTATTTCATTTTATATTTATTATTTTTTTTTCTTTTTCTTTTTTTTTTTTTGGGGGGGGGGGCTAAATGTCTGTCAGGATCATGTGAATTGAGATGGGACTGGATGATTTGAGAAATGTTAGCAATTTTCACACGGCCAGTTCTAGTCTCACTTTCATGATTCTCTCCCTGTCTTCGGGGGCCGTCTCTGGCATCAGCACTCGGGCCCTCAGACCCATTTTCTGCATGGCAAATGAGAAAGCCTTCCCATAATTCCCTGCAGACATGGTGATCACTTCCTTCTCATTATTGGCAACATCTTGGGGAATGTGTTTGAGTTGGTTGGCCAGACCACGCACCTTGAACGATCCTGTTGACAGAATAATTCAAGAACAATTACATTGATGAGTTTGGTTTTCAAATCATGCTTCCTGCTTTTTCTTTCCTGCAGATTGTCTTTTTCTCCTGGTTTCTCAGATCAAATGTAGCTTCAACATGACAAATCCGACATCAACGTCAAAAACTTGGTTTGGGTTTTTTCATATAATATGAATGTATCTGTTTATTTCATATTAGACCTCAGAGTTTGGAAAGCATAGATCCATGTGCAATGTGTACATAGAAGCAGTGTCTTCGAAAACCAACTTTCAGTTCCATCTCATGTTGGTTTTCTGTTTTCTGTTCATGAGCTATTTGAAAGCGTACATAAAAACATTTTGTTAGAGTCAGCAGTAGCAATTATATTTTGACATATATATCTTATTAAAATCTTGCTAATCGGTCTATCAAGTCAAAGACTTTTTTGTATAATCTTTTCACAGCAGTTGCCACAAGCTTCAAGTTCTTTCCCCCCCCCCCCCCCAATTACTGAATAAAGGGTGACTAAATGCACTTGAATAGATCTTTACTTCAAAGGTTCTTTTCTCAAAAGCATCATTCCCACTCGTATGTGTTCTTTGTTTCTCTTTTTGCTTTTTTTTCCCCAAACATCCATTCATCACGAGTTACACAATGTCATTATGAAGATAGGAATCTGCTTTTTTCAAAATATGACATCCGAACAACAACAAATCTCATTGAAGTGATTTGAAACGTCCATGTAACCTTACAGGCTGCAGCTTAAATCACTTCCACTGTGAGGGAGAAACTGGCATAACATGAATTCTCCTATCTAGTAATTTGGTTCAAACTCTCACTTGAACATTGTGTATTGTTTATGAACATAGCTACTGGTTTTAAAGTCATTACATGCTCAGAGATAGGCCCAGACAAGATGAAATGTTACAGAGTATGGGTTTTAAGGTGAGCATTGCTGAATTGGAATTAGTTGGGACCAAAATCCTCTCAATTGAAAAACAGAATAAGCATACTACTGATATCAAAATCCTAGATTCTGAAGAGATCAGGACAAAAAAAAATTCCCTGGGTGAAAGCGTGTACCTGTTGGCTGTGTGTTCTCCAGCTTGAGAGACAAGTCACATGACAGCCTCGTAAGCCGCAACCAATCCTGAGCGCGGTGCACCATGGGAGTCCGAACGCAGAAGGAGCACTCTTGGATGACCTTGTAGGCCTCCCTGAGATCATCCAGGTTGGCAAGGGGTGCATTGGGGTTGTACATGGTGAAGCCCCCAACTAGCCTCATCCAGGTGCTGTTGCGTACAAACACATAAATCAGAGATAATAAGGTCAGAGAGTATTGCTAGAGAAGAACATAATCAGGGGAGGCCAGAGGGTGTGGGAGGGGAGTATTTCCACCCTCCCAATGGAAGGAACTTTAAATATCTAAGAAGCTGCAATTGTGAGAACTGGTACAATTGTGTACTGGTCCATACTAATTATAAAATGTTAACTTCTCCTGATGAAAATACAAGAAGAAAGGGTTGTCCAATATTTTGGTACTGCAGTTAAAAATCCATGCTTTTCTCTTTTGTCAGTCATGAACATGAGAAAGACCCCTGAGGCAGCATGCTCGCATCGAATGTGCAAGACTTGGTAGGTGTGATGAATATATTAAATCATAAATGAGGAATGAATAAAAGTTCATCGGGTGAAAACATGTGAAACACTTTAACCCCTATAAAGCCCAGGGTATTTTGACCCCTTCAAGGCCGAAGGGGGGGGGGGGGGGGGGGCACATTGTGCCCCCCCCATTCTTTATTATATGACATACATATTACCGTCATATTTGTAACATGGGTAGAGCAACTCGTACTCTAGGCCTACCGTACATTGTTGTACATGACCAAACATTTGAAATTTATCAGGGTCACCCACTGAGGGTGCTATTCACCAAAATATAAAGAAATACATAGGGAATATGCTAAAATCATGTTTTTTTTTCTTTATATTTCTTTATCTTATTTTATTTTATATCAATCATTTTCATATTTGACACAAAGGAGATGCAAGTCAACCTCCAATATAGGTTATGGTTGAAATTTCTCATGGTCAACACGTGGGAGTGCTATTCATCACAATTTATAGAAAGAATGCATGAGACCTATGATGTATTGCTTGGGATAGGTACATACGATGTATATTGGTGTCACATTTCATATTTCCATGATATTGAAATTTTGAGTTTGCAGATCGATAATTGAATGTATGATATTTAAACAAATGATATTACAGGCAAAGCCTGTGTGCAGAAAATGACACAAAATAAAAGGGTGACTGGGTAATCTTTGGAAAATGCTGTATTTTTTATTATTTCTATTAGAGGGTTCTATATCTATTGTTTGATGCCTACAATGTATGTCATTTAAAGAATAAAGGAAATAATAAGAATACCATTTCAGGGTAATTCATGACCATAATATTACTGGTACTTCACACTTTGGTTCTTCAGCAAATTACAGTGAAGAAAACCCCCATTTCATCCATTATTATGTTGTTAGGTTCTAACTGAAATTGAAACAGAAAAACATGCAAAATCTGACTGACATGGTAATCATTTTACGGTTGCCATGGCAATCAACAATATCGGACATAGCTAAAATTATAAAATGTTTGCAATAAGATTTCAGGAAAAGATAAAAGTCACCAAATTTGGTTGAAATCGGTTGAAATCTTTTCGTTCTATAGCCAGGATAGACCTAGGGTTAATTGGCTACCAATCATCTAGCCCGACCAGACGCTGTTAATACGCTGTGTCATGCTACGTAACACGTACAGCGACTGGGCTGTAGTTACCAATCATCAAACTGTGACTAGTTGTGGCATTATTATGACAAATACAAGATATAGGTCTATACCGGTACCGGTAGTGCAGTACATAATTATCCATATGAAAGCCGATGATGATTTTGACAGTGTACCAATCAAACAACGTCCAAATATTCAACATAAAATCATATGTACTTTACTATAGACTGATCAAAACTTGGAAACCAACTTTTGATATTTGCGTCAAACTGCATGATGCTGGAATCAAGTACCTTATGCGTAGGGCCCTAGCTATATACTACACTACTGTATTTGAGTAGTAAGTACCGGTAGTAGACTAGTACGGTAGTAGTAAGTACGCTACGCCAATGAGAATTTAAAAAAAAAAAAAAAAAAATCATAGAAGTTCACTTTTAACACAAATTGCAGAACACAAAAAGCTTAGGGTACCTACGCTCAATTCGCCTCAAATAAAAAGTTGCGAAACAGACTTTCCTCTCTTCTTCTCCTTTTCCTTTATGTTGATAGTATCAGTTAACCATGCGCTCAATGTCGATGTGTCATCGCCATAGATCTAGTGGTATAATCGCCATATCACTCCGAGCTCCTTGATCCTGGTCGCGTCGCATGTCCCAGTGCCATGCCACAACACGATCTCAATGATACGCCCCATTCAAAATTCATCGTGCTTGTCAGGTGACTTGGGTCACATGATTATCGCAGAATGGGGGAACCCCCTTGTCGCAACAGAGTGCGGAGACAATGACACTGTGTGCAAGGCCATTTGTTGATTGCATGTACTGTAATAATAATAATAATAATTAATAATAATTGCATTTATATGGCGCTTCATACTGGCGTTTTTTACGAAGCGCACTTGTGCTATTCATACGTACAAAAAGACTAGAAGACTACTCAGTTAACGAGAGCCTCGCAACCACACTCCTATCAGGTACCATATTCGAGAACTGAATCGCATCGCCATTCGTTCTTCCCAAGAACTGTAAGGAACTGCGGAATTCCCTGTCGCCAGAAATTGTTTCAGCGCCATCTGTGGGATCATTTCAAAACCGTCTAACGGTTGATCACAGTGGCTAGTTTTTTCGTCAAATTTTCTATGTGCTTGTAAATATCTGTAAATAAAATTGTATTATAATGTAAATAGCACCAGTCTGCAAGAATAATTCAGTCTATTGAAGGAGGCAGATCCGTAATCAGAAGAAGAAGAAGAAGACTAGAAAACACAATAACATTAACAAAACCAGCATATTAACAGTGACAAAAGGAAAAAGAAAAAAATACATACCAGTATGATACAATGATACAATTAATAAAAAATAATAACTGTGTGCGCCTCCAGGAGAAAAAAAAATACCCAAAAACATCCTGTCTGTTCCCCCCCCCCCTTTCACTCTTTTCTCTCTATAAATCTATATTTCTTTTTCACACTTCCTTCCTCCCTTCACTTCTTTCTTCTTCTTCTTTCGTCTCCCAAACATTCTACTTTTCCTTCTCCTCATCTTCACTTGTCAAATATAGCAGTCTCTTTTCAGACACTGCTATGTATGTTACAGCATCCAACATAACTGCTTTATCAACACTCTATCGTACACTCTTTTTCAGAAGTTGTTAGTGGACGAAATTGAAGCCTTGCAGTTATTGAAATCATCCTTCATATTCAGAGTTGCAAGCAATGAAATGGGAAGATCAGACACACTCGATGGAAAGGAAAATGTATTTGCTGTAATACTGTAAAACACAATATTTTTGCGGTATTTGCTGTAATACTGTGAAACAATATTTTCGCATCATTAAATTTTCACGAATTGGAATTGACTGCCTTTTTCGCGGCATGAAATTTTTGCGAGTTGCCTCTAACATTTAAATGCGTATAGTGTATAGACAAGAACTGCTTTCACATTATGCATTTTAATTTTGCAAATCTAAGCTCTCGCGAAGTTCGCAAAATTAAAATGCACACGGGCATTCCTCGTTTACATCATGCCAAAAAAAGGCATATCCAAGTCACAGCACCGCACACGGGGCAATACAATATCAGACATAAAGAGGCAATACAGTAATAGTTGTAGTGCATTCCATATTTTTAATGGTTACACAACCACCATACAAAAAAAAAAAAATGATATACACATGTAGTACAGTAATATAATATATGTTTATGTTATATGCAGGCTTTGGGATAAACAATGTTTACCTCAAGGCAGACTTCATTCCTAGGATTAATACACTCTTCTCTAACAAACACTGGCATGTATTTCCTACAAATTAGCCAAAATCATCGCACAATGTACCAAAAGAAAATAATTCACTCGGTGCTTTCTATTACACACACAAAAAAAAATAAATAAATAGATCGATAATCCTGTATGAATGCAACATCAGGCAAGAAATTACTGTATTCCAAAATTAACTAAAATCTTTGTTAACACTGGTGGAAGTTCTCCTTCCATTCACTATTACTGCCATAGGCATGTATCAAATGTCTTCTGTTTCACGAGATTGAAAACTAAGTTCTAAGTGCTGTAGATAGGTGAAAACAAAATGAGTCTGTTTGCACAGTCTGTTCTACAGCTGTACATAATGCCGCAGTCCCATACCAAGGTACAACAAGATCCTATGAAAGTACATGTAAAAGTAAGTTTGATGATCTCTAACTATAGAGTAGTCTGTACACATGACATCATTAAAATTCCGTATTTTGGGATGTTCTTTCTGCATGTTATAGTCCCATGATGTATGATAGTCATGTAGAGTTTAATACAAGTACTTTAGTATAGCAGAACATTAGCAATGCAGACTATATGTAGATACATGTAGTGTTGCACCGCATGAGGCAGAGTGGCAGCATTCATGTACGTAGTCACTGTAGAATGACAGGTGGCCCCAGAAAAAGAGCTCAGATGCAATCTTTGTGTCCTCCAAACTATCTATAATCAGCCAGCTGAATGTCACTAGAGGACCATCAACCTTCCTACAGCAATTAATGACATAGCTTCCTGATGGAAATTCATCGACAGGTCTAATATGCCACTGAGCAACTATCCAATAGCTATGGCATGATATTTTGGACAAAAAAACAAAACAAAAACAAAACAAAACAAAACAAACAAACAAAGTACATCTTGAGTGCTATTTTTTTTTTCCATCACAGGAGAGGTTAGGCGTGGTGTACGATCTGGAAAGGTCAAGAGAATCATGACTCCATCACAACTAACATAAACATAAAGCTCCAAGCCCTCAAAGTGCAATTTTTATTGTGAAGTAACGTTGCAGTCATGACAAAAAGCAAAAAAGGAGATGCAATTACATGCCCTGCCTGTGCCTGCTGTAGGCCTACAGTAAACTCTGCATTACTAGAAGTGCAGTAGCCAACACCAAAAGTATGACCCCGCTTGACCCCTTCATGTTGCAGGGTAGTCCACAAGGGTTTTCAGCATGTCGCTGCAACATGCTCAAATTCTTGTGCCACATCCTCAAAAGCCAGCAACATGTTGCGCAACATCCTCTTCTAAGAATCTCCAACAAGCTCAAAATAAATGTATTCAAACATGTTTAAAATATTTGCAAAACATAAGAAACATCAAATAACTGGAACGTAGATATTTTGTGTGCAAAACATGAGAGAGAATATTGAATGTAAGCAGCACAAAGAGAGATAAATACTACGTGCGCGTGATGTGTGCTCCGCGCACATACAATTTCTGCAATATTCTCAGATTCCGAGCTTGCAACATGTTCAAATTTCAAGTTGTGGACCACCCTAGTTATTGTAGTACATGTATTTTATAACAAAATATCTGATATAAAGAATAAATTTCTATGGTCCCAAGGATCTCTTTAAACGTGGTTTCCACTAAGTGTATGGACAGCGACTGCTGGCGATGAAATGTTTTGTATACATTTATTTTATATGCGATATGAAGAATTATTTTTTTTTCCTGTGTCATAGGCATGGGAGTATGCAAGCTAGGGGGGGGGGGGGGGGGGTCAGGAGGGTCATACGACCCCCCCCCCAAAAAAAAAAAAAAAATTCAAAAGGGTCCACTTTTTGCAACGGACAATTTTGCTTTTCGAGGGCTTTTTACCCTATAACAGGGGGAAAAAGTGACCAGTGGTGATCCCGTAACTTGTCAAAAACCTCGTAAATTTCGTAACTTAGTTTTAATTTGCCATACCTTATTTCTTAGGCTTAAGCCGCACTGCCATTAGCTGTTTATTGATTTTCCTGTCTCCCATCTGATGAGCAACTCATCGACCTGATTGACTAGACTACACACTTACAGATGGCCTATAACTATTACTCGTGCCTTACCCTATGACAACCGGCGCGGCCGTTTGAATTATGGCCTAACCTAGATCTATATTGTCCTGTAAGGAGGAATGGTATAATTCAAACTCATGTTTTCAACTCCTGTCCTTTTGGGTTGAGATTGAAGTGCATAGATCTATTCTACTTTCTTATACATTCGGAGACAAAGTTAGGCAGGATTGACTATAGCTCTGGATGTATCGTCAACTCTAGAATACTTGTATTAATTAATGGACCGCAAAACTTTTTACTATGTACTCTAGGATTTATAAATAGGAAGGTGTAGCTCGTCAGCAACTTTAAAAAAAAAGAATGCAGTTTTCAACTTATCAATTCACGAACTTGTAAGTGACCAACTCAGGTTTTATCACCAGTTTTAACATGAATGGGTTTTTTTAAGTATGCCGAAAAAGTCACTTTTGTATGCACCAAATGACCCCACTTTATTAGTATATAAAATTCAAAAACTCCCCACCGTGGGAGGGGGGGACACCCCCCTCCCACACCCTCCCCCGCTCGGTCACTCCGCTCCCTCGCAAAGGTAAAGGTCAAAAAATTGTGATTATGACCCCCCCCCCCCAAAAAAAAAAAAATCCTGGATACACCCCTGATAGGGTTTTACAGTAATGCATTCAATGTATAAAGTACACCCAGTACATCTGTATGACAATTCAACGTATACGACAAGCTCAACAAGAATTGACAATTTTATGCCCACAAGCAAGTACCAAAAACCATGAAGAGTCAAAGAGTGTTAAATGTTAACGTAACACAAAATCCAAAATACCTGCTGTTATCTTCTCTCTTTTTTTTTCACATGGTACAGTATTTCCAAAAAGCTCATCATTCATAATAGTGTAGTTGTCGATATTAAAGTCAAGTACAGTAGAAGCCTCTGGCATATCTCTACCAACTCCCAACATTCGGTATGAAAGGTGAAATCCTCCAAGAAAGGTGGAATACTGTACTGTAAACTGTACACGTATGCCAAATGTAGAAATAATGACTGTATCACAATTGTGAACTAGAATACTTTTGAAAATAAAGAACACTAATTTTTATTCTTACATTATAATGTAGTAACATACTTGTGCAGCTGTACATTTGTATGACTTTATAAGGCCGTGTCACACCTTTCCGGGCAAGCTACGCGGGCTTGCGAACCTCCGGGCGACTACGGGTAAGATACATGCTAGATACTGTCATGTGCGGCTCATCTCCGGGGACCTCCGGGTAGTAAAAATTGTTCTTTGCAAGTCGCATGCAAGGCTTGCCCGGAAAGGTGTGACACGGCCTTCATATTCACTTTTTCTGTGACTACAACTCACTTGCACTTCATGGAAAAACCCAGGCTGCACACAAGAATTTGGGGAATCTAAATTGCACAATATCATTCTAATGCAATATTCAATGAGCTGTATAAGCACAATGTGGGCATTCTTTTATTCACATAACCTTTAGACTCGTGCGACATCCATGAGCATGCCACCTGGCCAGGGGACTGTGATTTTATTGGCTTTGCATTGATTATTATTATTATTTCTTTTTTTTTTACACTGTAACTACTGTACAATGTTCACTCTACGTGAACATGAATGGCATTCAATAATTAACCTAAAATATATAAATGGGAGCAAAACCCACAATAAAGCAACAAACCCAGAGCAATGGAGGCAGCAAGTTCAAATTGCATTTCTGGCACTATTTTTAGACAATTTTGTACGTACCGGTACCTAAAACTGTATTAAGTGCTTGATATAGATTATCAACATTTGACAGGCTGTAACATAGTCGGAGAGGTTCGTCCTGGCAAAATGAAAATAAGATGTTGCAATACAATACTTAAGATTATTGTGTACACAGGCTACCTTGACTGGTTATCATACAGGCTGTACGTACCGGGAATTGTTTGTACATATGTACTGTGATGAATACTGAGCTATATATCTACAAAAGGATGATAATTATGCTAATCTTTAATTTTCCTCATGACATATGTACTCCATGTAAAAGAAGTGTTAAGAAATCGCAGGGAAACAGAACAGAGGAAATAATTAATTGGATACGTATGTACATGTACGGTTTCACACTTCAGCTCAGAAATACTGCAGATCACATAAGGTTTCATACACTGACTGGACTTCAGTTCAGAAGCACAGCTGTGCAATGTGCATGTCATACCAGACATTAATTGGTATACCAATGAGGCACAGGTCTGGGTACGTCTGTAGACAAATATGTGTGCATAACATGGCAACTTTGGCAGTTGAGTGGGTTTGACGCATGAAAAAGACATGGGCAACATCTAACAGGGGACAGTTATTAATGTTGTTTTTTTTTTTCTAATCCATTCATTTATTATGTACAATTGTAACATGCACTTCCTCCCCATACCATGAAGCTACATGTATCAACTCTTTGGCAACCAACACTCCTTAACATAGAGCATAGAGCATGCTAGTCCCAGGAACGGGTCAATTCCATCGTGGTCATAACTACACTTTTAGGGTCTGAGAACTGCCTGAACTAAATTGTACACTGCCATTTCCTACTACCGGTACCCGGTATGCAGCATCACTTTATGCCGGCAGGAACCATATAACATCAATCTTATATCACAATCTAGAACAAGCTGGAATAGCAGACAGAGAACTTGGTGTAAAAAGTAAGAGGGAGCCTCTCTTGTCCACGAGTTCTAGTTTACTTGTTTTCTATAGGATCCATTTTGTTCTTGCTCGTTTGTTTGTTTTGTATTTCTTTGCTTTCATCATGGGGCGAGCCATTGCAGCTTTGCAGTGACTGGCTCATGCTTCTAGTGGTTTCAAATCAGTAAAATTACGAAACTGTTTTTTTCAATTACGAAACTGTCTATATTCATGTTAAAACTTGTTGAAGACCAGTCCTGAGTATACTCGGCCAGGTGTCTATGGGAAATGCGTGTTGTAGCAAAATCAGCCTGTACCTAACTCTTTATGTGCCACATTCGCATGTCCGACTCAGTCGACAGCGTGCCAACTTCACATATTCTGCTCAAACCCACAAATCTGTCCAAACCGATCCATAAATCGCCAATGTCACAGTACAATGAAAGCTTTTCTTGTGCTTCTGTTCGTCTCTTATCAAGCTCGCTTTTTATGTTGTGATTAACTATCAAGCGGTGTTCTCTACTAGATTTGCGTGTAAATTCTAAGATTTTGTCACTGTTTTGTGTGTAAAAGTCATGCCTTTACAGCTATGTAACTATAGTAGTCATTTCAACGAAAAAACAGTCATCGATTTGTCATACAATTTTAATCAGAGCAAAGCTTGGCATTTTCTCTACAACTTTAATCTACAGAAGTTGAAAAACATAATGTTTTCTCAAAGCGTGACTACTGGTGTCTCAGAATAACGTGGAACACAGGGGGTTTCCATGATGGCACATAAAGAGTTAATAGGTTGAAACAATCTGAGAGAAAGATAAGCCATAAACAGAATGCACATAATATTGATTGCATTCCATGTAATGTGTACATGTATGCAAGTGAGCATGAGACGACCTAAATTGACAATGCCACCATCGCTATCCCATAGTGCATCTGTGACAGGGCTCTGAACAACAGAGCCAAACACATATTTATGACCGTGCATCACAAAGCCAACAAAAAGTTGCACCCCTTGATTTTACGCGAGGACTCAAAAAAGGTGAAATGGGTCAACCAAGTCAATTTTAAGTTTTTTGCATTTTGTGAAAGAGCTATTGTTCTTCAACATTATTTCTAAGTTTGGGATCATAAAGTGAATGGGAAAGTGTGATTTCAACAGATCTAGCACAGCTTGGTAAAGGTTAAGTCCTTTAATAGATAGACCCTGTACTTAAGAGCCTCATTTCTCAGTTCATACTTTTCCAGAGTGTGTGCTTTCTTTCCAGTATTTAGATAGGTTAGGAGAGTCCATTTGAATTGAGTTATACAAGTGTACATCATTTTAAACCTTAAGAGTCTGCTATTTCAGAATCTGCCCTTAAATAAATATCCATGTCTGGTGACTTTTTGTTGGTTTTGTGGTGCAGGGTCACATATATGTTTGTTTGTTTGTTTGTTTTTTCCTGCATACTGGTGATTCTGAGAATTCACACAACGGTGACTCTAGTAAGTTCTATCATGACAATGAAATATAGATACAACGCAGACAGAACTGCTGGCGAAATGACACAAATTGTGGCTGAAGCCACAACCTGTAATACTAGACACTGAAAGCAATGGATAACTACACACTGCATGGTAGAACACTCTTGGCTTGCCCCTCACCATTTTGATTTTGGGGTTAGTTTTCTAATACCATTAATAGTCATTTGTTTTACTTCATTTCTTTTAATTTCTTTTATTTCTATTATCTTGTTTGTTTAAGAAATTTTTGCTTGCTTGTTGTTTTCTACAGTCATTGGTTTATACGTACTCAAGTGATAAAATGAATGCCATATTTACTCATAATATTTCTCATATCTGACTCAGTAACAGTGGCATGTACAGTAAAACTGCAGTGCTATGCTAGTGCATGCTGAAGAAAGTCAAGAGTATGCATTTGATTTTTTTTTTTTAACATTTTAAAATATGCTCAGGATGACGACTGCTCAAAAGCACATTGAGTTAAACTCTGCATGTATACAAACCCCAAACAAAACTCTGTATGTTTGATCCTCTTTATGCAATCAATGGTAGTGGTAAAAAAATACAGAAAATATTCTAATGAAGGGGTGGATCCAGGAATTCTGTAAAGGGGGGGGGGGTGCAAAAAAAATACTTCTGTTGCAACAATTTCCGGGTTTCATTGGCCGACTAGCAAAAAAAAAAAGAAGAAAAAAAAAAAAGAGGCTTCAGCGCAAAACCCTGGTGCCAGATATCAAAGCGGGGCGCCTGCTCCCCCTTTCATTTTTTTTCTGTTTATTTCTTTTGTTTTAACAAAAAATAAAGACCCTCCATCCCGATCTGCAAATGTATAGATTATTTTGTGTTCCAATAAGCTTTTGTTGCATACAAATGTTAGTGTGTAAATACCAAACATCTGCTCTTTGTTTTGCTTTGAAATCTTTAAATCATTTACTGAGTTTGGGAATGCTTTATATCACTCATTATTTCATGCACTTTTACGAACAATGCATCACACACAGACATAATATAAGAAAGCCCTGGGTACTTTCAGAAATAATACATTATCATGATAATTTTAGTATCAAAACACTAGGCATATGTTGTCAACTCCTCTTCACCATTTGGATGATAAAGGAAACTGATAATAATGTATGGCATGATACAAAGCCATCATCCACTATCATCAAACTAGCCATCTTCTGAACGTCCTAGTCCGTAATGCAAGGAAGAAACGTGACATTACAGTTGGTCTGTGCACTGTTCTAGGGCTGCTGTATTCAACATTTTTCAGCTGCCCTGGTGAAGTAGTGTGAATAACTGGCGTAAGGCAAAATTCTGATTCCAGACCCATCCGGCGCGTACTTGTACTGCTTCCGTCACCATACACCACCCTGCTCCAGCTAATGACGCTCTCAAATCCATCACCGTTCTTTCGGCTGCTGTCCACGGTTGGATCAGCATTGTCGTTTTCATCGTCATCAGCAGAATCCATGAGTTCAAGGAGTTCTTCCAATTCCTCATCATTGACAACATCGCTGTCAATGTTACACGGAGCAAACACATCTGAACAGAGAACCGGTGAAACATCTCCATGGTGGACTGAATCCATACCATCATCACCAATGCCGTCATCATCGTCGTCATCATCATCCCCGCTACCTCCATCACTAGAGTCGGTGTGGCTGATCATCCTACTGCGACGACGGCGGAGGATGCTGAGCAGGGTGTGAACTCGGTTGCTGCCATTGAGTCCTTCCTCATCCTCATCCTCATCATAGTCGTCATCGCAGTCATCTTCGTCCTCATCACTATCAAAGTCCACCAGCATTTTAATCCCAAAGTAAAGAGTCTCAAACTTGTTCTCCATGGCACCATAACTACTATCTTTATCTCCTTCAGCTTTACATTGCACCCCTTCTGCAGTATCACCAGCTGTTTCACTTTTCTGTTCCAAACCTTCTCCTTCTCCTCTTTGTTCATTTTCACTGCTTTCAACCTTAGCCCCACTTTCCTCCGGATGAAGTCTGGCATATCTAGGGTTGGGAGGAAACCAGTACTTCCAGACTAGGCCCCCTCGCAGGGACTTCTGGACATACTCATCCACTTGTTCCCGGGATGCAAGGGGTGGGACCAGTGACACCAGGGCGTCGTCCCAGTTGGGGTGGTAGAGGAGAAAAAGGAGGCCCTGAACAATGTCCTCAAGACCACACTTCTCCGTCCACATGTCATCCTCAAAAAGGTTGAAGCAGATTTCTCCCTCAGGGTCATCGATGGTATCAATGTTTGGGTGGTAGATCGCTGTCTTGCAACTCACACGAGGAGGGTCAACAGGGTAGCTGCTCTTCTGCACCTCGATCTGTGGGGTGAGAGAAGAAAGGGTTCACACCAGATTAGTAGTCAGATTTAAATCATCTTAACCTTTACACGGTACATCAGTAGAAGTAATTTAATTGCTTGGATAAGGTGTACACAAGTACTTTCAAATCAAACAACAAGACTGATCAGATTGAAATTTGCCAAAAATTAAAACAACAATCACAACAAAAGCAAGAAAAGAAAATGCAGTCCATTTGAACACCTGTACCATCAGCAAAAGGTGTCCTACAGACAATCTAACGAGCCATTAAAAGATACAAGTGTCTGAGTTTAAAAAGCATGTCAATCATCTCTCATTTGTGCCAAAAGAGACTGATATATCAGCATTTTTCAAGATGTCACAGAAGACATTGCACTTACATAATCACGTAAGATGTGACACTGACACACTGCACAGTCCTGTGTACATGTGCATACACAGTAGAGAGCCATATTCAACTTTTAAAACATCAATTGGCAAAATTATTGAATTGCTCTTAAGGCATATCCCTTCAATGCATAGCCCAAAGTGACAACTAGGCCTGTCAATCTGTCTAGTCCCACCATCATCTAAAATGCTGTGGCAAAGGATGCTATGTGACCCTGCACCACAACACAAACAAAAAGTCGCCAGGCATGGATTTTTATAGTTGAGGACAGATTCTTGAAGAGCAGACTCTTAAGCTTTACAATGATGTGTAACTCATATCAAATGGACTCCCCTAACCCATCAAAATACTAGAAAAAAGTGCACACTCAGGGAAAGTGAGAACTGAAGAAAAGAGGCTCTGAAGTACAGTGTCTATTCAAGCGCTTAATCTTTTCCAAGCCACGCTACATGTAGCTGTGCCATGAATTGGACAAAACAAAACAAAACAGGGTGTTAACCACCAGAGAGAAAACAATAAATGTATTATCAGATTAAGCTTAAATTAGGCATGCTTTATCAACACATTTTGTCCATAATTAATGGAAACTTTCTAAGCAGTAGCATTATCCTTTCAAAAGTTATTAGAGTTGAAAGTGAAGGGGGGGGGGGGGAACAGGATTTTTAAGAAAAGAAAAGTGGACTCTATTAGAAACATCTACTCACACTGTTCTGCAATAAAGTGTTTGGGAAAAAATGCTAAAAACACAGTTTCTTGTTTGTTTTATGATCTCAAATTTTAACATAATGTAGAAGAAGAGTTGCTCTTTCAGAAAATATGAAAAACTCAAGATTGGCTAGGTTGACCCATTTCACCTATTTTCAGTCCTCACACAAGTTCACTGCATGCGACTTCTTGTTCGTGCACGGTCACATATGTGACCATGCATCACAAAACCAACAAAAAGTCACCAGACATGGATTTTTAGTTAAGGGCAGATATTGAAAGAGCAGATTCTAAACTTTAAAATGATGTATAACTCAATTCAAATTGACTCTCTGCACCTATCTAAATATTGGAAAGAAAGCACACACTCTGGAAAGGTGTGAACTGAGAAAAGAAGCTCTGCAGTGAAGGGTCTATTCAAGCGCTTAATCTTTAGAAACCATGCTGGCTGTGCAATGAATCGGACAAAAAAACAGGACGTAAACCTCCTTAGCAACAATAAAGGGATTATCAGTTTAAGCTGAAATTGAGCATGCTCAATAAACACATTCTGTCCATAATAAATGCCAACTTTCAAGGTGGTGGTGCAATCTATTCAATGTTATTAGAGTTGAAACTGAAGGGTTTGTAAAGGATTTTAAAGAAATGAAAAGGGACCTCTGAAGACGTACCTAATAGGACTACTCTACAAAAAAGGGGTTGTAGAAACACTGTTGAAAACACACTTTCCTGTTCACTTTATGACCCCAAACCTATGAATAGTGCAGACCACGGAGGTGAAAAGACAAAGGATAGGTCTTTAAAAGAATGAAAAACTCAAGATTGACTAGGCTGACCTGTTTCACCCTATTGAGGTCTTCACGCAAAATCAAGGGCTGCGACTTTGTGTTCGTTTTGTGATTCACATATGGCAAGGAGAAAAGCCAGTTACTGGAAGTGGACTATTTATGAAATGGTTACTGTTTCAGTACCTCAAAAACAAATTCTCCATCTTTGTAGGGTCCATCGTTGGGGGCGACAGTGACTTGGAAGTTACCAAGATTCTCATCGTCCCACTTGGAGACAGTCGCCTGTCCGTCTGAAACACTGCCGATGTTCCTCATCAGAGAATGGAAATCTTTGGCAAGACTGCGGTCGGGCATCCTGCTATCCCGAGGGTGATTCTATCTGATGAAGATGATGAGTATTGAAGCTCCGTTCTCCACAACGCCTCTCTGACAGGTCTGCTCTCGTTGGAGACACAGAATCCGAAAGAATCTACCTGTCAAACACATCAAGTAAATATATAAATCATGCATGTATAACTTTACAGTACATTATTGCATGGACACTTGAGTGATGCATGGTACAGGGTTATGTCAGAAAGAATCTGCACCGTTTCATCAAAGTTGTCAGCCCTGACAAGTTGTCAGTCTCTGACAATGACCATAGTAACAGTCAGTGACCAGAGCTTCTTAGCCAATGAAAACGAAGGATTTTCCTGAAATTGTCAGAGACTGACAACTTTTCAGCGCTGATAAATTGATGAAACACCCCCCCCCCCCCCCCCCCCCCCCCCCCCCCCCGGGGGGATCAAGTTCAGCAACGGCATACCATACAAACCAATGACCTTGGCAATGTGTTGTGCAATCAATAGGTACATTCACCACAAGGCCTAGATGTCTAGTACAAATCATTGCACTTCAATTTGGCCACGAGTTTTTAGAAGTCAACCCAAGAGATTCTATGCCATTTCAAGTACCTATGTATGGTACATATTCTGAAGTATAGAGTGGACTTGTGTTTTCTGGACTTGGAACAGAATGTTTTGTACTGTCATGACTGAAGGCATGATCTTATATACAATTGTAAACTACATGTTCTCATTGAGCATACTCTGATTATTAGACTTAACACAGAACCTTGACAAGATAGTCCCTGAAGCAGCTCTTTCTGAACTAAACTGGGATGAGATGTGCTGTGACTGGAGGTGATGGCACAATCAACATATCATAGCATAAATATTTACAAATTTAACCCATTCCCTACAGGAACCTGGCGGTCTGTGTAATAAATCTATGATGGGGATTTCGGAATTTGGCACTGACCGGGCTAAAAACAGTGATGTGGTCACTAAAAATTATGTAAGATTTATAGCAATGGAACTGGAAGTTAAACCCACAGGAGGTGTCAGCCCTCTGATGACAGGAAGGGCAGCCCCCTGGAAGGGAGCAACTGTTGAGGTAATAATAACTGCCATGATTGGTAACTTGTTTAAGAAAGGAGTGCTTAGGGATAGAAGGAATATTTGTAATCAAGGAATCAATAATTGACGTTTCAGGGACAGTGAGTTTGAGTAATCAAGATGTAGGATCTCTTTTGCTGTGAATGAAGCTTGGGATATGAAATGAGGAAGATGGATGTTGACAAACTGATGATGTTCTATTCTACAGACCATGGTGCTATGTGCATGGAGACGACATATGTGCAGTTACACTGTGTAGTCCCATCCCAGTTTGAAGACAAGCCCTCAACGTAGCTGAGGGTAGACTCTAGATCTTTTGTAATAGCAGATAACAAAGCAAGCTTGAGCAGCCAATTTCTGAACTTCAGTAGAACTGGAAGTGTAGGGATTTCAGGCTTCAGAAGCATGCTCAAAGCTGTGGTTGAACAAGGTTCATGTAGGCTTTGGATTTTAACACCTTTGGAACATGATGACAGGGTTCTCCCGAGAACTCAGCGATAGTGGATCTGTCATGCAGTGCTCTATGGCTGGTATTATCGAGTGCTATATTGCCAGAAAGATGAGTTTTCTTCTTCTTTTTTTTCAGTTTAAACTAGTATTTAGACACTGCCAAACAAACAGGTCCGGTGACAAGAGTTAAAATAGCAGGTTTTCCTTTTACTAAGCAGGATTCATCCACAGCCACACAACAAGGACTTTTTGATTATGTGGACATGGCTGGCAGTCTTGTACGAGAGTGGTTCTAAATGGTTGCAGTCCTCTCATCACATTCATGAAATCATCCATTTCGATTTTCAGTGAACGCTGTTCGCGACGTACTGCAATGACGTCATGACCCTGTCCCCTCCCAGCAGGCTGGCGATTGGTTACGCCACGCGATGAAGTCATCACGTCATAAATCTGGGAGCCCATGAATGATGAAATCCCTCACAGATGTGTTTAATACTGGTAGGGTGCCTAGCTACTTCTGGCATTAGAGGTGCAGGAGAACCTTGAGCATGTGCAGCGCAGTTTCGTAAAATGATGTCATTTTTCCCTGACAGCCATGTCCACGAGGTGAAATCGTAAAGTCCCTGCTTTCGTTGCTAGGAGTAGGACTCTAGTAATTATACACGTTTTAGTAATACGCAGCCCCGTCGCTGTACACAAGTATCCAGTCCAACATCCAATCCGGCTAGGACTCTAGGAGAGTGAACTGTAGTCGTGTAACCAGAAAATGCAATAACGTCGTTTGAAGCCTTTAACACAGTTACTAGAGTAAACATAGCGGTATACTCCCGTAGGCCCTACAGATGTATAGTGTCTACATGCAGCATTGTAAAATGTAATTTTGTATGCAGGGTGCTTATTTCTGGCAAGGGCACTTTTAATTACTTTATTCATCAATACAACAGCTAATGAACATCATGGCATATTGTCATTGACATGGGTCGTCAAGTTACTGATGAAGGTTCTGGCTAACATACTAGACAGTTAGATACCCCTGGTAACAGTGCTGGTGTTACTGTATAATTAAAGTGTAAATTAACTAGCGGTTAGATCTAGCTGTTACACGCAGCTCGCCGCCGCTGTCTCGAAGGCAGAAGCACAGCGGTCTGGTCAGGCGAGATGTACAAAGTGTACTGTAGGTAGTGTAGATTCTATCTTACGTTTACATTCTATCCTACGCTAGATCTTTGGTAGAGTAAAGGATTAGGCCTACAGATCTACACATTTACCATTTTGGGCATGCATGAACACTGACCTGGCTGGCACCGGGGCGGGGAGGGGAGGACTCCCCATCTCCCTGTACGTAGCTACCAGCTAGCGTTAGTTAGGCTGACGCACCTACCTTTCCTGCACGGCTTCACTTCAGAGGAAGACAGAACTTGCTTGCTTGTTACGGCTTGCGCTTGGCAGTTTCATGCTTCTTTCTTCATTTTCCACTGAATAATCGCATTCGATGACCATAGCCCGGTAAATCTACTACAAATGCTGCATCGCAGGACACTACAATACCTTGGCATTTACATAATATTGGGGTCACTTCGTGAATCGGGTGTATTATTTCTGCAGTGCAGTGCATGCAAGCACTCGCTGTTTACGTACACACACCGTATACAGGCGCCGCGTTACATGTACAAATGTGTACATGTTTCCTTGCATATTAGTTTCCTTGTTATGGCTGCCTGACGTTAGAGATAGTCTCTTTTTAGACATTTTGGAGTTCGGGAATTGCGAGTCACAGCTAGATGTATGACCTGGGAGGTAGGATGGCAAGTACAGTAAATGACAGACTTATGTTCCAGTAATTAGGAAATTACCAAGCGTGGAGTGATTAATTACAATCGAAATGTATCATTCTGTCAACAAACCCTCAGCATAAATGCGTTATTGAGGAATATGAGCAAGAATGCTCGCCGTTTTGATTGAAACCAATAAGATGGGTCTAGTTGAAGTCTATGAAACAGAAAGTCCGAGAACTTCTGAATTTTTCTATTTCAAGGAAAATACGTCATGTCTGTGAATGGTCACTTGGTTAGACAGTACTTCATTATCCGCTTTAAACGTCATTATTGTGATAAACATGTTTTTTCTTTCTTTCTTTTTGCGAGCTTGACAGCTGGATCATCAACGTTTCTTTTATACCATTAATGTTTGAAATAAAACTGTACGGATAAATCCTCCAAAAGAATAAGAACGTTCTGGGGAATGGTTTGTGGTGTGAAGTGGTCCTGACAGCCAGCAGGCTGTGTAGCTTGATTTGGATTCAAGCTAGTATAGAAAGTGAATTATTCGTATAGGCCCTAAATGTGATTATGTTTTTTTTTTTTTTTTTATTTTAATCATGGATCAGAGCCTA
This sequence comes from Diadema setosum, assembly GCA_033980235.1. Lineage (NCBI taxonomy): Eukaryota > Metazoa > Echinodermata > Echinoidea > Diadematoida > Diadematidae > Diadema > Diadema setosum. The sequence goes on from CM067071.1 coordinate 17,724,044, forward strand.
GAAGTTATGGGGCATAAATTGAAAAGGCCCCATTCTTTTGAGCTTTTTCTCTTTCTAGCATGAATTACTTAGGCAATAATATAGGACCTAATACTAAATTGTCATTCTGCTTCCTACGTTAGACTTAGAGAATAATTTGCGTGGGGAAAGGCTCAGCCAGGATCAATCAATAGTAATAGACTCAAGGCCCTTAATAATCTTGGTAACCAACTTCACACGTTCATTGCAGTGACCATTTAATGACAAAACACTGATGGTTATTCAAAACGACACAAATGTCCATAACCCAAGAAAAAAAAAATGTTTGGGAGTTCATGCCTTTTTCCCAAGACCCAGAGGTGCGTTATGGAAGTCTTGAAAGAGGTGGTCTCGCCAATGACGTTACAATAGGCCTATAGGCCTATCATCATTATTATTTCAAGTAGGTCAAATGATCGGTTACAGCTCGTTATTGCGAAGGTTCGTTATTCCGAAGGCTCTTTAATCCGAAGATTCGTTTTTCCGAATTTCATTTTCGGATTAACGAATCTCCTGAATGTGGACGACCCTTCCGAATAACGCCACGAATGTTGGAATTAACGAACCCTTGTTCATTTTCGGATCAACGAACCTCTATAGTTATACTATCGGAAATTTGTGTGTTTCGGATTAATGAACCTCGGAATAACGAACCTTCGGAATAGCCGAACCTTCGGAATAACGAACAGCACCCTTATTATCGTACCCGTCAAGTTGTAAGGGCCTACATCTTGTGCAACGACCCTTCATCTTGCTCCTATTGCGACGTTTTGAAACAGGACTTCACGTGCAGAACTCAAGTCTGTTTTATTTATCTATTCATCAATCATACTCTCTAAAAAAAAAAATCGAGTGAAAATATTCACTCTTGAAGGAAAATGAAATTGGAGTGAATTTTGGAGTGAATTGGAGTGAATTGGAGTGAATTTTCCCTGAGGTCACTCCAAAAACGTGAAAAATGAACATTTTCACCTAAAATCCACTCCAAAGCTCACTCCAAATTCACTTTTTTTTTGGTACAAGATTCACTCCTTTAAGAGTGAATATTTTCACTCGATTTTTTTAAGATAGTGTAGGACATTTTTTTTTTCACTTATTCGTGAAGAGCCATGTCAAGTATAATGAAACTAAAATTGGCCTAATGCACGATACAAACGTCACTTGCCAACTATGTACCTGATGAAAATTTCCCAAACTTCACATTGCGAGAATAAAATTTGTTTACTGTGTTTAGCGGGCTATAGGCCTAGCTATCAAACTGAGAGAGATCGGATTATGTAACCCTGTTCCATATCTTTCAAGTTCTTCTTTCAAGGGCAATCGTATAATTTTGCAAATCTTATATGCCTATCTCTCGGGAAATTCGCGAAGAAAATGCACGCAAACATTCCCTCGTTAACTGTAAACAAAAACGATTTCTACTGAACAGGTCTACAGTGATGTTGCAACCCTCCTGGTGTCCTGTGGATATAGGGCCTACATACCCCCTCTCCCTCCCCCCCCCCCACCCCCCCCCCCCCCCCACACACACAGACGTACACATCCACAGTATACCGGGGCGGATCCAGGAATTCTATAAAGGGGGGGGGGGGGGGCGTGACTGATATTTCTGGTGGCACTTCCGGGCTTCATTTCATTGTTTTCATTTATTTCTTTTGTTTTTCATGAAAAATAACGGGGGGGGGGGGGCGTGCGCCGGTTGCGCCCCCTCTGGATCCGCCACTGATAATAATCATAAACCCCTGATATACATTGTATATAAGCACTAGCTCGCTTAGTTCGGTCGTTCTTTCTTTCAATTTTGACAACAGGCCTAAAGGCTGTAAAGGGGTGTATGTATGAAAATGTCATTTAGGGGAAAAAAACACTGAATGTTTATAAAGTAACTGTTCATAGGACTATATAATTATACATATAAAATAAAACAAATAAAGAACTAATTATACATTTTATTGCCCTTAGAGTTCATTATTTCATTCGTCGTCTTCTGTCAACTACATGTTTTCTGCAGCTCATGATTTTACATGTACGGTATTATTTTGTCTTTAAATAATGTGCAAATAATTAACCCATGACAACTTTTGCATTGTTCTGTGCTGAATAATGTCGACAACTTTTAACAATCAAAATCTAAAATATTAGCGACAGCTGCGACTCATTTTGCCGTATCTATCTCCGGGGGTAAAACAAAATAGGGCCTAATGACAACAAGAATACCTTTAAACTTGATGTAAAGTAAAGACTCGAGATTGTGGAATGGTAATTTATTGTTACCGTGCACCTGTATTTTTCTTTCATGTGCAGTTAACGAGAAATTAGAGAGAAAAGGAAAAACAACAACAACTGCATGGACTGACAGCATGTGATGCAATCTCGCGAAAGGCACGAGGCTTAGCCTATCACCAAGGAGCTGTAAAGATCATTACTATAAAATCTTCTTTTAATCACGTATTCTGGTGTAAAATATGTCAACATTTTATTATTTCAAAGTAGTTTCGTATGACTGTGGACATATAAAATCTCTATATCCCACTTTAATTTAATGAGACTTTGTACGTGATAACGTCAAGAAGAACGATTTTCAATAACTATCAACTGTTGTATGTAATTAGACTACGAGTATATATATACACACACAGGCTCAGGTACAGACCCGTACAAAAGTTGTACACGTAGTGCCGAAACTACACAGGGCAGGGCTGTTGTATTGTGAACGTGTGAACGCTTGCGATGTGATTGTGCAATATGTTTACAGCCTGCCGAGGCATGCAGCATGCAGTTGGTGGACGGAGTTTGTGACGTTTATGTCTAGTGCATCATGCAGGGTCTACATGCAACGAACGAAAACGGATGATGACACATAGTGCAAGGCTGTAATAGCTTCAGAAACATTTAAAAACGAGCGATAGCTGACACCAATTATCAGATCCTTTTGCCTATCCATGGATGTAGCAGCAACACGATGACGAAAGCAGCCTAGCTAGCAGTGTTCTTACGGGCAATATACTGACTGGGGAACACCATCGCATTGGCATCATCTGAGCTGGCTGAGCTGAACACAACGTACATGTGTACTAGCAGTAGACTGAGCTGAGAGAACGTGAACCAGGCGACAAACTGAATTGTACAATCATCCAAGTGCAAGGTGAATATTAGTGGAATAAAACATATCTTGTTGCTCAGGAATGAGGACTTCACCTTCTGAGCTGTAGCTTGAAAAACAATAACAATAACTACGCAAGCCAAGATGGCGGGGGAAAATTCTCTTGCCAAGGAGTTTCATTCCTTGATGAAACACATCAAGAAATTTTCTGATGGACAGGTGACTGTAACAGAGTGGGACGAAGAATCGCTCAGCTGGTTTCGTGTTCTGATTGAACCCAATGACGGTCTCTACAAGGATGCAGAATTCGAATTTGAGGTACTGTAAGCCCAATTCATGATGCATTTCTCTCCATAAACATTTCAAAAAACTACGTACATTACAATGGAATCTTGCAAGTATGTATTTAAATTAATATGTACACTACACTTACAGTTAGTATGAACATGGTCAGAGTCCAGTAAATTCAAAATGTTTCTTCGAGAAATGTTAGGCAGAAAAGGAAAGTTTTGCTGAGATGCATTAACAGGAAAGCTAGCATACAAAAGTGTAGGCAAACTAGACAGAAAGATCCGTCTGCGTCTGTCCTGACGAGTCTTTTATTTTTTTGATGTTATCGCTCTCCTCCGTAGGAGGGGATCCATGAAGCCAGACGTTGTCTCCGCGAAACACGATTATTATCACTGACGACCAGATACAGACGGATCTTTCGGTCAATAGGCAAACAAGACTTGCCTTGCATCACAACATGTTGCATGACAACTTTAAATGAAAGCATACAAATGTAAGAGCTTCAATCCAATAAGCAGGAATACTTTTGGAAATGGATTTAATTCGGAAAGAACTAAAATTTCACATATTTTATCATCAATATTATAATGCAGTGATATTTTATTTAATATTATTAGGTGATCCGAGTATCCTCTCGGATCACCTTCTGTATCTGTACGGATTCTTTGTTGGTTCTTCTTCTTTATTTCTGGACAAAACTTGTGTATCTACGTACTCAGAAAGTACTCAGAGTATCAACTTCAAACTCATACCATATATGTATCATGTCCCAAAAACGACAAATCTAATGTATCATAGTGATCAGTCAACCGTGACGTCACTATGACGTCATTATATGAAAACACATTCTCAATCATATCTCATTAATGGAATGGAGTTTTTCAATGAAATTTACGTCACATATATTTCAAGTTATGCGGATTTTACTCATATTCTCACAATTCATATTTTCTCTTAAGACTATTTGTATGCTCAAAATCGAGCTCAAAATTTTTTTGCATACGTTTCAGACCATTTCGAGCATTTTTTGAAAAATTGAAAAAAAATGGACGGACGCGTACGCGCGCGCACATATACGCACGTACAGCTCATATGCAACAGAAATTTCCCGATTTTTTACATACAAACTGTATATCGGATGTCTTAAAAGTCAAGGAATATTTCTAGCAAGTTTCAAGTCAATCCGACTCAATATGACGTCATACGGGACCGTCAAAGTTGAAATTCCGCGCGCGCGCCAATGGCGATATACAGTACAACAATGCCCAAAAACCGCCAATTTTAAATCCGATTTTACTCGTCAGGATGGACGGTGACCCCCAATTTTCTTTACATATTCTGAAAGCTGATGAGTTGTACATGTCAGTTTATGGGTTGGCGATACTGAAAAAGTGATTAAAAGATATCAAATTTCTTAATAAAGTAAAAAAAGTAAATTTTCAAAATGACGTCATCAATTTTCAAGTTTACTTGGGCGTATCTCACTTATCCTTTGCCAATTTTCACCCAGATTTCAGTATGTTGTAGCTTATTAAATGTTCTTTCATTAATGTAATTACAACATTTTAATTGGATGGCGGCATCACCTCGTAAAAATGGATTGAAAGTAATCTTGTCAAATTTGACCAGTTTACGTGTTATCTTTATGGGAGAGCAGTTTTTCTGGCAGTGAAAATTGACATGACTATCTTTTTCGAGCATTAGCTCACTTATGCTTCGGTGAATTTTTCCCAGATTTTAGTATGTTGTAGCTGAGACTTTGGGCTATCGGGAATGTGCCCTCCATTTTTTCATATGACGTCAGCATCACGTCGAAAAAACTTGATTGAAAATGGCACGTGGCTTCGATGCAGCGTCATTTTGCTTAATACACAGGGCCTATGGAGCATGAAATACACCTTTGTAGGTCATTGCATAGCGCATCCGACTCGTAATCCTAAGGTCCCTGGTTCGAGCCTCACCCCTGCCAATATTTTTTTAATTTTTTCAAACTCTTTTTTTTTTCTTCTTTTTCTTTATTTAGCCTTAATCTCCCTTCCTTACTTTTTCTGATTTTTGAATGCTTCTCCTTCAAATTTCTATAAAATAACATAATTTTTTCTTTATTTTTCTTTCTTTCTACTACTTTCTGTGCAATAGATGAACAACAACAATGGTTATCAATCCCATATTTTGCACATGTTTAGTTCATGTCACGTACATTATTTCATAAAATAACAACTTCTTGATCGGACACCATCTTGGGTATGTAAATTAGGGTCAAAGGTCATAAATGTTTCATCCTGTATCTTGGTGAATACATGTCCTATCTTTCCAATATTTTGCACACATAAAGATCACGTTACCAGGATCATTTCACAAAATAACCATATCTTTCTCAGATGCCATCTTGGCTGTGCAAAGTGGGGTCAATGGTCAAATATACTTTATTCTGTATCTTCGTTATAGTGTATACGGAATATGGTACCAAAGATGGCAAACCCGACTCCCTTTTTTTTAAATGAGAATCCAAACATCACACGGCCAATGTCCATAACCACAGATGAACCTTAACAGTCATGCCTATTGGGATCAGGACTCAAATCATTGATTTTCGAAGAGATCGGATCACCTAATTTGTCAGTGTTGACAAATTCTGGTTCTAGTATTAAATTTTTTTAGCATACAATGTGCAGTACAAGAACATACAGTGAATGATGCAGAATAGGGCAAGAGGAGTTTGTTCTATCAGCACTGCACTTGTTCTGCGATGCAGGTACATGTACCATACAGTACTGTAGATTTATAAGCAAGACCTTTGAATGCTTTCCTGTTGTTGTGTTTTTATGCAGATTGACACTCTGAATGATGGCAACTACCCAGAAACTGCACCAAAGATCACATGCAAAACAGGCATCTACCACCCCAACATCGACACAATCGCACAGTCAGATGGGGATGTGTGTCTGAACCTCCTGGATGAACTATGGACTCTAGAAAGCACCCTGGAAGATGTTATTCTGGGCCTTCTGTTCCTTCTGTACAATCCCAACATCGAGGATCCTCTGTGCTCCATCATCACTCCCGACATAGAGCCGGAGGAATTTGAAGAAAATGTTGCCAGGTCACTCGCGGGGAAGGACATCGATGGTTATCCCTATTTTTACCCCAATCCAAAATATGCAAGGCTTCATCCTGAGAGATGTCATATTGAAAGAGATGAAAACAAAGGGGAGGAAGAAGAACAGAAAAAGGATGAAGAGAAAAAGGAAGAGGCAGGAGAAAACAAGGACAAGGAGGATGAGGATGAAGCGAAGGAGGAACAGATGGCAGGAAATGTGACAGAACATGTCTCACAAGTTGAGAGGGAGGAGACGAGAGCAGCAGAGGATAAAGGCATTTCCGTGGCAACTGAAGAGAGCATGAATGAGCAGCTGGAAAAATGCAGAGAAATAACAAATGATGAATGTAGGAATGAGCGTGACAAAGAAGAAGTAGAGAACACACAAAAGGAAAATGAACTCATCGACAGAACAGATGATGATGTGGTCAGTGACGAAGATCTCGAACGAATCTTTGATAAGTCCACATTTGTGGAGAAGACCAATATGAGGAACAGTGGTGGAGCCACCAGTGATTACTTTGTAAACTGGAGCAACATAATTTACGGGACTGATAGCTACTGTACTGTGAATTTAGGAAAGTTTTGTGAGCAATGTACTACTGTTGACTATGTGTACCCGGTTATTGGCTGCACAATCTGTCAGCAGAGACCTCCCAAAGACCCTGTGAACACCGGTCTCAGGACTAGATTAGAACGAACACCCACGGTGACATCTCGGTTCTTCCTGGCTTTGCAAACTCGAAGCTTCCGCAGATGGTTTCTTTGACAGTAGGTGTTGCCTTGTTGAGAGTTACTGCCAAGATACACTGTAATGTGTACAAGTTGTAATTTGTAGCAAATATTTACTAAAGCTCTTATAAAGGATTATATTTTATGGTTAATGAGTCTGCATTCACCCACAAAAAGTAACTGAATAAATGAAAACACTTTTCGAGTGAATATCTGCTGTGATGCTCAAAACTGCAAATTACCCCCCCCCCAAAAAAAAGTATAATATTTATTATATGTTCACCTGAAGTGCCAATCAAAATATCAAAATGCTTGTACATGTCTTTGAATATGAATACATATTTGTACTTTTATAGTAATCATTTTCATCATTATGAGTATTGCTCAGATAGTGCGTGTGTTCTACTTTGTACAATGTAGAGATTATGTATAGACTTTATGTCTTTCGTCAATATGATGACAAGCTCAGAGTTTTCTAGACATACAGTAAATGTACATAAACAATAAAAACTGTACACTGCATGCTGCTGTTGTACATTTGTACAGGTCTTCTTTTTTTTTTTCAAACTTACAATAAAAAGTGGAAATGCCCAGACATCCCCTAAATCCAGATTTAGTCATTTTAATGAGAAAGATATTCTCAAAGTTCAGAAGTTCACTTCCATGTTTCAATTTCCTTTCAAGAATAAACGTTGATACACTACGGTACACCATAATAAACTTTTTAAGTGTATTGCACTGCATAAGATTACAATGATGTAAAAAGCCTTTAATGTATTATAGGGGTGGATCCAGAAATTCCATAAAGGGGGGGGGGGGGGGTGCTGCTTCAGGGTTTCATCTTTTTATTTCTTTTGTTTCAATAACAAAGAGGGGGGGGGGGGTGCGCCCCCTCTGGATCCGCCACTGTATTGATCAGTGTTTTGCAGAAGAAATATGAAATTCATTTATTCCTCAAAAATTGATAAATTCCGTAGCCACCTAGATTGCAAGTTTAAGCTACTTTCCTCCAAAATTGAATCAAGCTGCATCTTGACTTACTGTGTAATTCTGTGAATGCTTTCCTCATGTCCGAGCCTGGATGCTTCATCAGCTCATCTTTATTTGGTATACAATTATTGTTTATACACTGTATGCATGTGTATAGAAAAAATTGACTATTATGTATTGTCATTATTGTCAATTATTACAGTTGATTACAGCGTACTGTATTTTGCACGTTTTTATGGTTTTAAGAGGGTGAGGAGATGCTACATTGTATATACAATTTGTATGTGTGTGACAGTTTTGATACAGTGCAATAAACCTACACGTAAATACATCTCAAGGCCCTTGCAATGTAAACCACTGGTCATTTGAAATTGAATTACACTGTACTGCATACTTCAGTAATCATTGTGGAACATACATGTATCATCACTCCTTTGTCTTATTGACAAAATGTTGATTAAATTGTACGTACAGTGCTTACATTGTACAGTCATTCTACTTGCATTTGATTGACTCAAAGCAGTGATCATATTGGCTGAATTTTATGCAATTTTATTATAAATAGAAACTTTCATTTCTTCAATTGGCATGTTGAATGTATTTGAGAGGAAAATGTACGTGTACACTGTAGGCATAAATAGCTTTAGTTATAATGGCGATGCAATGCTGTAGTATACACTGGATGACAATGTACATGTATGAAAACTACATGTACACTGCAAATTAGTCTTATTCATCATAAGACATACTTATTATAGTACACAAATCAAAATTACATTTCTTGTTGGCATGAACGACAATTCTATTGAAGTGTTGGACTCGTGAATAATTATGTTTTATTTAATGTTTTATCTTATAAAAATAATCTTATTATAACTGTAACTCATATTTGAAACATTTCATTCACACGCTGCCCATGCTGTAATTGTATGGTACACTTTGAGTTTCACACTTTATACTTAAATGTTACAATTTTTGTAACACAAAATCAAACTTAAAGTCCTGGAGAATACCTTCCTTTCGAGCTGTGTATATTATTGTGTGAAGTTGTCGCAATAATAATGCACATGTATCACTGTCTTGATAAAGAATTTCCAAAGAAGTACTTCTATACATGTATGTGATCACTAGCAGTGATTTAGGCCTACATTTGTACTTTATAAACATCAAGTGCTATAGAATAAAAACCGAGAACACCATTACATTGGCAATTCAAGACAGTGAATCAAATTATTTTGGTGTAAAACCAGGTATATGATCTTATCTAGTTTCCATGTATTTCATTTTGGTATATTTGTGTGTATCTCTATTGGTTTGCACGTAATCAATCGCAAGTCTTGCAATTGATTGCAAATTTGGAATCGATTGCAACTCGATTTTCTGGCAACGCTCAGTCTCATCGGAGAAAAAGAGCAGTATCGAAAGGATATTGCCCTAATTGTTCACAAGACGTTCACGGTATTGATAACTGTAGGCCCTAGAGATACAATGTATTATGTTCTGCTTTGATCAACTCAGAATACATTATTTTCGTCCGATCATGACACTGAATTATAGAAAGGATAAGCGTTTGTGTGTTTGTGTGTGTGTGTATGTGTGTGTGCGCGCGCGCGCGCATGTGTGTGTATTGCAAGGATACTACTGAGCTTTTAATGAATTTGTATACATGGTAGAAGCCATGTACAGTTTTGGGTATTGGCACAATACATTTTACCGATTACCATAAATTTTATTTATGGTGATATACAGTGTAAATTTACGCACAATACAGTTATGCAAATATGTATGATACTATACTTGTATAATACATGGCTCGACACTAACTTTTTTGTTTGGTGGCCCGATGGGGCCACCAAAAGCAAAATTATAAATTTCAAATTTTTGGTGGCCCGAGAGAAAAATTTGGGGTCCCGAAAAAAAACAATAAAAACATTAACAGTCCTTTTTTTTTAATGAGTCAAATATTTAAGATTTATGATAGTAAGAATTAGAAGTTGGACAAACAGTATACTCATAAAACTTGCAACATTCACTCTCAGGTATTCATTCAGTCCTTTTCATCCATCCTTTGAACAAATTTAACTGCTAATTTTCGGCGCAAAAAGTTACGAATTTATTGACATACTTTTCAAAAAATTTTGGTGGCCCGAGGCAGGCCACCAAATTTGCCCTTTTTTGAAATTTGGTGGCCCGACTTTCATTTTTGGTGGCCCCGGGCCACCGGGCAACGGTTAGTGTCGAGCCCTGTATAATAGGTAATAATAATGACATAGGCATCAAACAATAGATATGAAAACACAGCATTTTCAAAGACTAGCCTTTTATTTTGTTTCATTTTTACACAAGTTATACCTGTAGTATCATATCTTTATCATATATATTTATATTTATATATATATGATATATATAATATATATATATATATATATAGAGAGAGAGAGAGAGGGAGAGAGAGAGAGAGAGAGGGAGAGAGAGAGAGAGAGAGAGAGCGGTTTCACATTTCATACTTCTATGATATTGGAATTTTGAGTTTGCAGATTGATGATATGATAAAGACATGATACTACAGGCTATTCATCATAATAATAATAATAATATATATATATATATATATATATATATATATTTATTTATTTTTTATTTTTTTTTTACATATTATACTTTGTAATGAATAGCACCCCAATGTGTTGGTCTTTAAAGGGATCGTATAGTTTTAGTTGAGACCTAATTTCAGGTTTCTAACTTTTTTTGGTGAGATAATGAGAAACCTCTTATAAAATATGAAAGAGCATTTAATTCCATGGGGAATTCAACGTTTATTTGATGAAAATTGTTTTTGAAATGGCTGAGATATCCAAAACAGAGCGATTCTTATAAGTGTGGGACCCGCACTTTATTACGATCGCTTTGTTTTACTTTGTTTTTGGATGTTTCAGTCGTTCCAAACCCGATTTTCATCAAATAAACTTTGAATTCCTCTTAAAATGGTATGCTCTGTACTATGTCATAAGTGTTTTCTTGGTATCTCGCAAAAAGTTAAACGCCCAATTCTCATCTTCACCAATACTGTACTATCCCTTTAACCATCATAGTGAAGGTTGACTTGCTTTTTCTTTGAGACAAATATAAAAATGATGAAAAAGTATACATTGGGAATAAAGAAATATATTTAAAAAAAATATTTTAGCATGTTTTCTATGTATTTTTTTTTTTTTTTAATATTTTGGTAAAAACCGCCCGTAACAGGTGGCCTTGAGAAAAATACAGTATCAGATGTTGGGTCATTTTACCCATGTGCCAAATATGACGGCGATAAATCAAATAGTAAATAAGTTATTGGGAGAGCAATGTGCCTCCCCCCCCCCCTTTTGGGCCTGGAAGGTGTCAAAATAGACGGCCAGGGGCTTTATAGGGTTGAGGTTTTGAAGGTCAAGATGACTTTATCAGATAACGTATAGTAATACGCCATGTACCAATAACACTATAAGGCCTATTGCTATAGATGGCGCTATAAATGTTCACGATTCCGTAATTACCTTTCTATTATACATCGGGATTAAAGATAAACAGGGATAAGACATACATTATGAAACTGGGGTCTTCTAGTCAGATTAATGATAACTTGACTGGAATAACGCTGGGCAAATTGGTTCAAACAGTTAAAGTGCTAGGAATATATTTTTCTTTAGATATTAATGTTAAAGAAGAAATGAATTATAAAGAAATTTTGAGTAAAATAAAAAAAAAATTGTTGGGATGGTGGAAGCAAAGGGATTTGACCCTTTTTGGGAAATTTCAACTGGTTAAAGTATTTGCTATATCTAAACTATTATACGTTTCTTCCATAATGTCAGTACCTCGGTGGGTTTTCAGAGAGGCGGAAACGATTTGTTTTAATTTTATTTGGAACGGTCGTGACAAAATAAAGAGAAATGTATTGTATTTGAATTATGATAAAGGGGGAATGAAAATGTTGAATTTTAGGTACATGGTGTATGCCCAGCGCGTAATGTGGATTAAGAGACTTTTTAGAGGTGATAAGAATATGAAATGGAAACAGTTTTTTGAACATGTATTTAACAAAGTAGGAGGGAGATTCATTTTTCACTGTAATTATGATCCCCGGTTATTAAATATTAAAGCGCCGAAGTTGTATTTAGAATTTTTAGATATCTGGGATTACTTGAAAGGAAAAAATGTAATTGTTAAAGAAACGTATAATGAAAATCAAATAATTTTTAATAATTTTTTTATTTCAGGTAGGAATTTTCCCTTTAATGAAAAATTATTTAAAGCTAATGTTTTTCAAGTTAAACATGTCATTGACGCTGGTGGAAAAATTAGACCAGGGGCCTATTTTATTAGAAACCGGGCCTAAATGCAGACGATTTAATCTCTCTTTATGAATTGTAGGATAAATTTCCAGGAGAATGGAAGGTGGCGAGAAAAGGTAACGTGAGGGATCATATTTTCAGTGATAACCCTGCTGATGTTTTTGAAATTAGTCTTAATATAAACAAAAAAGTGTACCCCTTATTGTCAGTATCTTAAAAAATGATATACAATATTTTTATTGGTACCAATGAAGATTCTTTTCTTTCAAAACACCCAGAAGTATTAGCATTAAACATGGATAGATCGGCGACAGCAGTTTGTTTTTCTATTCCTAGAATTTCGACACTAGACTGGAAGCTGAGAGAATTCCAATATAAGCTTCTGCACAATGTTATTTTTTGTAATGATAAACTTCACCAGTTTGGAATAACACAATCAAATCTGTGCTCCTTTTGTAGGGAAGAGGTTGAAACATATTATCATATATTTTATGACTGTCCTTTAGTTTATCGAATATGGAACGAGGTAGGAAATAAACTAAAATTTCCTCAGTTTGTTAATATAAATTGGCTTGACGTTTTACTTGGATTCAGGGAAAATATCAAACTCGATGCTTTGTTGAATTATGTGTTAATTTTGATTAAGCATATGATTTTTGCTAACCGTAAAAGTGGAAGAGTTCCAACCTGTAAAGAAATATCTAAGGCAATTGCCACCTCAAAACAGTCTGAATATGAAAAAGCAACTTTAAAGGATAAATTGACATTACATTACGCGAAATGGGAAAATTATACTTCATGAAATACCGGGTTTAATTATTGCATCCCGTTTAAGACATATCTTTTGTATTTATCTCAGTCAATCTATTTAAAATGAATGGAATATTCTGTGTTTTGCTTTGCCCGCTCCATATACTGGTTCTTTTTCTCTGATCGTCATTATTAAAGCTTAATTATCTGGTTATGAATCTCCACTTGCCTATGACCCAGAGAGATATTAGTTCTCATGATGTTTATAACTGGTGAATAGATTACATTTTAAAGATTTTGTAATTCCATCACCTCTCTCATTTTTCTTGTACATTGTATTTGTTTTAGATAAAATCTTTATTCAGACTGGTGACTGAATCATGTCAAGTGTGTACAATAATTTTATCTATCAATGTTTAATCTATATTTTGCACAAACCTTTTTGTTGTCCGTTAAACAGTGTAATATAGATATTTTGTGTCACTACAATGTAACAATGTTGATTGGTCTGAATAAAGGCTATAAAAAGCTTAAAAAAAAAAAATTACCAATTTATCATGTCTGACCAGCCAGAGCCACTCCAGCAGCTTACTTCCATTTTCATCATCGCTCGATTACGTAACTCTGATTGTAAACAAGCATTATTTATGCATACTCAAATAAATATTTAGTTGTAGTGTACATTAAATTGCTATTCATGCATTGCGCGGTAGTCATAGAGATGAAAATAATTCTCGTCATTTATTGTGTTAATTTTGATCCGTTGTGTTGATGTCCCAATATTCATCCCAATATTCATCATAATGAATAGTCTTCCAATACAGTCACTATTTACTGGTGATTTCTTAGAAGCAGTAAGTTCTTGCCACTAACTATACTACGTCTTTGAATGTGTTGTTCTTAATCTTCATGAGCAAAATTAAATGCCTGACCTACAATGACAAGAATGATGTAGCTGTACCTCATGCACGTCCCATCAAATATGTTTTATATCACAACCTTTGAATTGTGTACAAGTTTTATTTTACGAAATAACGTTTTTGTAAGGCATCATAATGTGAGAAGTTCGAGTAAAAACTCGATTAATTCCAATTACTCTTGAACTCTTCATCTGTCACATTTTCAGTCATTAGTCTTTGTTAAAATTCGTTGCCTGATTCGTTTCATTCGCTTGTCTGTATATTGAAGCTAATATTTTAGATTCAAAAGAACGCAGAATGATGTATAATTAAAATCAAATGGATTCTTCTAACCTATCTAAATATTTGGAAAGAAAACACACACTCGACAAAAGGGTGAACTGAGAAAAGGCTCTGGAGTCTATTCACGCACTTAATCTTTACCTAGTCGTGATAGCTGCAGTGCGACGAATGGGACAAAAACAGGATGTAATCCACTGTAGCGACTCCATTGAAGGGATTATCAGATTAAGCTGAAAGTAATCATGCTCTATTAACACATTCCGTCCATGCTTAACGCCAACTTCCAAAGCAGTAGCATTATCCTTTCAAAAGATATAAGAGTTTAAAGTGAAGAGTGTGCAAAGGATTTTCAAGAAATAAACAAGGGGCCTGTAAGACATATCTGATCACACTGCTCTACCAAAAAAGTTGTAGAAAATCTGCTGAAAAACACTTTCCCATTCATTTTATGATGAAAGAAGGACAGCTTTTTCAGAAAATGTGACAAACTCAATATTGAATCAGCGTATTGTTTGACCCATTTCACCTTTCTTGAGTCCTCACGCAAAAGCAAGCAGCTGAGCGACTTTCTATTGGTTTTGTGATCCACGGTCACATAATTTATGTAAATACAATTGTAATTATGCTTATACAATGTGTTGCTGATTGTATACCAGATACATCAACGTCTATAATATCATCTATTTATGAACTTGATTATATTAACAAACAAAAACTAACAGTTCTTACAATTGAATATAAGAACGGCCCAAGTCCAATTTTTGGCCAAATTCAGTTTGACATGGGAAATTGTAGCTTATGCATGGACTCATCTTGTGTATAAATGATAAATCCTAATTACCCCCGGAAGTGCCTGAAATAAACGAGTTAAATCTTATATGAATGTAAGAATGAAGGACTTGGGTCTTTCTTACATTCATATTATAGCGCCCTCTCTCGTCCTTCTCTCATCTCTATAGCAAAATATCATGTATATGAATCAAAGAACGACCCAAGTCCATAATATGATTCAAAGAACGACCCAAGTCCATCACACAAAATGGCCTCTCCACAATTACTGTAAGTTTTAATTGTCATAATAAATTTGCATATACAATGTTGCCTTCCCATCACAGTTAAATAGAATATTATTGGACAAATAAAAAAGATATGAAGTTTTTTTAAGTTTACTCGAAATGGTCTTCCATGGACTTGGGTCGTTCTTATATTCAGATACTCAATTATAACACGACGTTCTCGGTATGATACCTCTTCCTTCCAACAAGAATATAATAATCCTTCCTAGCCTTCTATATTCATGTTTTCTATACTTATCAAAGTTTGCAACTTACAAAGATACGAAACAGGACCAGTGGACTGCTTAAGAATCTAGATTGTACATTTAATAATTTTTTAGTTGTCACTTTTCTTTTCCTCGTTCCTTAAATACAATGTTTCCATGGCGGTTTACACCACTACACCACCATCTGGGTGGGGGGGGGGGGGCGAGCTGTGTAGAACATGCTCAATTGCAGCGTAATCTGATAATTCCTTCATTGCTGTTGCTACGGTTATTTACAACATGTGTTTTGTCCCTTTCACTGCACAGCTAGCACTCTTGGTAAAGATTAAGCGCTTGAATAGACCCCGTACTTCAGAGCCTCTTTTTTTTTTTTTTTTTTTTCAGTTCACACGTTTTCAGAGTGTGTGCTGTCTTCTTAGTCTTCAGTTTAGTTTATAGGGGAGTCAATTTGAAATGAGGTATACATCACTTTTAAAGCTTAGAGTCTGCTCTTTAAGAATCTGCCCTTAACTAAAATTCCATGTCTGACGACTTTTTGTTGGTTTTATGATGCAGGGTCACATACTTAAGTATAATAAAATATGCGTATCATGAACTTGAACTCTTAACAACAAACAACAAGTATTATTGCTTATCGTCAAAATCCCGTATAATGGACACTAAGACTCTTGACGATTTTTTTTACTGCTTAGATTAAATGTGCTATTCTTAGATAGTTATCAATAAGATATTCTGTTGCATATAAAGGAAAAAAAAATTCATTAGCAATTAATTACGTGCTGAAGCAACTGATAATAATTGTTATCCATTACGTGTGTCATTAACGTTTACTCCTAACAAAGACAACAAGTTACATTTGTACTGATCATAACTTCCCGTCGAAATCACACGTATGATGGACATTAGATGCTTGACGGAGAAGTACAATGAGAGGCAGACTGGCGATTTTTTGACAAAAATGTCCTTCACTTCCATAATAGTGCACAGGTTCTTATGAAAAAAAAAAATAGATAAGTGCTTCATGAAAGTGTCGGTAAATGAGCCATAGATCACCATACAAGATATTACAACTGGTTTTTACATATTACAATTAATTCAATCAATCAATCAATCAATCAACTTTATTTTTCATTTCAATTAAATAAACAGGGAAAATTGTATACAATGCATTAGCAGAACATGTTTGTAATAATTCAACAACGGAAATTAACAAAATATAATGTGATCACGAGTAACAACATAAATTCATGTAAGGTATATACATGCATAATACAAGGATTACAATGGAAATGGAGGGTCCCACTAGAAAGCAAAGCTTGCACGGCATGGGACCCTCAAAAAATACATAAGAGAACGAATAATGACTTAATGAAAACACAAAAAGATATATGAAACAAAATCAAAAATTAATTGAATGTCAACTAACATGAAATCAAAGTAGGAAGGAAAGAAAAAAAAAGGAAAAAGAAAAAAAAAGCGAAAAAAAAAATGAAACTACAACAAGCGTTATCGTGGACACAAGCAGACTGGATTTCATGATGTGAGAGTAATCATAAGATGATTCATGACATCCGCAAACATTTTCGGCAATTATTATTTTCGTTCGTCTCAACCTGTTGCCAGCTCATTCCTAATATTCAAATTTGCATAAAACGACCAAAGACGTTCAAATAGAAGAACCGAGAATAAATTTGTATGGTGCCCATAAAAATAGGAAAAAAAAAAAAACAATATGATGCCTATACTTTATTACCAAGAAAATTTGTACTCAGCTCATTAATGAAATACTGAGCAAAAAACAAGACTTTAAGATTAAAACATGATGAATGTGACGACGAAATAACATATAATAAACGTATATGTCACGTTTAAAGATTGAATCACTCTTGGTTAATGTATATATGCGTATCATGTAATCAAATTCTTAACAAAAACAACAAGTATTTACACATATATTGATCATAACTTTCCGTCGGAATCACATATAATGGTTACTAACATGACAAAGACGTCTAACGATTTTTTTTTTTTTTTTTACTGCTCAAACATGTGCTATTCTTAGATACTTATCAATAAGATATTCTATTGCATACAAAGAAAACAAAAGATTTAATTATATAGCAAGTAATTACGTGTTGAAGCAACTGAGAATAATTGTTATCCATTACGTGTGTCATGGGTCATGTTTACACCTAATAATTTCAAGTCCTTTACTTCCATAATGGTGCATACGATCTTATGAAAAATTAAGTAAGTGCTTCATGAAAATGTCGGTGAGTGAGGCATGGATCACCATATGATATTACAAGAGGTTTTCAAATTTCGCATTTGCGCTTTCTAATTCAGTCAATCAATCAATCAATCAACTTTATTTTTCCTTAGCATTAAACAAACAAGGAAAATTTTATACAATGCAGGACATATTTGTAATAATTTCAAAAACGTAAATTAACAAATACATGTGATTCCGAGTAACAAAATAAATTCATTTTTAAAGGTATATACATAATGCATCATACAAAGATTGAAATGGAAAGGGGGGAGGGGGGTTCCACTAAAAAGCAAAGCTTGTACGGCATGGGACCCTCAGAAAATACATAAGAAAATGAATATTGACTTAATGAAACTACAAACAGATATATGAAACAAAATAAAAGAATCCAATGTCAACTGACATGAAATCAACTTGGAAAAGAAAGAAAAAAAAAGTGAAAGAAGAAAAAAAAGCAAAAAAAAAAAAAACTACAACAAGCGCCATTGTGGACACAAGTAGACTTGATTTTATGATGTAAGAGTCATCATATCATAATTCATGAAATCCGTATACAATTTCGGCAATGATTATTTTCCTTCGTCTCAACCTTTTGCCAGCACATTTCAAATATTCAAATTTTGCATAAATGACCAAACACGTTCAAATAGAAGAACCGAAAATAAATCATTGTATGGTACCCATTAAATGAGGGGAAAAAACAATATGATGACTACTTTATTACCAAGAAAGATTTGTAATCAGCTCACATAAATTGCTGAGCAAAAAACAAGATTTTCAGATTAAAACATGATGATTATGACGACGAAATTACATATGTTAAACGTATATGTCACGTTGAAAGATTGAATCACTCTTGATTAATGTATATATGCGCATCATGAAATCTAACTCTTAACAAAAGCAACAAGTACTTACAAATATATTGATCATAATTTCCCGTCGGAATCACGTATAATGTTCACGAACATGACACAGACATTTAATTTTTTTTTTTTTTTTTTACTGCTCAAAAATGTACTATTCTTAGATAGTTATCAATAAGATATTCTATTGCATACAAAGAAAACAAAATATCTAGTTAGCAATTAATTACATGTTGAAGCAACTGAGAATAATTGTTATCCATTACGTGTGTCATAGGTCATGTTTACTCCTAACAATTTTAAGTCCTTTACTTCCATAATGGTGCATACGATCTTTTGAAAAATTGAATAAGTGCTTCATGAAAATGTCGGTGAGGCATGGATCACCATATGATATTACAAGAGGTTTTCAGATTTCGCATTAGCGCTTTCTAATTCAATCAATCAATCAATCAATTAATCAATCAATCACATTCATTTTTTCCTTTGAATTAAATAAACAGGAAGAATTTTATATACAATGCATTAACAGAACATGTTTGTAATAATTAAAAAAAACGTAAATTAACAAATACAAGTGATCACGAGTTAACAACATACATTCATTTTCAAGGTATATACTTAATGCACAGTATAAGGATTGACATGAAATGGAAGGATTCCACTAAAACGCAAAGCTTGTACTGTATGGGACCCTCAGAAAATACATAAGAAAATAGATAATGATTTAAGGAAACTAACAAAAAAAAAAAGATATATGAAAAAAATCAAAGAATTCAATGTCAACTGACATGAAATCAACCTAGGAAGAAAAAAAAAAGAAAACAAGAAAATACAAATGAAACTACAACACGCGGCATCGTAGACACAAGGAGACTGGATTTCATGATGTAAGAGAACGATAATTCATGGAATCCGCATACATTTTCGGCAATGATTATTTTCCTTCGTCTCAACCTTTCGCCAGTTCATTCCAAATATTCATATTTGCATACAATAACCAAATACGTTCGAATAGGAGCAGCCACATTAAATTTGTTAGGTGTCCATTAAAAAGGGGGAAAAACAATAGTCTCATGACGACTACTTTATTATCAAGAAATATTTATACACAGCTCACATAACATGCTGAGCAAAATCAAGATTTTTCAGATTAAAAAATGATTATGACGACGAAATTACATATAAAAACCTGTGTCACGTTGAAAGATTAAATCACTCTAGCTTTATATATATATATATATATATATATATATACGCGTATTATGAAATAGAATTCTCAGTTGTGAGAACAAAACTGAAAGTACTCCGAAGTGTCAAACCTGACCACCGCAATAATATTATGAATGCACACGCTTAGAAATTCATCTTCAAAGACGAAATTGAATGCGTACATCTGGATCTTAAAATCCTCATCACTGATTAAGGTGCCTACATATACGAATTTGAAAGCACTGAATATGATATAGTTTGACTAAAGTCCCTCCACAGCTGCAGGCATATGAATTTTGAAAGTGAAAACGCATGCTGTGACAGTTTTAATCAAGAAATTGACCGGGAAAACGTATAATTAATATGTTATTAACTTGCATCTCCTTGAATTGATTGAACATCGGTGAACCACATGAAAAATCACTATCAATGTGTTACTATATACCAACTATTATACAGTGTGATAAGTGGGTCTGCTTCTTTCATTATATACACACTTCTCACCGAGTCACGACATCCATATTGAACTGCCTACACTTTTAATTGATCTAAACTATTATCGGGCCATATTAAATCGAAAGACCCAATGCATTTGATGCAAACGTGGACATAAAACGGGCAAACCATATGCCAATCATTGCCCATACGTAAGAGCAGGCTTGCGTACAAAAGAACTGCAGGTTGATTACAATTTATAAAGCCTTCCTGCGCCAGGGACTTTGGTCAATGTGTACAATACTATCTCTGTTCCTATCGGAACTCTCAACACAATCAAAAGGTTAACGTTTGACATGAAGTTTGAAATTCAATGAACATTTTCATTCTGTACTTTTTCACTATCATATCCCGAAGAGACTAGTAAAGAAAAAGAGGCGGCGATAATAGAATCATTAGCAATATGAAACCCTTTTTGCTTCATTGATTTTAACTTTCATCAATCCTTGTGTTGTTTTGTCTAATGATGATAATGGTGATAATGATAAGGCCTTCTTTATCCAGAGTAGCCTCTTCAATGTTGCCACTGCTCTACCAGAGAGCCCTGGCCTGTCATTGTTATTACCCTAATATAGCTATCAGGTACCCATTTACACCTGGGTCGAGAGGGACATGGTAGTGAAAATCATCTCGTCTATACGGACACAGAGTGGGCGGGAATCGAACCCGGGTCCTCCGAAAAGGAGTCGGGATTCTCATCCATAATGCCACAGCGCCCCCAATTCAATAATTTGTCGACATAAATCATGATTCATTAAGCACGGGAAACCTCTTGGTTCTCTTTTGACAACATCATTGATATTAGGCAGAATAAATCCTATGATGGTCTGGATGGTTTCCACCGAAAAATAAAGATCATCTAAAAGTAAACTTTATCCACAGTTAACTATTTATTTACAACATTTTTTTTTTCAGTAATATACAACATACTATCTTACCAAACACGAACATACCTGGGGGTGTTTCATCAACGTTTGTCGGCGCTGACAACTTGAATCACCATAGTAACAGTCAGTGACCAGGGCATCTCAGCCAATCAAAACCAAGGATTTCGCTGAAATTTGTCAGCGCCGCCAGTTGTCGGCGCTGACAAGCGTTGTTGAAACACCCTTCTGAAAAATCAAGCTAGGTATAGAAGATCAGTTACGTCCAATATGAAAATGAAAGCACGGTAAACGCAACAATTTTTTTTCTTTTTCTTTTTTTGCAAAGTCAATAAACCTACTGCAAAATATTGGTAATTGGTAAGTGAAATACGGCACATTTTAGACATTTTTATGACATTACAGTATGAGATCTGAAAACAAGTCTGTAAACTATTTTGTCGCATCCTTCCGTAATAATATGAATAATATGAATAATATGAAATAGAAAATATTATTTTCTATTTCACACTAAAACTAGTCAAATTTTGATTTCAATTGAGGGTACCGCATATAGAGCAAAATGTTTTTTTTTTTCTCTATATAAACGACAACTAGGTTTCGTGTTTTTTTTTTCTCAGAATGCTCCATTAACCTGTTTATGAACAATATTTTTTTCATGTATCTTAAATCTTTCCAAAAATAACGTTGTACAATAGCACACAACTATGATGTACCAAAACGTCCTACCTATAAGTGGAATTGTTTGACTATGCTAATAAAATAACAACAACAACAACAACAAAATGTTGCAACTGATTGACAAATTTCCCTACATCAAAAATAACAAAATGCTTTTGACAATAAAAAAAAATGCTGGCACAAAGACAATTTTGATTTGCAAAAACGTTCAAACAGCATTATAATAAATTAAAACTCTATTGAATATTATTATGACATAGAATTGTGTATCATAATAACTTTCACAAATTATTTTCTTATCATTAGCAGTGATATCTAAAAATCAATATTTACAAGCGATAAGTGTTTTGTGACTTGCAGGACAATTCTATATAATATAACAAGTATGAGTAAAGTACACATAATAAAATTATGCATTATGGTTCCATCTATAAAGGAAAGTGCTGACAGAACAAACATCAAGTCGAAACCACATTATTTCATTATTACAACGTGTAAAACGTTTTAACGTACTTGTACGAAGTGCTGATCGATATATATATATATTTTTTCTAATAAATAGGTCAAAGGTGATCACTCACATAGACTTCGTAACATCTGGGGTATGTTGCAGAACAAGGGTATGATTTCTTTTTTTCAATAACAGGCATATGCCTTTTGAACATGATCCCTCCTGCACACATGCACACAGACATACACACGCACGCACACTGAAATAAGACCACATTATCGCTCATAAGCTAGTAGTAGCTGCATATCATCGGGTGTGATAATGGCGTAAATGTTATAGGTGGGTCAGATTTTTACGAGAAAGTGTATAGAAGGATAAAGGACACTCATTTGCCAATCGCGTATTTCTTCCCGTTGTTCAGCGCAGTGGTGTGCCAAGTTGGTGAAATTTACATGCACTCGTCGGAAACGCTGTCAGTAAACGGCGTGCCGTTTACTAACAGCCGCGGCGTCTCTGCGAGGGCGCTGTTTTCGCCTGCTTTGACCTGTTCAAAGAGCGAGTCCAGTTTGTCCTGCAGTCCGTCAATACCGATACCAAAAAGCTTCTTGACCTCAGCAGGGTTTGAGACAACGTATAGGGCCTGACGGATATCTCCGTTTTCGTCCTGAAAAAGTAAAGAAAAGAACGATGAAGATTTGTGATGCATTTAGTCAAGTCATGTGTTATACTAACAATTATCATTGCAGTGGCGCAGACAAGTCCTGAGACCAGGGGCCGGCCGGGGGGGGGGGGGGGGGGGTGAAGAGGGTGGTTATTATGATGAAAATTTTGAGGTCCAGAGTGACGATTACAATGTGTTTTCGAAAGAAACCAAACCAATCAATGTCTGCTTCATTACACAAACCATTCACTTGAGAATACAACATTTTATTAGAACCTGCCATAAAGTAAAACCTCATTATTAGATCAATCAAGTCCCTCATAAAATGTCACTCGTTTTCGCTTGCCCTTCGCTTAAAGGACTCGCGATGGATTTCGTATGAAGATTGTGGTTTGAAAAGGTACTACATCCATTATTTCAAGTTCTGAGAAAAACTTGATTTTTTAATCATATTTTGAAGCCTCAGATTTGAATGATATTTCCCCCTATTATACTTCTATATGATACATCACTAAAACCACTCTCTAAGAAAATAAAAGTCCATACATTTATTTTCAATGAAGTAATCATTTTTAGATAATTTTGTGGATGTAGTACCTTTTGAAACCGACATTTCACATACCAGAGATAGATTCCGTTTGATGTCATGAGATCTTTTGCGGATTTTTTTTTTTTTTTTTTTAATGGCAATTGTGTTGATGGGGATGGGATGCGAGCTGAAGTGGGCCTATGTAAGGCCTAATTGACAACGCCTTGACCTATTAAGCAGCCACAATAACAAACCAATGTGCTCAGCTAACGCCCCACTTCTCCCTTGCTGACCAATACTTTGAATGAATTATCGTCATTGGTCATAAGCACTCAAATGATTTTCGCATGCTTCAATGTTTTTGATCCCATCAAGCATTCTGGGAGGGGATATTCATTATACATAAAAAGGTTATAACAGGGGAGGGGTGTTGTTATTTGAATTTATTTGGCGTTTATCATTCCTCGAGGAATTATTTACGCCAAATCTATATTCATAATTTTTTTTTTAAATTTCCAAATTTTACCCCATATTATTTTCATTTTATTGCAAATAATTCAAAATTGATATATCATATAAAATCAAATAAATCTCCCTCACTGGCCTCGGTTCGAGTTGCCCAATCGACGATCGTATTTTCTGGCCAGCCCGGCTCGGTACCTTGAGCAGACTTCTCGGCAAGGAGGGGCAGTAATTGGCTGTCCACCTGCCTAGGCCACTCCAATACACGAGAGGGGCTCGATCGGTGCTCGTGATTAATCGGGAGTATTTAACGCGAATTTTGTCACAAATGTACATGAAATTAGAAAGACAAAACAACGCTAAGATATAAAGCAAACATCTGGGCTGTGTGGAGAGTGCAAAATAATTAAATCAAAACATATGCTTATCTAGTAAAATCATGCGTTTGAGTAAATCTTTTTGTCCTCTGGACATACTGAACAAAAGCACGCATATGAGTTGAGTTAGTAGTTCCTATCAACAGCAAAATATGACGCACGTCAGTGGTATCTATTTCTGCTAATAACATACTTCTTTCTATTATATACTTTGGACATTCACATAAAAAATGAGTGACTGTTTCAAAAATATGTGGACAGTTCGGACACATTCCATTTTCATGCATATTCAATCTAAACAAATCATAATTCAAAGAAATATTTCCCATTCTCAATTTATGCATAATAGACTGTTCTTCCAGTTGCTTAGGGAACATTGAAAAGTTTTCTTAACTGTTTTTTTTTTTGTATCAGCTTAAGTGGAGATTCTGCTTCTTCCCATCGTTTTTGCCATTTTTCCATAAAATACTCTCTAAGTATATGTTTACATTCTGCCATATTCAAACCATTTTCAATATTGATAGCATTTCGACACAAAGCAGCTTTTGCCTCTTTGTCCGCGACTTCATTTCCATTAATGCCACAATGGCTGGGTATCCATTCAAAATTTATATCTATTCTTTTATATTTCAATTCCGTACATCTTATGACAATTTCACTTACAAAACTCTCCGGCTTATTTGAATTTATAGCCTGTAAAACACTGAATGAATCACAAAAAAAAAAAAAAAAAAAACCACTCCAGCATACAAATTTCAGACTTGTTCTAACCAGATCAAAGACATAATAACAGCAATCTATTCAGCTCTGTACACAGACGTAAAGTCTTGTATGCGTTTTGCTTGTGCATACTTCCAATAAGGAACATAAAAGGTAGCGGACACTTTGCAAGTTTTGGGGCACTTTGAGCCATCGGTGAATACATGAACATAATTTTGCCATTTCCTGTTTATCAATTCAAGAGCCATTTGCTGCTGATGTATAACATGATCACACTTTGATAACATCATGTCTGAACTTAACTCCATGGACACTGCTGGCATCTGCCAGTGTCACAACGGTTGATGAAAAGGTTGTACTTTTTCCATACATTGGGAAAATAATATGTCTTCACTTTTCATGATTCTTTCAATAAAAGGGGTGTGGGGATTTTCACTTTCGTAAAAATCAAATTGCCAGCACTTTTTGATATCCCGTATTAAGGGATGGTTTGGAACAGTGTCAATGTGCCTACGGAATTGAGCAGTCAACATCTGCCTACGCAGATCTAGTGGTAATTCACCTGATTCTACTTGCAGGGTTGTCAGAGAGGTGCCTATACTGGCTCCTAGACAGATTTTGAGAGCTTGGTATTGTACTGAATTGAGAATGTTTTTTTGCATACGATGAAGGTGAATCATATGCTTCACAAGCGTAATCTATCAAAGAACGAATTATTGCTCTGTATACATGGTATACAGACAGTAAATCATTGGAGCCTCTAATCCATTTCACATGAGTTAAACTCTTTAGTATATTGATTTTACGTTTGCATCTGGATGCCACTTCTTGTATATGTGCTCTCCAATTTAACCTCTTATCAAAAATCACTCCTAAATATTCATAATCATCCTTTGTCGTTAAAATTTCTCTCCCTATCTTGAGGGACAAAATAGCCTCCTTAGGAGTGTGAGAAAAGAGCATAGGCGTGGTTTTTGTGTGAGAGATTTTAGGTCCCCACGATGAAAACCACCCATCCAAGGGGTTCAAATGTTGTTCTAACGCAGTGGTCATTATCCTAATGTCCTTTCCCGACTGCCAGATTACACAATCACCAGCATACAGCAAGGTGTGGATGTCGGTCCTGACCGGGATGTCAGACATGTATCATAACATTGAATAACAATGGGCTCAACGTGCTCCCTTGCGGAAGCCCATTCAGTAGTTTCATCGTTTTGGATAATTCATGCCCAACTCGAACTTGAAAAGTACGTTTCAAATGCTCTTAGAAATAAGTTCATATTCCCACATACGCCCAGTTTCGATAACTTTATGAGAAGAGTTTTATCCAACACAGAATCGAAAGCTTTCTCTAAGTCAATAAAAATGGCCAAGGTTTTGGCGTTCACTTTCAGATGTTTCTGAATTTCATTTTCCAAATTAACAATGTTATCCACACATGTTCGATTTTTCCGAAAACCTTATTGTACTGAGATCAAAATATTATGTTTTTCTATGTGCATACTCAAACGTTCTTTCATCATCCCTTCCATGATTTTCATAAAACATGAGATGAGAGCTATCGGTCGATATGATGTCAGTTTGTCTGACATCTTATTTGGTTTTGAAATGGGTATCAATATGGAATGCAGCAGGGACTCAGGTATGTCCCCTGTTACCCATATCTTGTTCGTATACTGATTTTGATGATTCAGGTAAATGCTGATATACTTCGTATCCTACCCTGTCTTCTCCTGGGTAGAACTTTTCCTGGATATTAGATACATGTCTAACTCCGTCATAAGAAACAATTCATTTAGGACGGACAACAATGATGTATTTTCGGAATATTTCACTTCTTCAAAAGCTGTATTTATGTCATCAGATGTTTCTTCCTGTCCACATGATCTATAATATTCTCCCAAGTAACCTGCTTTCTTCCCATCTTCCACAATGGGAAGCCCATTCACTTTTACAGTTAGGATGGTTGGTATACCGGTGGAAGGGTTTTTACCGTTTTCCAGATTTGAGATACTTACGTGAAACGATTAAGACCGAGTTGAAAAGATAACCAATCATTTCTTTTTTCTTGTCTTGTTGTTCTTTGAGCTTGAGACTTTTTCAAATGGTAATTTTGTTGCAATTTCTTAGTCCAATGTTTATTCAATCTATTTCTAATTCGGTTACGCTCTCTTATGACTGTGGAGCACTCTTTTGTCCACCATGGAACTGGTTTGCGTTTGCCCTTTGATTTGATCGGACTTACTTCTTCTAAGATTTGTGTCAAACATCTCATGAATTTACTATGCATGTCTGATGTGGATATTTCAAAACTTACAAAACACCTTTCGTTTATTTTTTCCTCACACTTTTCCTGACATATGGCCCAATTTATATTTTTTGTTGACCATTTCCTTCCCACTTCTTTCTGTTTAGTGCGGGATTTCAATGTACTTCCTAAAAATAACTTTGTACCAACTATAACATGGTCACTCCTGTGTTCCACTGGTATGACTTCCCAGATGCATTTGGTAGCCATTTCAGCTGACACTATAGTCAAATCCAAACATGACATTTTTCCCGAGGACGGGTCCTTTCTAGTACCAGATCCGTCATTTAAAACAACCAAATTTGTGTTTAACAAAAACTCTTCAATTATTCTTCCATTATTATCTGTTTTTACACTGCCCCATAAAGTGTTGTGGGAGTTAAAGTCCCCAACAATGATTACTTTCTTGGGGTTTGTTACATACGTCATTAATGCATTCATGATTTCCATGCTGATCTTTTTGCATGGGTTATAGAAGTTAACTATCGAGATTTCTGAATTTTCTATATACAGCTTAATCGTCTTCACTTCGACACCATTTTCATCTGTCACATAATCAAAATATAATGAGTTATGTATATGAAAAGCCACGCCTCCTCCAGACTGGTTTGTGCGATTTTTCGAAAGACATGTATAATTCGGAATTTGGAAAGACTGGTTATGTGTAAACCATGTTTCTTGTACACATATGACGTGGATTGTTTCATGACATTCAGACTCTATGCTATTAAATCTCCTCCATGTGAGTGCATTTCCTGTGCATTCCACTGGAGGATGAATAAACTTGTTATCACACAACGTGACATTAGAGACATGGTAAGAATTGCTAAGCTATGGTTGTTATCATAGTGCGCAATTCTGATTCCGACTTATCTTTAATAAAAGTCTGAATCACGTGAATCATAAAACCAATAATATCTTGGTTTGATGCTGACATGAAAAAAATTTGAGTGCCATTTGGTGGGTTCCTCGTTCTTTCGTACTGAGTGGTGGGTTTCTGGCTCAGGCTGTCTAGGGATGGTTGTGTCCTTTGCCTGTTGAATGCCACTGCCATGGTTTTGTTCAGTTACATCATCCTGCTTATTCTGGTTGGGAGTAACAGGTGCTCTTGCCGATTTGCTTTGCACGTTCTTCTTTGTGACTGACTGTGTCGTATTACAATGACTATCTTTACCTAATTGATTTGGTTGGTTGTGTGGGATTTGCGTCTTTTCTTCTTTTTCCTGCCACTGACGGGCAGCTTGGGCGTAGGAAAAGTTATTCACTACTTTGATTTTCTGCATTTCCTGATCCTTTTTAGCCATATTTTTTACAACCATTGTATGCCGCGGAATGTGAGTCCGCCACAATTCACACATTTCGGGTCGTCTTTCTGTTGGCACTGGTCGAATGTATGCATCTCCCCACATCTGACGCATCTTTGTTTAGCTCGGCAGTTTTTGATGGTGTGGCCGAATCTCTGACAGTGAAAACATCTGACCACGGGGGGAATGTACCGCTTCACGAAGAATTTTTGAAAACAAAGGGTCACGTCTTCTGGTAATTCTGTCTTTAGAATGACACTGCGTGTCGGGGTGGGGGCTGCTTTGTCACTCTTTTCTTCTTTGCTTTGATTCTGTTTCTTATGATTTCGCATGATTCGCTTTGCATGCGATACCCTCTGTTTCTTTAATTCCGTTTGTATCTCAATATCCGACATTTCTATCGGCACGCCAGAAATGACACCCTTTACGTCGAGACCCTCCTCCCGAGCTTTCACATGTACATTGCCAATTGACTGAATTTCCATAAGTTTTTGACGTTGCTTTTGGCTTGTACACTTTACCATAATGCCATCTTTGGTTGGCTTGATAAACTCTGGGGGTGAACCACAACATTTCTGAATGTCACGAGCGACCGTTATTAGGTTGATGTTCTTCAAGGATTTGCGTGAATCAATCGGTGAAATGTACACCTCCAAGTCGGGAGGTTTGGATCTAGGGGTGCCAAAGGTAGAGTTTTCATGTTCTCCGTCTGAGGAAGATTCTACCCTACCTTGCCCTTTTTTCTTTGAACTTGTTTCTTAGACTAACTACACGAAAGTCCAAATCCACAGAGGTTTCTTCCTCCATACCCTCTGTGGTGCCCGCATCAGAATCCTGATGGGAGTCGGGGGGGGGGGGGGGGGGCAGAGGAGGCCGTATAGGCGGCCATATCGGTGCCCCCTTTCAAAAGGCGGGAAATTGAAATTCAGCCCTCAACCTCGGGTTACTGGTGCAAGTTATGCAAAGAACAACAAAATTGCCCAGAGTTTGCTTACCTTAACGTAAACTGCCTTTTCGATGCTCCGTGTTTCTGCTGTACTATGTAATCGAATTCCGAAATATATATCCGAATAAATTTCAGAAAATATTCTCCACTTCTCTCCACTCCACTCAACTCCGCAGCCATGGCGCGTTTTACGTCTTTCAAAAAATATGGAACGCTTCGTGATTTTGCGTGTCATCCTTGCGCAATATCGGATTACCTAGTCTGGCTTCCAGACCCTCTGCTCGTACTATTTCGCTATTCAGGATATTGACTCCCTCAACGTTGAAAACTGGTATATTCTAAGGTGGTTTTGTTAACCCTTTGAGTGCCACATCAATTTCCTATTCATAGGTACATGACATGTGAAATTTGTGCACATTTGACTCATTGGCACATAAAGGGTTAAAGGTGGCGACTTCGTCGCTGCGGAGTCCAGTTGGCAAAGGGTCTAGACACCAGGCTAAGAATTACCCATCCAGGCACAGGGACAGATAAAACATACCGTAAAACCCATTCCGTTTCCATAGTCCCCTAAATTTCTTTCCGACAGGCCTTCTTTCTCATTTTCTTCTACACCACCCGTTTCATTTTCTGTTTTCTCAATTTTTTTTTTTATTTTTCTATTTTTCATTAATTCTCACCAGGTGACTTATGTACTGGAAAAAAAAAAGTGTTTGTTAAAATAAACAAAATATAATGCTGGTCCTTCGATGTGTTTAATCTTACGACAAACACAACAACATTGAGGAGTCAGTGTACTTGTAAAGGAGTCACTGTCTAGGCAAGCAATTAAAACGGTAAGCTTACCCAGCACCCCCCTCCCCCACGACTTTGCCAATATTACTGGTAATCCCTCATACCTTTTCTACAGCTACGGTTCCGGCCGAAAGAGTTGCGTTTTGTACACCGGCCGAAGTGAGAAAGATCAGGGCCTTACGAAGATCTCGAGCTACCAGACTGGCTTCAGCCGAGCTCAGCTCGCCCCCACACCGGGTCAAATAGTCGGTGATCGGTTCGACGCTGCGGTCTTCCTTACAAATGGACACTGGGATTACGCAGTTGCTGCGAAGATTTTTCTCGACTTGACTCGGAGCCCTGCTTAACTCCGTTTGCATGCCCATGCTGCCAGACCCTACAATTTAAACAGAAAGATTAGAAAAAGGAAATGCTGCCTAGTACCATAACTTAGGATTCTACTAATTGTCTCATTGGTCAACGAACATCGAAGTATGTATTACTGTAATAAAAAAAAAAAATGACAGGGTAGGTTTGTGAATTCCTTATATCTGAAAAAAATATCTGTTAAATGAAATTATTTTAAAGAAGTTGTCAAAAGTATATGAAAATATTGTAGTATATCAAGAAGGAAAACATTTGGATTAATTGCCTTCTTTGTACTTCTTATTCTGTCTGTCTGTGTCATTATCACATCTTCTTCGTTGGCATATGTGCATATAAGGCTATTATGTATTATGGGGATGATACCGTTTGCTGACTGTAGGCCTGTAGCTATGTCACATGTGGCGAACTATGGGAAGTCAGCATTATTTCTCTCGTTTTTGTTTTCCCTCTCTCCTCCTATCTCTTGGACCATGTCAACCTACGGGTTATCACGCTGCTATTGCAGATGACAGGAGTGTGATCTTTGACGTTCGGAGTCGTAACGAAAACGAGACCACGGACAGTAAAACAGTTTATTTTTTTTTTTTTTTTCGTTTCTGACTGAAGGGGACGGTTTATATGCATACACAAAACAGTGTTCAACTAGGCTCAATATATCGTATGCAGTCATTTTGATTGTAATAGGCAGTACGAGCTACATAATGAACAGCATTATTGTTGTCGTTTGTCACCATAAGAAGATGGATGGATAGTCCAAATTCAGTTCCAGTAGGCCTACAGCTGATCTTCATGTTAATCTCGATTCGGGACTCTTGTCTTTTTCTTCTTTTTGTTGGCGCCCTCATAGGCCGGTAGCGCGACAGTCCACGCATCTTGAGTCGACTACACAGAACTCGAAAATGATGGCTCGAATTCACGAAGGTGGTACAATAAGCCAGTTCGTAGTTCTACTTTGCGCATGAGCAGAAAAAGGTCATTGGTACCAAAACTCATGATGGTTTTTTAATTCACGGAGATAAGCATGTTCTGTGATATAATGATTTTTCATGCAATCCTTGTACATGATACTTGCCATTACATCCATCTGACTGCACAACTGATAGTTGGCAATACGAATGAAAACATGCTTCAATGCATTCAGTACAAAACAAAGAAATGGATGCTTCCCCCGAGATTTGTTTGACGGACCATTCTGGTCACCTGGTCTCGCTATGCAAGATCATTTTTTGTTGAACACGAATTCCATAAATTGTTACACCGGGCAAACTTACCACTACGCATTATGTTGCTTTGAATATGAATGAAGTGCCTAACCAACTACGAAAATAAAAAGGTCATTTGTACCAACGTGCACATGAGCTAACTACGAACTGGCTTATTGAAACCATGGTTTGCACCATGGACAACTTGTATCGAGCGCCATGTGTCGCATAGCCTATTTTGTTACGAAATCAGTCATTTGTTCACGAAATGACCGATATCGTAACGAAACAGTCCTTGCGACACGTGGCGCTCCACTCAAATTGCCCATGGTTTAAACTATGGTTTGAGTGCTTCGTGAATTCGGGCCATAGGGTCGACTATTTAAACTGTTGCCTCCCGAGGATATGCTCGCATTCCTGCAATGCCATCAGCGACGAAATAAGGGCATGCTCTCTCATTGACTGTATACTGTGTGGAAAAAGCAGGATGAAGACAGTCCAGGCAGTGGACTAGTCTTCATATCCGATGGACAGAGTGTTTGTAGCAGTCTTACTGGAGGAAAAAGTGCAGTGACAAACATTATGGTTCAGTTGGATTCATTTGGATTTGAACGGCAGATGCAGCGAAAAGAAAACAACAACAACAACAAACAAACAAACAAACAAACAAACAAACAAACAAACAAACAAACAAAAGTAGGCCTAGAATTGAATTGCGCATGTTACCAGAATGTATTTTTTTTCGGCGTTGCCAAACGGCGGAGAGTGTGTAGAGGTAAGGGTTGAGCGAGGAATTAAGTGGTAGAATGAATACGGCCGTCCAGGCGTAGGTGTCTCCGGGAATGTCGACCACCCCAGAGCTGGCCAGAATGCCCATGATGATTATAGGCATCCAGCACACAAAATCTGTCCCCACTACGAGCGCCATCTTGACAGTCATCGTAATTTGTTCCTTCATCATTCGGGAGTGCACAGCCCTAAGTCAAAGTAATACAACAAGTGATAATTATAAAAATGATAATTATAATTGTATCACATGAGGCACTTCTTTACTTGTATCTTTTTGCTATTGTACACTGTATCTGGCTTGTACTTCGCTCGGGTGATTACCCAACTTTCCAGAAAGTTTTGTGCTGCGGACATTATTTTCTTTGTCTTTTCTTATTCTTTTTATTTTTATTCCTCGACGTTTATATTTAACCAATTCGCAAATTGTCATTCCTTTAAAAATGTAAATATCAAGTAAGAATTTATCTCACATCAGCATCTCAGAATCTATTATGTATAAACATATATATATATATATATATATATATATAATATATATATATATATATATATATAATTATATATATATATATATATATACATCTATATGTGATATATGTAGGTTATTTGCTTTCTTTTTGTATCATGAATCTGTGCAGAAAAAGTTATTTGAATATACACTGCAAAAAGTCCGGTGTTAAATAGTGAACACCGAGCTGGTGTTAAATTTTCGGTGCTCATTTATGGTGTTAAATTAACACCTACGGGTGTCATTTCCAAATTTTAAACTGTTTTTTGAAGAGTTTCTTAGTAACTGCACTTCTTGTTGATTTTTAATTTAAACAAGACGATCAAGAATTTTACATTAAAATACTAGATTTTTGAAAAAAATGTGAAAATAAATTTACACCAAAGTAACACCAGCTGGTGTGGTCCCTTATTGAAGCTGGACGGGTGTTAAACCATTGATATTAACACCAGCAAATATCAAATCAACACCATGTGGTGTCATTTTTTGAATTAACACCAGTACAGTGTCAAAATAACACCAGGTACAGTGTCAAATTAACACCACGAAGTGTCAGGTGAACACTTTTCAACACCATCACAGTGCATTTTTAACACCTGTGGGTGTGGTCCTTTATTGAAGTTTGATCGGTGTTAGATTTAACACCCGTGGTGTTAAATCTAACACCGATGTTTTTACAGTGTAGGTTTTCCTGGTCAATTTCATACTTTTGTCAATCAAGTTCCTATCCCGAACATTTGATTTCGCGCATTCCACGCTCGCAGCGCGCTGAATCAGCTGCTGTGCAGTCAAATTCAAAATCAGGTCATTCGAATTCACTATGGGAGCATTCAAATTCACTGTCGACGCATTCAAATTTCAGACAGAAGCACGCATTTCAGCAATGAGCACTAAAACTCGTGTCAAGCTGGCGACGGAATCTCGTCGGTCATTCAAATTCGTGAATAGACAACGATGTTCCAATTCAAAAGAAGTCCTGAATTTAGTTAGTTTGGGGTCGTGTATGTGTGTGTGTGTTTGGGGTCGTGTGTGTGTGTGTGTGTGTGTGTGTGTTTCGTTTAGCTTTGAATATAGTGGGATTTATGATAAAGATTATTTTGCAGTAAAGGTCCACCTGCTTATTGAAAAATTTGAACTCGGGCTTCACGTAAAGGAATATACAGGCACATGTCCCTTGGATAAGAGGTCCCATGTGTGAGAGAGTCACAAATCATGTACGTAAAAGTCTCCACTTCATTTATTCATGGCAAAGAGCAGGGCGCTTAAACCGTATCCGGGCAATTACCCCGAGAGGGCAATTACCCCCCGGCCAATTACTGGTTGGTGGTAAGGTTAGAGTAGAGATTAGGGTTAGGGTTAGGTTTAGGGTTAGGAGTTTTGGTTAGGGTTAGGGTTAGGTTCAGGATTAGGATTACGATTAGGGCCAGGGGAAGGGTGCGGGGTAATTGCCCAGGGGGTAATTGCCCTAGACCCGCTTAAACTGGTGAAGTGGTCCTACCTTACATGTGGTATGGCCCCAATGGAAGACCAGCTATTGTAGCTAAATATGGGCTATCCAGCCATCTTCTTAGATGGAAAATGAAACATTTATAGGCACTGTATAGACCTACAGACGAGCAGGGTACGGAAGGTAGGTTGACACCTTGGGGGGGGGGGGGTGTTAAAACAACAGTTTCGACTACATTGAAATTGATAACATGTACATTGCATACATCTTGTTTGTTGTTTATTGCTATCTTATTGGTTTACTTTTGCGGGATGTTGTGAGATCATTGTGAGTCAGTCTGTCTTTAAATTGATGCAATGTCATAAAGTGGTTTGTGTTGGGGCGTTGTCAGCAGGCAATATCATCAAGAAATATGATAAGATTGTCGTTATGTTGTTTGGATGCCCTGCTGAATACAACTCAAAACTTATTGAGATAAAAAACAAAAACAAAAATACATGAACAAAGAATAGTGTACAGCCTTTAAACAATCGTAATTTCACTACTATGCAAGCCTCCATTGGTTGTGTATGCCCTTTCTCATTTGTTAAAAAGTCTACTCCATTTTCCTCGTTAAATTGATTTCACGAAGTAGGAACTTGATCGCCTAAGAATGTAGTTGAATGCTCCAAACAAGCTCATCGGGACTATCACATAACTATCGCATGAATTTGAATGCAATTAAGAGTAGGAAATGCAATGCTCGAATTTGGAAATTGAACGCCAAAGCGTGAATTTGATTTGACGAAAACGAAACAGAAATCCCATAAATGAAATTGATCGCTCGGATTCTGAATATGAACGCCCGAATATTTTCGCGTGCGTGCACTGTATAAATTTTGAATGCACATTAATGAATTGGAATGACAAAAGTATGACATTGACCGGGAAAACCTATAATTTGAAAGCCAAAATAGCCAAAGAGTTTTCTAACTTCACATTCAGACAGTCAATAATGCTACTAGTGTTTCATGCAGTAACTTTCGACAATCCATGATATTTGTTTAATATATAACATTATTCTCAGTGCCCTGCTTTGTTTGTTTGTTTGTTGATTTCCGTCTGAGAAGATTGCTGGCTAGCCCATAATAAGCTGCAATATGGTCTTCCTTGGAGTCTAGCTGAATGTAAGGCGGCACCACTTCAACGGGTTAAACACGCTGCTCTTTGCGATGAATAGATTAAAGGTACAGTTTACCTTTGGGAACAGTGATTTCAAAAATTCTCGAATTATCACATTTGATGCATATGTATGTCAGGTGTATCAGAAAGGATCCTATTATATATATATATATTTTTTTCAATAAAACCTAAAATATAGGAAGATATCACTGTTTCTCATTAAACCATATCTGTAGACAGTTTAGTCTGGAAACAATTTCATTATAACTATTTTCACATTTTGTATACTGTATTATAACAATACTTAAAGGGGATGGCTAATAGCTGATCAGTGGGAATCAGTGGGAATGCTGGGGGATGATTGTTCCAATCCTTGTGGGATTCATTTAAGTGTACATTATACATCTATTGTTGTGTGAAAATTATTTGCTTCAGAATGGTCTCATGTTCAAGTAATATGCAGTTTACTGCCCCGTCACTGTACAGGCATGCTAACCTGGAAACATTTAACTGCACATTACTCGAATATGAGAGCATTCTGAAGCAATTTTCACACAACAATAGATATATAATGTACTCTTAAATGAATACCACAAGGATTGGAACGATCATCCCCAGCATTCCCACTGATTCCCACTGATCAGTTACTAGCCATCCCAGTTTTTACACTGGATGTTTCTATCCCTAAAACTCACATTTCAAAACTGTTTTAAAGCACTAAAGCTGGGTTTTTCTTTCATTCTGCAAATGGTAAATAATGCCTTTAAGCGGGAACTTTTACGTGCATGCACGAGTTGTGACTCTCTCAAACACGGGACCTCGATCTTATATCCTTTCCAATGGACAGAGTGTTTTGCCTCTTACTAGAGGTCCTGATGGACACGGAAATCGAACCGCGGAGTCCTTTGGATCGTGAGGTAGAATTTTCAATTTTGACTGGCCCACAGAGTGTTTTAGTCTTTGAAGAAAACCCGCCATCTTTCTAATCCTGTTCAACATATTTTAAATTCGAAATTCTCACTTTAAGTCCTCATTATATCACAATAAACCCATGTATTTAAAGTTATGAACTCGATCAGAGGGGTGCTGGGTAACGAGACTTAAAACATTTCGTTAAGACATCATGTGGTTGCTTCAAATTATCATGCATTCTTGCGTTGTTTTTTGGTAATTCTCATTTAAATTGCTTTCACACATAAAGTTGCAGGTATTTTCTAAATCCGAACTAAAAGCTACTTCAATACTGTATACTGAGGAATGATAAAAATTCAAAAGAATGTCATCTGCGTATAATTGCACACCAGAGAATTAAAGATATTTTGCCAAATCATTAATGTTTTAAGTTCGTGAAAGGGAGCATTGGAGATGTTGGGGGACCACGCCCGTGTACTTCCTTTTCAAAAGACATTCTGGAGCTGACCCTTATCTAACAAACGCTGTCTTGTCTTATGATTCTCCAGCTAAGCACCGGGAGTACCTCACTATCTAACTTCATAAGCTTCTTCATCAAAATATGCGGCAATTAACTGTTTCGAAAGTTTTTCTGAAGTCGAGAAAAACAGTTCAATTCTGACCAAGTTGAGCTACTTTATAAATTTTCGAGTCCTCGCGTAATATTGGGGCGTGCGACAGTTTGATTGTTATAAGATTGTTGTGAAGAACCAATTCAAACTTTTATAGAAAAAAAAAAGAGTGACTTCAAAATCTATGTGTGCGCGTAGGTGTGTGTGTTCTACAATAATGTCGTCACTAATTATTCACCCGTCACTAGTCCTTACTCATTTTTTTTTTTTTTTTTGGGGGGGGGGAATCTTTTTCTTTTTCTGTCATAAAAACAAAATTCCTGAGAAACATGTTTTAAATTGAACTGAACAATGATATCAACGTTTGCGATGAAACAAAGTTAACACAACGCCAGTATGAGCATAAACAAATTCCATACAATAAATACTAGTATCCTTTATTTTTTTTTTAATGCTATAAATTCGCTCGGTCTAATAAATCCCGTCTGTGTAACCCAGTACCTCAAGCTAATTTCTTGAGGATCTTATCGAAAGGACGTATCATCTATCCGTATCTGGGGAGATATGCTTTGTTCATCTTAATATGTTTACCTACCCCATTTTAATAATCCTCTTGTGCGATCTCGTGACGCTGATGTAAATGGTGAGGTAACACAGGAAGGTCAATAGGAAGCAGACGAAATTTGTACAGATGAAAACGGCGATGGAGTATTCCCATCCACTCACTCGTTCTTTTGTCAGGGGTAGAGCAAGACACACGCTCGACACGCCATAAAACCCGCTGAAGTAAGGAACGGGCAGAGCCGGAACTAGACTTAGGACAAGAGAGAAAAACCATGACGCCACGATCAAGATGCGCGCAGAAATCATGTTAAGATGAATGTGGGTCTTGAAGGGGAACACTACCGACAGGTAGCGATCGATACTTATCAGCATAACGAGCAGAACGGACACTTCGCTGGAAAGCACAGAAAGAAACCCCGCCATCTTGCAAACTACGCTGCCTGTCCATTCTTCCGCGTGGTGGGCGTAATCCCCACGGTAAATAACATCAGCACTTGCGATGATGATCATGTAGATTCCCATCACCAGGTCGGAAACGGCGAGGTTAGCGATGAGGAGAATCTGCACCGGATTTCTACAGCCTCTCTGGCGCTCTCTCAGCCGCAAACAAAGAGCCACCAAGTTACCGATAAGAGCACTCATACCCAGGATCCACATGAACGCGCGCAGGGATAAATCTTTCAGAAGATCGTCACATGAGGAGAACTGATTGCTTATACCATGGCATTCTGCGTCATGAGGTTTCAAGCAACAGAAACCGTAATTGTCGGTGTAACTACACAGATACAAAAGAAAAGAAGAACAGCATTATCAAATTTCGTTAAAACAAAATTACGTCTCATACTTATACGTATGAGAACATTACATTACTATGATTAAAGTGCGAAAAAAATAATTAACTCAGTCAAAGTAAGTTTGCTTCCAGCTCACTTAAATGCTAAATTTGAAGTAGCAGGTAAAATATGGTTCCCTTGTTTTGAATTACTAATCAGTCGTATTTGCCTAATGTTTGAAAATAACAGTGTATGTTTGTAGAAATTCAATTGTCAGAGACTCCGACCCTGGGCATTGCTCAAATCAAATTCACCGTCATGGATTACCTGTCAGCCTGTCAAAGTTTATACTGTGATTGCATAATTCAGTCAGATACACACTCCCCCTCCATCCAAAATAGCTTCAAATCAACTGATTGAATTCATCTTTCCATTCTGTTATTAGTCTTTTTTACATGCGATTTGAGGCATTTTTTTAATTTTCTGACTGTACATCTTGCTCTAGAAAAAAAAAATGACTGAATTCCACTTCATTTGTAAAATGTCAAAGTCTCCCCCCCCCCAAAAAAAAAAAATAAGTTAAAGAGAACGCCACACTTTCAGCGGAAGAAATTTAAGAATCGAGAAACATCCATGCCATAGCCACGTACAGACATATACTTACATGTGTTTGATGTCTGTTAGACTTTTAAATGCTTCACTAGTGGCCTTGATATTGGATTTTGTATTCGTCTTGGTTATATCCCTGAAAAAAAAAAAGAAATCATAATTATTGTAAACTTCCCAATAGATCAACATCCCAAATTTGTGATGACGTTGTATGTGAAAGATGGTGTAAGAGTCAAGTTACCAACGGCTTCCTTTTTTTGTCTTTTTAGATTACCAGCTTAACCGTTTCACAAATTGTATTTCTTTCTTTTTTTTTTGTTTCGAGCTACGTAGAATTCACCATTATGTGTTATTATCGGTTTTTCCTGCCTATTTCGCACTGTTGTCAGTCCAATTCCTTATTGCGGCATATAGACGGTATGTTCGGTATTTTAATATGATGATCTCTTCTTTCAGATTCATTTTTTAGCATTCAAATTACATTTAAACTCATTCTAATTGACACTTCTTCAATTTAAATTCGTAAAACAAACGCGATTTCATTATTCGTAAAACAAACACGATTTCGGTATTCGTTCATTCAATTTAGAATGATATTGTCACGTAATCACGTATATGCTGTGCGCGTTCCTTCGAATTCATATTTGGGCATTCAATTAACAATTTTTGCAGTCAATTTAGCACACAGGTACGTTTATGCTTTATTTCTTTCTTTATTTTTTTAACATAATTATTGTTTTGAAGCATAAGTACACATCATATTTTCGTATTCATTCATATTATAGAATTTGACAATTTTTTTTTTTCAATGTGCATATGGCCACAATTTATCTGGCCGTTGAGCGCTTTATTCCCAGTGTGTCCACCAATTCTAGGAAGTCAAGGTTATGATCATCACTAATGCTCCTTATAATTCTCTGTCTGTTTTCTTGAGATGATACGTCTGTATCTAACCTGTGCTGTCATGACTGTATGAAGATGATGTTAATCTGTATGATTGGTACATGTAGGCCTAAATGTATGAAAGAAAAGGGGCATCACAGAACAACAAACTCGAGTTATATATATTTTGTTGTAGCCGGAATTTCGTTTTAACTATGTTCGTTATAACGGGTGTGCACTGTGCATAAATATAGGTTTTCCCGGCCAATTTCGCACTTTTTCAGTCCAATCCCTAATTGCTGCATTCAATTTAACAGAATTTAGCCTAACTGGCATGTTCGGTATTTCAATTGTATAATCGTTTCATTCAAATTCATTTTGGAGCAGTCAAACTACCTTTAACAGTATTCGAATCGGCACTTTTTTTTTTTCAGATCAAATTCGTAAGACAAGCACCATTTTGCAAATAGTTCATTCAATTTAGCATGATATAGTCGCGTGATCACGTATACGCTGCACTCGTTCATTCGAATTCATTCTAGGGCATCAAATTGCGCATTTACTGCAGTCAATTTAGCAGACATATTTATGCTCTTATTCTTTTTTTTTTCATTTTCATTCATCATAGGTATTGTTTGCAAGATTCATAACATTTCATATTTTCGTATTCATTCTTTATTCTGATATCATCCTTTCCAACAGTATACTTTCAAAATATGTGTATGTGTTTATAACATTCGATACCATTATTTCATTCACAGAGACATTAATCTTAAATTTGTGTTGACATTAATTGGGAGAAGGTTTCAATTTACATCGTGATTATTTCTTCCATCTGCATATTTCATTATTTTCATTTAGTGGATGCTATATTGCGTTCATCATCATTAGGATTACCGTATAAAGTTCTTGAATCAGCTCTAGCCATCAAAAAATCTGTCAAGGTTATTACCCTCAAATGCTTCTATGATTCTCTACATGTCTTCTTGAGAGATACACCTGTATCTAACTCGTGCTGCCATGACTGGACATAAGAAAGTGAAATGAATCTATGGTACTGGTGCATGTATAGTTCCGATAACATGTATGAAAGAAGAGGGGCGTTACCAAACAACAGACTTGAGTTATTAAGGGTCAAAGATACCTTTACTATAATACTGAACAGTATGTAGATGAAACAAAAATTCGCACTTTAAAACGTATAAATCACGGTTCTCACCTTTTTCAAAATAGAAATAACATTACGCAAATTTGAATAAACATGTTTGGAATTTGACTGCCCATACGCGAAATTGAATGACTGAAATACCATATTCCGCCAGTGCTGGCGAATTTGAATGACTGCAGTGCACGTGCCAATTTGAATGCCCGTCTTACGAATTCGAAAGGCACATGTGCGAATTTCATTGATCGAAATGCTTAATTGAGCGAACAAGGGGCAATTTTGAATGACAGAATGTGCAGTGACGAGGATTTTCGCTAAATTATTGAATGAACGTTTAATGAAATGGCGTTACAAAGGTGCAACAACCTACATTAGTCGGTGGTTGGTCATTATCCTATCACGTAGATGTCAAATACAGCAAAAATCTAAATACATTGTATCCACATTATATTGTGAGGAATGATTAGGTGATTTTATTAGATTGTTTGACTTCCTGGCGACGGAACCCAGATAATGTTGCGTATTTACACTGTATGTAAGCTGATGATTCTTACAGTGTATTTCATTTTATTCGATCTAATGCATATTGAAGAAAAAAAATAAGTGAGCATTTTAAGATTCATTATCGTGCTGAAAAGCAATAGACGCATTCTGAATGAACAAATGGCATATCTATAAAATTTAATACATGTACGTCTATACATCATGGTGAGTAATCATGAGTAATCATCATAATGAGTTGTAGTAATCGGATGTGAAGCAAAAATGCATGCCATTTACCACACACAAAAATGATGAAATGGACTGGAAATATAAAACAAAACAAACACAAAAAAGGCATGTGGTATCTATATGCGCTCCTCTCAAAGCCATTATTCATAAGGAAGGTAGATAAAAAAAAATATGTAGAGACAGCAACTTACAGGACATCAACGACAAAACTATATAAATATCTTAACAAAGCATTAGCACGGTTGCCTTCTTGGAGCAAGGAATTGGGGAGGCCCGACATGAATTCGAACACGGATCCAATTATAAACGTATCTCTTCAGATACTTCGTTAAAAAGAAGAAAAATGCAATTTGAATTTATTACTTAAAAAAAAAATGTAATGTCATAATATAAGATACGGCTTAATGATGTGGTATTATAGACATGTCAATCATCACTGTAACATTAAACATTGCAATTATCAATTTCCGTTTTCGTTCTTTTCTTTTCGATGGAGTTGCTGGTGGGGAGAGGATGATTTTTTATTATTGTTATTATTACCCCATGAAAATTCTCGCATATTATCAAAGAAAACCTTCTATCACAAATTTTCATAAAACTTCTATTTTTCCACTATAAAACATAATTCATCGTGATTATACCTTTGGAATAAAACACCTGTAAAGCGATCTAGTAGTGCCATTCTGATGCATGAGCCACGTGCTGCGTCAATATTTCCCTTTCTCCTTTCAACTATCCTATCTCTATGCAAGTCATCCCTTCCTCCTATTCCCCTTCCGATGTATATTAATATTATGTTATGCTACGGGGACTGCACGCAAATCAAGCCACGCTTAATGCTGTAGCCCCTCTGTATTATTCATTGCAGTATGTTTTGTCGTAACTCTTGCTGTACATTGTACAAAGGCAATGAAGAAGAAAATGCAACTTATATTTATGTTTGTATATATTATGTATGTGTATGTACAATGATGATACAGATACCAATAAATCAAATCAAATCAAATTAAATTAAATCAGATCAAATCAAATCAAATCAAATCAAATATTGCTTCTTTGGGCTGTTTTGGTTTTCCTTTTCTAATGGGGGGGGGGGGGGGATTACAGAAGCTGTAACTTCACTAGCATTGAATGTGTACAATCGTTTGCGACCCGTCTTCATAGAAAAAAAAAATACATTGTTGAAATTCCGTTTCCATAATATTATGTTGTCATGTTTAAAACTCGGATCACATCGTTACTTACTTATTCTTATGTATATGCATATATCAATGTAACAGTCCCTTGTTTTAGGTAGTGCAATCAAACCATAGATGAATAATGTGTAATCGGTGAAGGCAACTGATTTTTTTTTCTTTTTCAAAAGGTGGCAAGAGTGAAGTTATGGTAATTAACTTACAAAACATGTAACCGATACAGGTCGTAGAAAACTTCAGGTGAGATGATAAGTCGGGTGTTTCCTGATACATTCCTGTGATAAGATTAAACAGTATTGAACCAAAACATATACTTATATTCCTATAAACTCTGTTGCATGGTATCACAACTTCAAAAGCGCCTTAAACATAACTGAAAACAACATTATTTCGCAGAAGGGTAATGAGGTATCAGTTTACTTCAAATTGTCTGCCCTCTTTACATACGAAACCTGTCATTGAATCGCTGATCTACATTAGTTTAACAAACATGTTGAAGAAAAAAGAAAGAACTAGCGCGAATCAAACATGTCCTGCATCTACTGCTTTCCCTGCAGTGGCTTTCCCGACTTGTTTTAGTGACATATTTGTTGAATGTAGATCAGCCAGTTTTATTTGAAAAGAGAGCAGGGAAACAAAACAAATTCGCCAATA
This sequence comes from Diadema setosum, assembly GCA_033980235.1. Lineage (NCBI taxonomy): Eukaryota > Metazoa > Echinodermata > Echinoidea > Diadematoida > Diadematidae > Diadema > Diadema setosum. The sequence continues at coordinate 17,768,380 of CM067071.1, forward strand.
CCTCATGCCATGATCGCAATTATCCATGTTTGCAAACTACAGTAAAAGTGAATATACTAGATTTATTTTAGCTCTCTACATTAGGTACATATTGGCTGACTTGAAGTACAATTTTCAAGAATTTACCATATAATTATGCAGTCAATACATCACAGCAACTTTTCTTGGATTATCATATGTTTATTTATTTTTTTTTTTTTTTCGGCCGAGTACTTCGCAACATTTTCTATTCCCCGTATCATGTGCATAAGGTTAACCTTAATTACGGTATGTCCGTAAACAATTTCTGACACACTGCCGAAATGATGTCAGCTATATTCATCACGATGACATCCAAGCTTGCATCAGAAATAAAACCTGCTGTTTATTCGTTTGTACGTTATCAAACGCAATGCCGGCTATTTTGAATTCCAATATAGCTGCAAAGACAAAGATAACGACTAACATATGCGGGCATGCCAAAAATTGCAGCAAAAAAAAAGAAAAAAGAAAAAAGCATAATGCCCCTTCCACTGACGTCACAATGTAAATACAGCAGCACGCACTCAATCAGTTGCAAACGCGCGCTAAGTCCGGTAGCCTTATTTACAAAACCAAAACAGAGATTTTCAACACTCGACCATCGCAATTATTTAGGAAAATTCAAATTGGCAAATCATCGGCAGTAAAGCTTACGGCCTATATTTCAAGTTTGGCATCTGCGAGTGAACGTATTAAAAGTATGAAAACAAACAGTCCCAGATAAAGAAAAAAATATGGTCCTTTGGGATCCAGACTTTTGTACTTCTCACAGTTTTCCGATGGTTCAGTAGCTTCTGCTTCGAAGTCGAAACTCCAGTAGAGATGAGGTAGAAAATGAGTAATTATAATTGCACTTCCCAAAATGGGCAAACAAGCAAAACAAAACAAAACAAAACGCCAGAAACCACAGAACAGTGGAACAGGCCCAGAGACTCCAACTCTCAAGCTTTCGACGAAAGATTTCCCGCCGTAAGCCCATTTTTGCTAAATTTCCCGTTCTCCCGCTTTTAGAGATTTAATTTCTCCCGCCCTGGCTCCGTGTCTCCCGTTGGCAAGGATTTCTTACTAATTGCCATGTTGAAAAATAAGCCCTAGATATCATGAGAGAGCATCTGGAGCCATGGAGCTTCCAGGGTCCTTAGCAGGCCTTGGACCCCGCGGACGCAATGAAATTCGCGCTTCGCGCACATCAAGTTGTTGTTGTTGTTGTTGTTCATTTTCCATCTGTGAAGATGGCTGGATAGCCCATATTCAGCTACACTAAGCTGGTCTTCCATGGGGTCCAGTTGGATGTGGGGTGGGACCACTTCACCGGGTTAGACACCCTGCTCTTTGCGATGAATGAATGAAGCGGGATCTTTTACGTGCATGAGCTGTGACTCCCTCATACACGGGACCTCCATTTTATGTCCTATCCGAGGGACAGAGTGTTTTGCCTCTTGCTAGAGGGGACGGTATGTTTACACACAACATTGCTCAGTCCAGACTCGGGTTCGAACCCGGGCCGCGTGATCGTGAGACAGACGCGCTACCGACTGAGCCAACTCACCGCCCTCACCGGACAAGTTGAAGTCCCCAGTTTGCTAGCAGGGGTTTGAGGCGGCAGAATCTCCAGCTCAGAAGGTGCTTGGGGTTGGAGTCTCTGCAGGCCGTTGGCTGAGAATCAAAAGAGCGTTATCGCAATTTTGGGAGTATTGACTTATTGGTTTCAGGGTGAAGAATTTGATATATCTCTACATCATGGTGTGGACTTTAAATCATTTTGATTTTCTATAAAATGTTTAAAGTCAAAATCTCAAGCGCGCTCTTTTCCCGATATTTGGAACAATGCTTATTAATGTCCCAATTCTGGATTAAATGAACATTTCTATTCTATGAATATTGATTGTTTCATTTTCATTTATGCTCAATTCTTAGTATGTAACAGGGCCCTTCTCGTTCTCAGTTGACGAAATTACTCCATCAAAACCTATAATTGGACCATTACAGGGGCGGATCAAGGACTTTCGTAAAGGGGAGGCGCCTTTACAAAACTAAAGGGGACGCACGCTAACCCATTCTCTTTTCTGTTTATTTTGTTTGTTTAACACACACACTCAACAAAAAATAAATGAATAAATAAAGAGGGGCGAGCGCCCGGTACGTCCCCTCTGGATCCGCTACTGCATTAGAAACTAGGTATGAACGTGAGAAAGAATCTCCTTTAACGCGTATTTACCCACTAGAAAGCAACACCTAGGCTTATCAGAAACTGTCAATGTAATCATTTCTTTATAAATTACTTTGCACATTTTACTTGTGCAGAATGTTATTATATTTTTGTTCTAAATATGGTGACTACGCATGTTCTGCTAATTTCTTACTTACAGCATCAAATGAGCTACAACAAAATAATTGGATATCAGGAACCTTTCAAAACACCATTTCACATTTTCTCGTTTAATGAGAAATGAGGAGTAATAAACTAACCTTGTTCTTTGCGTAATAATTGGTATTATAGTGTTGAACTAAAAAATATGCAGGAGATAAAATATGTCCGATTTGCAATAATGGAATCGTTTTTTTTTTTCTGTCCTTGAATTAGTTTGATGCATGTCATTGTCTCTGCTGAGTTGAATTTTCAATGATATAGTTCAAATTCAAGTTCATTTGATAGTTTTGACAGTGTATAGGTAATTTCTGTTTTCTAAGGTGAAATCTCCTCTTAGCTTTTGATAGACCATACAAAATAAATTCTGTTCAATTGGGCTAATGGTTGTAATGGTCCTATAGCGTGATGGTCTAATTGGCTTCCTATGGTGTTCTAATGGTTAATCTTCTCACTTTCCGCACTGAGACCATTAGCATAATCGATTTCTAATGGTCACGCTAAATGTATGTCTTTTTTTTTGTCATTCAAAGAAAAAAATCAAAACGTTTGCTGTTGTTTGCATTTTCCCTGTGACATAACATGGTATTGGTTTGCTCACTTACCATTTCAATTCATTTTTATCAACTTACAGAAAGCGTAGATTCCTGGCGTTCTTAAAGGCACCCCGTGGAATGTCATCAAGGCCAGTATTCGAAATCTCCCTTTCAATTTAGCATATGAAAAAAAAAAAGATTATCAAAGAATGGAAATGAATCATAACGAAGAGTCTTCAAAACTCTTGAAACATGAAATGTTAGTATGAATTTGCAAAGATAAGTTCAGGAAGATGTAACAGCGTGGCACAGTCTGCAAAAGTAGTGAAGCACGTCTTCAAACTCCAACAGTTCAGGAGAGAATTACCAGAACAATCGATTTTTTCCCATTTTCGAAATGTTTGGTCGGCTCCTCATTTGAACACGGTATTTGTAATTCTTTCCAGATAGTATATTTTTTTCCCGGTCAAGTTTATATATACCTTTGTCATTCAAGTTCCTAGTTCGAGCATTGAATTTCACGAATTCCACGCTCGCAGCACTGAATCCAAATTCAGAATCCTGTCATTCGAATTCAGTTGGAGCATTTAGAATAACCCGCTGTGTGACAATGATTCAAATCTGCACAGATTTCACACACAAACCTATGAACAGGTAATTAATGTGGCACACAGAGAGTCAAAGAGAGGAGCGTGCATTTCAGCGATGAGCATTCAAATTCATATGAAGCTGGGGACGGATTCTAATTCATTCATCTCATTCATTCATCGGAATCTCATCCAGTCATTCAAATTCGTTAATAGGCAACCATGTTCCAAATAACTCTGAATTCAAAAGAAATCCTGAATTTAGTTAGCATGGGGCCGTGTGTGTGTGTGTGTGTGTGTCTTTTTCGTTTAGCTTTGAATATATTGGGATTCATAACGATTATTATTTGACAGTATAGGTCCACCACTTCATTTTTAAATATGAGCTCAAGCTTCACGAGAAGGAATACACAGGCACATAATGCACTGTATAGGACTACAGGCGAGCATGCTAAGGAAGGTAGACTGACACCTTTGGGGGAAAAATACAAACAATTTGGCTTACATTGAAACTGATAACATGTACATTATACGTCTTCTTTGTTGTTTATTGTTATCTTATTGGTTTACTTTTCCGGGACTATTAGTATGTGAAATCATAGTGTGTCAGTTTGTCTTTAAATCTATGCATTGTCATTGTATGATTAGTGTTGGGGCGTTGTCAGTATGCAGTATCATTAAGAAATATGATTAGATTGTCCTTGTGTTGTTTTGATGCACTGCTGATAAGACCTTTTATAAAATTGGTTCAAGAATGTAGCCAATAGGAAGCGCTGAAATGAGTCACGTGTGCTTTGGTTATTCTAGTCCCATCGCACTGCGTGTTAAATCCTATTGCCGATCGTCTGTGCGCGCGGCGGCTCCTTTGAATTGCATGCATACAGTAGGCCCTACGCGCTGTCAATCCTGTAAACAACTTCTAGTTCGGGCTGCCGGCCGGCCTTTCCTTATGCATAACATGTGTGGCGTACGTATAGGGCCTACTCTTACTTACACTTTGTACAGTAGACTAAGCGTTGTGGGACCGGACGCGTACATGGAGTCACTTTGAAGGGCAAATCCAACGATTTAGCAGGTTAATTCTCACGCCGTTTTCAGAGTATGTTGTCTAGTAGGCCTTTATGAGGAGTCTATATCAAGTCTTTAAGGTAAAGGGTGCATATTCTATGTAAAATAAGTAAGTTTTCATGCGGGAACTTAAGTGTCCGGAAACCAAACCCCCCATCATACTTATACTGTATTGTATGTGCGGGATTTCAGAGTGCGATGTGCGTAAATGTTTGGGACGAACATCTTCGGACGTCTTGACCCACAACGGTACGTGAAAAACGCTGAAAAATGCTGTTAGTTTTCGAATTTTCGACCCATTTTATAAAACAAATGATGCACAGGATTATTTCGTGGCGTTAGTGGAGGCGTAGCTCACTCTCGGGTATTTACAATGTAGTGCATGTTTCACAATTGTAAATACCCTCGAGTGCACTAAACGCCTCCACTAACGCACTCTATCCTGTGCATCATTTGTATAACAATCTAAGATTTATCGAGATGAAACACTAAGAATACATGGAAACAGAACAATGATGAATATTTAAACAATCATAATTACACTTTTCTATATGAAAGCCTTCATTGGTTGTGTAGCCCTCTCTACTTTTTTTATTTTATTTATCTACTCCATTTCCTTGTTAAATTTACTGCATGAAGTAGAAGCTTGATCGCAAGGCCTGGAAATGAAATTGAACGCTCCAAACAAGCTCATCGGGATTATCATGTGACTATCGCGTGAATTTGAATGCACGAGTAAGAAATGCAATGCTCGCATTGGAAAAGTGAACGCCAAGCGTAAATTTGATTTGACAAAAAAACAACAACGAAATAGAACCCTCAGAAATGAAATTGATCGCTCGGATTCTGAATTCGAATGCCCGCATATTTTTGCGTGGGGTCGCTGCATGAATTTGCACATTAATGAATTGAAATGACAAACAATATGAAATTGACCGGAAAAAAAAAAAAAAAAAAAAAAAAAAAAAAAAAAACTATTAATCATCAAAAATCACGAACAAGGATGGATAACCGAAACTTGTCTATGCCCGTAGAAGACATGAAAACAAAATAGAATGTTGAACCTGCATTCTTAATTCTACTTGATGCTTCAGTGAGCCAAGTGATGGTCGGTTTATGGGTGGGATTTTAGAGCTTTACTTACAATTCACGGAGATTGTAGTAATTCGATGGCCAAATGGAAACGGCTTTCTGTTTTTCCCCACTTACTGGATCATAGGATGAATTTAAAATTCTCAGAAAAGTAGTTCCACGGTCAACCTGGATCGCACTGAAAGTTAGAGGAAATGCCACCACAGTGTACGAACATTCAAAGGTTATATACAAAGATGTAAGAGTGAACACGGTGACACAGTCAAACTTTCTTTGCTTTATCAAGTTTTGTTACTGATAATCCGTGTGATTTTCTTTTATGTTTCTTAGATTTCAGATAAACACAAATTGCATCAAATATCTTCAGTGATTGAAAACCCGTTTTTCTCCTATCCCCAATGCTTTATATTCAGGAAATAACAGCTGGAAAGTTACTTTGCGGGATGACCCCCCCCCCCCCCCCCCATAAGTATTCAAGCAACTACTTTGACTATTCCACACACACAAAAAAGAACATGTTCATAAAGATGTGCTAGCTTTGTTGGAACTGCTTTTAACGAAAGAGTGCACTGTTCTTCATCTTACGGACATTTCGTAGACAGGTCGTTTATTTCGAAGCAGCAGGCATTATCGGATGTCTAGAGCAAAATCATAATTCCGTCGGACAACAGGTTTAAAAGCGTCAGGATTCTAATTGATCTGAACGTCCTGGCTAAGACACATAAACACACAATTGACAAGCCCCGAGTATGTGGATTATTTCGCCTGAAAGGATAAAAATTCATACATAAATTAGCTGTGAAACTATGACTCTGTGAAGTCAGAAACCCTCAAGTTTTTACTACCCGTGACAAAAAATCTCTACCGTGGTTATTTGCGTGTTTTTTTTTTAATTTGTTTATTGTTACTGTTGATATACGTTTCACCCGTTGTTATCCATTTCAAATCATTTGTCGGGGTATTGTGTTGCAAAACATTTTTAATTAATTCTGCCGGCACTTTGTGACCAGCTCCAATGGTTTTGTTGTTCTGTCTGACGCCACTTAACACATTAAAATGTGCTCTCAGTAGCGTATTTATCAAAAGGTAATGGCGGCTACACATTGGCAGACACAAGAAATGTATACTCACGACAGACAGATTGGATGGAGACATGGTATTTTACAAACTTACATTCGCTTCATGTCCACAGGGAAATCAATGACTCCGGACGATTTTACGAAATCACACTTTGCGTTTTGTCCAACACATTCACACTCATCTGGGCACATAGAGTCGATTTCTGTCGAGGGTAGCAAGAAGGGAAAAAAATCACATTTAATATACAGTTTGTTGCGACAAATTCTTTATCTCCAAGTTTTTGCTCACTAACGAATTCTGGTCACCGTATGTGACCCAATTGTACCACAAAACCAACAAAAAGTCGCCAGAAATAGATTTTCAGGTAAAGACAGATTATGAAAGAGCAGACTATTAGAGCTTTAAAATGATGATTAACTCAAATCAAACGGACTTTCCTTCCTTAGTCATATACTGAAAAGAAAACATATATTCCGGAAAAGTGTTCCTTCGAAAATTGAAAAAAATCTGAGATAATATCAATTGTAATGTTGTACTACCTGAATCTGAACCTGTCACCTCTTCCACACTGGAAACCTTCCAACATACAACTACTGATGAAATCCTTCTCCTTCTTCGTAAATTGCCTCCTAAATCCTGTCCATTGGATCCGGTTTCAACCATTCTCTTAAAGGACTGCGCACCCACGTTTACCCCAATTATTTCTCAAATTGTTAACCTCAGTATTGAGCAAGCTACCGTACCCTAATCTTTACAGAAAGGTCTGATCCGTCCTTTACTGAAAAAAAAACAACAACCCTTCATTGGATAAGGAATCACTGACAAGTTATCGTCCTGTATGGAATTTTCCATTTTTGTTCAAGATTTTAGAGAGAACTGTGTTTTCCAGATTCTCAGATTATATGCTGGAACATATGGTCAAATCGATCCTTTACAGTCGGCTTACCGCCCTCACCACAGTGTAGCATATAGAGACTATTTTGATGAATGTTTCTAGTTATATTTTAAGGGAAATGGATTCCGGATCCGTCACAGCAATGGTTTTATTGGATCTGTCTTCGGCCTTCGACAATGTACATCACAGAATTCTTGTCGATGCACTTATAAGTTTGGGTAATCAGGGACAGGCTCTCAAACACACCATTCACAGTCTGTTCTTTTGAATTTTCAAAGCCATTAGGCTGTGGTGTACCTCAAGGCTCTGTTTTTCTATTTATTTGATCGGTCTGCGGAAAATATTTCAACGTCATTCTGTTCGGTATCATCTATATGCAGACGACATTCAAGTTTTGGTATCTTTTCCACCGCATCAAATCTAAGCATCTCATGCACTGCGCTGTCTAGAAAATTTGATTTGATTTATTTCTGCTTAATTCCGTTACATCAGATATGATTATGTACATGTCATTTATGACAAACAGTATATCGATACATAGTTTTTAGTACAATTATACAAGACAAATACAAACAGCTTATGGAACTTAAACAGAACGGTCTCCAAAATAAGCCGAGGCTTGACGGTATGGAGACTATATATGCTTACCTACTCTGGATAGGATAGGGAATAGAGAAAGAGAGAAATAGGGAAGGGTAGGGGGAAGAGGGAAAGTTACAGAGTGTATGTGTACCACTCCAACTACTTTACAATAATAGTAATTGTGATAAATACAATATGATAATGATATTAAAGTTTACACGTTCAAAATTGCATCATCGATATTGATGCTCGGATGAGGTCTAACTCATTGCTTCTAAATCACTGTCCAGCAAGTGTGAGTTTATTCTTTTTGGTTCTAAATCTCACTTAAATAAGTTGGATATCAATTCCATTTCGATTGTAGGTAACGATATCCATCTGTCAAAGTCATGTCGCAATCTGAGTGTTATGTTTGACTCTCACATGGCTATGTCTGATCAAATTACCAACATTTCTAAATTAGTCCGTTATCAACTGGGCAATATTGGTTTATTCGCAAGTATTTGACTCGCTCTGCAACGTAAAAAACTTGTTCATGCACTTATTTCTTCACGCCTTGATTTCGGTAATGGCTTGTCTTTCTATCTACCAAACTCACAAATTGCCCAATTACAAAAGCTACAAAATGCAGCTGCACGTATTGTTTCTTTGTCAAGTAAACGCAGTCATATCACCCCTATACTGAAGAGTCTTCATTGGTTGCCTGTACAGGAGCGGAGCGTATTCGGTTTAAGATACTTCTTCTGGTTTATCACGTTATTGAGGGAACAGCTCCTGATGTTTGTTTCGTCAATACCAACCTTCATGAACTCTTTGATCTTCAACTTCAGGTCTCTTACATATTCCGTTTTCTAAGAAATCTTGGAGGGAACGAGCTTTCGCTCACGCTGGACCAACACTGTGGAATTCACTTCCTCGTGAGCTGAAAGACCCAAGTTCCATAACATCTTTTAGTAGTAATTTAAAATCCTATTTGTTTACCAGTGCATTTTGAAGACCAGTGCCTTTTGAAGACAGATTTTCATGTCTTTTTTTTTTCTTCTTTCTGCTTCTTCATCTTCTTCTATTACGGTGAAGTACTTGTCTCTTCAGTCTTTTTGCTTTGATGTAAAGCGCCTTGAGCATTTAATCAAAGCGGAGAATGGCGTTAAAGAAATTGTATGAATGTATGTATGTATGTAAAGTATATTGTCTATTCAAACATTTTAATCTTACCGAGACATGCTAGCTGTGCAATCAAGGGGGAAAAGAGGCTGTACAACTCTGCTGCATAAACAATGAAAGGATTATTATATAAAGCCGAAATTGTGCACTCTATTTTAACACATTCTACCCATGACCAATTCAAACTTCTAAAGCAGTAATATCATTCTTTCAAAGTTGAAAGTGAAGGGTGTGTAAAGGTTTTTTTTTTTAAAGAAATGAAAGAGGGCTCCCACATACACCTTATCACATTATTTTCAAAAAAGCGTTCTATATTAACTGCTACAATTTTAGTTTCCCACTCGTTTTATGATCGCAAATTTTTACCATGATGTAGAGGAAGTCTTGCTCGTAAAAATTTTAAAAACTCAAGATAGACGATGTTGAAACAAGTCCTCACCCAAAATCAGCGTGTGCGATTTTTCGTTGGTTTTGTGATGCACGGTCAAACATACATAAAACTAAGGCACAAAATGCACAAGTTCCAATTAGGGTATACGTTTATCTTGCATAATTCATTTCATGTGTAAGATTGAACCCTCACCACAAAACAGCTCGTCATCGGCTTTCGGACAGTGGGTGACTCCATCGCACACTTCATGCGGCGGCAGACAGCGAGTTGAGTCCCGACATTTATACGTCCTATTTGGACAGACGTGTACGTAGGTATTTCCTGCGTATATTAGAATTACAAAAACTTAATTCCTGAATGCATAAATGCAATAGTTACCATATTTTACATGCATTAATTACCCCCTGTCTGTGAAAAAAAACAAACAAAAACAAAACATGATATACACGCCTGTAGATGAAAACCCTGTATTTACTCCTTCAGTGTGGTTGATAGCTCCTTTTGGAAACGTCATCTAGTTTTGCTGAATCCCTCCTCATACAATCAGCATGAGCATCTTGTCCGTTGATCTAATATACTTGCGACAGTGATTTCCCTAACATTCCTTCCTTACACGTTCCATAGATAAAGAAACCAAGCATGAATGGCAAAAAGTTTTACAGGTCCCTCCTCACAAAATTAATCGATCATGTCTGTAGACTTAACACTGCTTAAGAGCATAATAGAAACACCTATATGATTGAGTATCAGAATATAAGAACGACCCAAGTCCATGGAAGACCATTTCGAGTAAACTTAAAAAAAAAACAACTTCGTATCTTTTTTTATTTGTCCAATAATATTCTATTTAACTGTGATGGGAAGGCAACATTGTACATACAAATTAGAACATTATGACAAATAACATTTACATTAATTGTGGAGAGGCCATTTTGTGTGATGGACTTGGGTCGTTCTTTGAATCATATGGATTTGAATCGTTCTTTGAAACATATACATAATATTCTGCTATAGAGATGAGAGAAGGATAAGAGAGGGCGCTATAATTTGAATGTAAGAATGACCCAAGTCCTTCATTCTTACATTCATATAAGATTTAACTCATTCATTTCAGGCACTTCCGGGGGTAATTAGGATTTATCATTTATACACAAAATGAGTCCATGCATAAGCTACAATTTCCCATGTCAAACTGAATTCGGCCAAATATTGGACTTGGGTCGTTCTCATATCCAGGTCTTCAATTGCTATACTGTGAACATCTAACGCGCTAATAAAACAAATTAATTGTGAAACAAAACGCATTCTGCCTGTCGAATCTTCATTTTTGAATAGGTTCGTAGCAAATATCTAAAAAAAAAAAAGAAGAAGAAGAGAGAAATACTATGGCACTTGTAGTAAAAGCTTCAGGATCTATTACTTCACGTCATCTCATATGACACAAGAGATCTCCCGTCGAGTGCTCAGGTATATGATGGCATGAAGTGTCACCTACCGTCACATGTAGGCGGCTCGTCGTCACCATTCGGGCAATTCCTCACCCCGTCACACCTCATTCTCAGCGGAATACAGTAAGAATACGGGCACTTCAAGTGGTATTCCGGGCATTTGAAGTTTTCTGCGGAGACGGATGCATAGCGATGATTATGTAGAGATCTGCTTTGTTTCTGTCTGCCTGTGCGTTTGTGTGCGCACGTTTTGTTTTTATGTTCCCACTGTTTCCCACGGAACCTATCTCATCGTTTCGTTTGACCATGGACCCTACCACAGGGTCCATGGTTTGACTATTACTACTACTTACTACTCACGATTGGACTGCATTCTGTACAAGTTAGGCTTTTTAACAGTTCTCTCCATTTCCGACATTTTTCCTCTGTAAACGATTCAGTTACAGTTTGCCCATGCGTTTCTTTACTCTACAAGTGTGTTTTGTTTTATTGAAAAAAAAAAAGATCTGCATTAATCGCATTTGAATATACAAACGTCACATTGCATTCTATTTTTTATTGCAAATGTCATATCCAATTCATGAAATTCTTCTGTCGAGATGTTTTTATTGCAACTGATTGACAAATTGCCCTATTTACATCAACGTAAACAAGCAGTGAATTGATCTGTGTGTTAGTAGTAGCCATTAAAAAAAAATATGGGCGTACATACTCGAACAGGATTCGAACCTAGGAGGTAGTAGGTTCGATCCTGCTCGTTAATACGCCCATGATTTTTGTTATCATAGCTACTACTAAATCACTGATCAAGTCAGTGCTTATTTACGTAAATGTCGCATCAGTGTATTGTATATTTTGTTTGTGTCACATTCTCAGTCCAGTCAGCATTGAAATGAAAGTGTCACAGCTGTGACACCAAATATAATGTAGAATGATCATGATGATACTTTCAAGCGGTCGAAAGAGTTAGGCATCTCTGCTGGAATAAACACGGTGTCCCACAGTATGCTCACAATGGGGTCATATGGTCAACCATGTGTACCGCTCCAATTTAATAGTGTGAAGATGATTTCATTTTTGGGGGTATTTTTTCCCCACAGCGTTTTCATATAAATGCTCTGTTTCACACTGTAAACTGATTATTCACACTGTGAATCAATTATTGACATTATGTTCACAAAGTTAAAACGCTCGAATGTAGCAGTGTGAAGATATTTCACACTGTGTTCATGTGTTCACACTGTGTGTCACCTTTCGTTTCACACTGTGGGATACTGTGTCTCTCCAGGAGAGATACTCTATGAAGCCAGATGCATACGATTAAACATTACATCGTTAAATCTACTTTTATTACTTCTTTTTTTTTTAAGGGAACATAAACTTCAAGTGCAGAACACAGCCTGATATCTCAGGGGCGGATCTAGCTTTTTATAAAGGAGGGGGTTGGGGGCGGTATGCGAGGGAGCGTAGCGACCGAGCCCGAGCAAGCGGAGCGAGCGAGGGGGGGGGGGGGGGGGGGAGGGTGTGGGAGGGGGGTGTACCCCCTCCCACAGTAGGGAGAATCTTTGAAAATCTGTGTGTGAAAATGGCGTTTTCTTGCATCTAAAACACCACTTTTTTTGGTATAGAGGTCATTGCCATAATTAGAAAAAAAAAATAAAATTACAAGTTTGAAAAAAAAAAGATAAGATTAAAAAAATGGTCCCCAGATTTTTTTATTTATTTATTTATTTATTTATTTATTTTTTTTTTTTTTGGGGGGGGGTTGAAACCCCCCAACCCCCCCCCCCCCCCCCTAGATCCGCTTCTGTATCTCTCTCATGAAATGGGGTGCTATACCCATTCTTTCCTGTTTTTAGCTGTCGAGAAAAGAAAGACATGCAATTACTGGTCTGAACCCTTAGCAGGCTGTCAGCAACAGAGAAAAATGAATACAGAATGAATATAAAATTTTACACAAAGTAAACGAAAACGATACGACGGTATAATTAAAAAAGGGGAGGGGGACAAAGATGTATCCTCGGCAATGTCAGCATTGAAATTATCGCTAAGAATGGATTGCGTGTAATTTATCACAGGCTACTTGTTTGAGTAATCAGAAAACTTTGCAGTGGAACGTCGTTATTAACTTTGTATAGCACTGAAAGAGATTGGGTCTAATATCTGTAGAAAAATGGTAACACAGTTGAAAATACATAGAATTGTTGATAAACGTGAAATTTCCTCAATTTGAAAATTAATCTCTTGTGAGCTTGGTCATTGTATAGTGTTAACTTTACAAACTTTTCCTGCTATCAATGACCATTTATTTTTTGAATGTTTCTTTCACTTCCTGTTTTCTGAAAGGCCACTGAAACAGAACATAATCTATATCATATGTGTGCCTGCTATTAATAAACGCTCAGTCAAACCTTCATAAGACTGATGAAATTGTTTAATGGTGAAAACGTTTTTTTTTTTCCTTTGTAAGACATAATTATAATAGCATCCGTGGTTGTAAGATGAATTTGTTGAGAACAGTAACAACACATTTTTCTGATTTACGGCAGGGCGACGATGCTTGATTGCTATACATAGTGCCTGGAGAGTTGTTAGCTCTGGGCCCCGTTGCTGGAAACTCAAATTGCGTTTAAACGCAACTTCACATCCAACGCAACTATTGCCCGCAATTACAATCGATTCTTGTGTTCAGGCCGTGTCACAACTTTCCGGAAAAGCTACGCGAGCTTGTTCCGAGGAGGGATTTTCCAACACTCGTGTGACCTGCGTCAAAGCTTTGAAACCGATCCGTTTTCTGTTACGGGCGACTTATGGTCACTGAGAAGTACATTCGTTGGAGTTGCCTGCAAGGTGCTGCCGGTAAGGGTCTCCTGCTGGTGTTTTGCCTGTACCATTGCGAGCAAACCCCCACGACTCACTCGGAACAAGTTTTAAGCATGTCAAGGCCTTCTAATACCGTATCTGGGGAAGTTTTGCGACTTGACTTGCGGGGAAGCAAATTTGCTACCCGGACCTCTCCGCAGTTGGTCCGGACCTGACAGTAGGGCATACCTAGCGCGTAACTCGCCTGCAGTTGCCCGAAGGTGCTCGCGCAAGTCCGATTTTACCGCAGCCAAGTTTTGAGCATAACCAAAACTTTTCCGGTTGAGTCGCGGGGATGTCCGGAGAGGTCTACGAAGAACGCCAGTGGGAGGCCCTAAGCGGCAGCACCTCGCAGGCAACTCCCACTCGGGTACTTTGCAGTCCCCGTATACAGCCAAGATAATGCCATTCTGTGGGACTTCTGCCATTCCTTCAGAGGAATTCCTTTACTGATTTGTAAAGCCTCCACGTGACTGGTACACAGGTCACACAGGTTACCCGCAAGTAAAATTTATGTAGAACGCGTCCTGCAAGAAAGACACATGAACTGACTCGCCAAAATCATTGCCCGCTCTCAGAAATTGTCCGGTATGCTAGAACATCCCTACGCAGCGCACCAAAGCTGACTTTAAACATGGCCGCTGGTACAAAGATTTGCATGCGCACCTCCGGGCGACTACGGGTGAGATACGTGCTAGATACTGTCATATGCTTGTCATCTGCGGGGACCTCCGTGTAGTAAAAAATTGTTCTTCGCAAGTCGCACGCAAGGCTTGCCCGGAAATACATGACACGGCCTTTACGTTGCTAAAAGAGAATTGCGTTTGATTGCAATTAGCGTTTGATTCCCGTTAATTATTGAGATGTAAATCATTGTGAACGAGGACAGTCTCAAATAAGGCGAAATAAATCCCTGCAAACAGCAAGTGCATCATGTATGCGTCGTTACAAGGGACGGGGGGAAGTATGCTAAAATACGCAAATGAGTGTCAAATACCTTGAATAATGAAGTTACAGAATGCTTCTTTAGGATTGGAATGACTAGGATACCTCAATATCAACAAAATCCTTTAGTAAAGGAATGAACTAACGTTCATGCCGACTTATTCCTAGAAAAGCACATTCTGCGATATGATGTTGAAACCACTAAGTGGAACTATGGCATCATTTAAAGCTGTGGGATGTTCGTTAGCAAGGAGTCTTTGCGATTGCTTTTATCGCAGCGTGTAGTTTACATTTTGAATAATTCCTGACATATGTGAAGTACGAGATCTTCATTACACGATTTCGATCGTAAAATATTCTGCTACAGTGGGGGAAAATCACTAAAAATGACAGAAAGTGAAGTCTTTCTTAAGTTTGTTATTATTGCAAGATCACCTACATGCGGCATTATTGTACCTTGCTATAGATTTAGTTATACAACGTACATAGGCACGTTGAATACGTACATGTATGCTATCTGCGTTAGACGACGATCAAGGGATGGAGTGTCTTCGCTTCCGCACTGTAGATAATGTAGAGTTAGGGCTAGCTTATCAACTGGCGATAATTGATGAAAAGTAACCTTTATGTGAATTTATGTAGTATTTTGTGGACTTATTTTACTGTGCATCATTAGATGACGCTTTGCTGAACAAACTATCAGCATACTGGTGGTGACAATGCATTTTTCGCTACAATGTAGGCAGTTCACTAACCATTATGAATCCATCGCAACTTTGCCTTTGATCTGAGCCAAACTCAAAGTTGCCTTTGATTTGAGAGGACTTGCGTTTATTTGCGTTTAAACGCGAGTTCTTTCTGCAACAGTTGCATGAGATTTGGAGGACTTGCGTTTGATTTGTGGAGTTGCGTTTAAACGCAAAGTTTCCAGCAACGGGGCCCTGGAAAAGCCGGATACCTTAGTCAGGGGGTAGCATTATTCAAATATTCTCAATTCAGTTAATTTCCCACCACAATGAGCTTTTCGCAGATGCGAGCCGTCACGGCACCCTCTCATGTAGCCGAGGTAGTCGAAGTCGTAGATACACAGCATGCTCCTGTTCACGCATGCGCCATTGAGACATTTGAACTGGTCTTCCTCGTCACAATGCGTAGATTCTTCATCATGTTCGTAGATATCAAAAGCAAAATAAGTGGTATTCATCCGCCAATTATTTATGGTTACGCACTTTAATAATAAAAAAGAAAACACATTCAAAATAATATTGTGAAAATGTTTTAGTTACATATTAATCATATACCGTGGCTCCTGTCGAGTGTTACATACACGTAAATACACAAACACGCATAGGACCTGTAATGATAATAACAATAATATATATATATATATATATATATATATAGAGAGAGAGAGAGAGAGAGAGAGAGATGGGAAAATGCGGAATAAATGATAATGTAGGTTAGTTTTTTGATAAAAAGCATAATGTTATCCAGAAAAAGCAACTATTACCGTGTTTTTTTTTTTGGAAAAAAAAAAAACCTATGGTAATACAAATTGGTGAATGGTGAAACAATTTCCCCTTAAAGGTTCCCGTTGATACCTCGTTTTCAGACTTACATTCGCCCTATGGACAAATACAAATTAATATGACGAGTTTGTTCGCAAAAACGGATAAGTCTATTTTTGAAGATTTTGAAGTACGGTCCCTGTCATAAAGTACAATATGATACCTTTTAAATGATATATTGGTCACTACAGTATATATAAAGGTAAGTTTTTCAGGTTATGGTCAACAGAAGCAAAATTTTTCTTATCATTCTCATTGTTTTTCTTGATCTTTACTTGCAAATATCTCCATTTGGCAAATATGGACTTATCAGTTTTTGCGAACAAACTCTTTATATATATGTATGTATATATATATATATATATATATATATATATATATATGGTGTGAAAGGTGTGTTTTCAGTTGTATGACCCCTGGGCCGTCGCATAGTGTGTAGGTGAAACGAGATGATAGAACTTTGCTTGTTCTGTATCCATCATCATCATTTTGTCCGATTTCTTTGATCCTCAGTCTTGATAAAGGGCAGGGCCCGAAAGCTTGAGAATAAAAATCAAACTGTGAGGATCCACGCTATCATCTTATCCTTTTTTTCTCACCTATCTATACATTATATATATATATATATATATATATATATATATATATATATACATACATATATATATATATCAAAAGAAAAAAGTTAAAAAGTCACACATTTATTTTGTGTGAGAACTGAAAATAGGTGAACCAGTCAACCTAGCCAATCTTCAGATGTTCATATTTTTGTTTTTTGTTTTGAAAGAGAAAGTCTTCTACAATATACTAAAGTTTAGAATCATACAACGAACAGGAAATTGTGTGTTTTCAGCAGTGTGTTTTCTCGACCGCGTTTTGGTAGATAGTGTGATGAGTTGTGTCTTAAGGAGTCCCCTTTTCATTCTTAAAAACCCCGGTCCATACTCTCCAATCTAAACTGTAATAATTTTAGGAAGGATGATGATACTGCTTTGATAGTTGGCAATAATCACTCAAAGAATGTGTTGATAAACCATCTTTCATTTCTATTGAATCTAATAACCCCTTCATTGTTGTTACTACGGTGGTTTACTTCCTTTTTTTTTCCCTTCCATTCATTGCATTGCTGTAGTACGGTTGGCCAAGATTGAGCGCTTGAATATACTCTGTACTTCAATGCCTCTTTTCCCAGTTCACACTTTACAAAGCGTCGTTTTATTTTTCATCTGTTAGGATAGGTTAGGAGAGACCATTTGAATTAAGTTATACATCATATCAAAGCTTATTTAAAGTTTGCTCTTTCAGATTCTGCTCTTATCTGAAAATCCATGTCTGGTGAATTTTTGTTGGTTTTGTGATGCAGGGCCCCGTGAAAACTCAGTGATATAAATGATTACTGGGAGGGGACATTTCGGACTATAGAATATTGTCTATAAGTTTTGTAATAAATACTAATGGAAGATTCCATTGTCAAAGACCCATTTCCGAAAACACAGTGGAATAGCGTATTTTCCTCTTTACAAGAGAAAGTTTACATTTTCAAAGTGGCCGGTTATTACACGACAAAAGTGCAACACAATGACGTAAGTACTTTGCATCTTACCGCAATTCAATTCATCCTCATGACTAAAACCGACGCAATCTACGAGCCCATCACACTTTGCCGAGCCTGGAATCCACTTTCCGCTGTAACACTGGAAATAGTCCTTTTCCTGGTATACTGAGTGAGAAATATATTGAGATTTATCTTAATGCTTGCTTTTATTACTAGGGGTGAGAAAAAGAGAGATTCTTTCTGGGACTGTAGCAACGCACCAAGAACGAATGTGTGACGTGCTTTTGTCAGTGCTGTTGCTCTTAGAGGAGTCTACTTTGCTACACAATTTGATCAAACCTGGCTGGAAATATTGTGTAAAATTTCAGGCATGTTCATAGTATATGGATAGTGAGTGAACCTGTTTCTGTATCAAACTTGCTTGACATCGAGTAAACGTCATTGACCTTGAAGGTTTTCTGTTAGATTGTATATCAATAGGCGCGGTCAGACTGGCAAAAGATCGCGAAGTTTAAGATCGCGATCTTTAAGATCTCGAAGTTTTGCCAGTGTGACCGCAAACTTCCCGTGAAACTTCCTGCGAAACTTCCCGATATGTGCCTCCGAAGTGCGAGGCCATTGTCATGTACAGATGTGCATTGTTACGTCACAATCAGTAGCCATAGGACGGGGCACTCTTTCTTTCGTGCGTACCAATGGCCCAAACTTCGCGATCTTAAACTTCTCGATCTTTTGCCTGTCTGACCGAGTTAATGTAGTTGAAGGAATTTGAAGCCAAGTACACAACAGATAAAAGACACACACAAAGTAGACACTTCTCGCACGATGTGTGTATTTTTACAGCGTTTTTTTTTTCTCGTTGAATGCTCGTATTTCTGTGTTTGTGTGTATTTGCAAGTTAGAGTATCTCAGTGCTAACGTAAAAAAAAAAAATAACTTCAAAAATTTGAGCTGACAGTAAGATTTTCTTTTCGATTGAGTGAATTTGAACTTACTTTGAAATATTGGTCCGAGTACTATTAGCGTACACAAATGTATCTACATCAGAGTAAATAAAAATATTAGAACCAGCACTGACTGATGGCAGGTGTGCCCATTTTTTTTTATCATGCCTGGCTACTACTAAGACATTGTGGTGATTATTTGCGGCGATGTAAGGCAAATTGTCAATCAGTCAATATCACACAATAGGGCTATGATGGTATAAGTGTGTGTTATAGACAATGTTTGATTACATACCGTCTCTACAGTTTTCTTCATCGGAATTCGGGTCATGACAGTCAGTGATCAGATTGCAAACCTTACTCCTGTCGATGCATGTTTCGTTATTGCCACAAGAGGAGTGAGTTGGTGGACAAGGATCCTCAAACACTAATACAAGAATAAAGGAGATGAAATGATTAATAAAGTGGTGACACCACATTAAAAGCCCGGTCACACAGCGCTTTACGGCTTAATCACGGCCAAAACACGTCAAAACACGTCAGGCACACTGGACCTGATATTTGGAACTCTCTTCCTTCAGAAATTTGAATTTTAAAGTCCATGTATTCTTTCAAGAAAGCTGTAAAGACAATGCTGCTCTCTGGATATCAGTGATCTTATAATGTCATTGCAATTGTATAAAATTCCCTCGTAGAATTATCGCAGTTCACAATTTATTGCGTAATGTTATGTAACCGATCATGACCTGGAACTGTTCACCCGTACCTCAGTGAGAAAATACTTTGTCATGCTTTACTATTCAGTGATCCAGGTGATCTAACTTTGTGTATTAGCGAAAGCAGACAGACCTCTCCTTTCTCCTTTCTCCTATCCTATCTCTATGCAAGTCATCCCTCCCCTTATTTTCCTATATGTTATGTATTATGTACGAGGGCTGCATGCAAATCAAGCAATGCTTAAGCTGTAGCCCTTCTGCGTTTCTCATTTCATCACCGATTATGTTCTGTTGTACATTGTAAAGTCAATGAAGAAACTGTATTGCTGTACATTCTAAAGGTAATGAAGAAAATTACCTTGTTAGCAGTTAATGTTTATGTATATCCATTTATATGTATGGTACCATCAATGTATATGATATCGAAATTATGTGTATGTATCTTCATGAGTAATGATATGATGCAGGAACCAATAAAATCAAATCAAATCAAATCAAATCAAATCAAATCAGAAAGTGGTCTCCCGTGAAGCAGGCAATGTTGCTCGCGTTGATGTCGAGTTCAAGACGAGCTACGGTCGACTTATAGACGTGGCAGGACGCGAGGAAAAATCGGAACGGCGTCGGACGCGGTAAAAAGTTTTGAACTGCTCAAAAGTTTATTCCGCGGACAACCACGGGCGGCACACGTGGTAAAGACGTGTAACACACAAGAAACACACGTGATAATCAGTGTTACGGCAGTGATTAAAACTTCGGGAGACGCGATAAGACGTGGGTAAGACGCGAAAGTTTAGCGATCTGTCACGGGCAGAGCACGGCATCTGACGCGTGTTACGCGTTGGTATCACCATGATCACGGGAAATAGCGTGCGTTTAGCGGCTTATCACTGACAAATGGATTTTTCCGCGTACATACACGTGGCTGGACGTGGTTAGCCGTGCTTAGGCAGTGCTTCAGCAGTGGAACAGCCGCCGTCGGCCATACCCCGTACAAAGCACGGCCAAACCAAAATTGGCCAAAAAATTACCATTTACGACCGCGTCCACCAGATTTTCATAACTTTTTAGACGTGGAGCGCTGTGTGACCGAGGCTTTACTGTGGATATCGAAGCAGTATTGGGTATTAGCTAATTGTTGGCACTTTGATTCGGGACTCAGAAATACGAGGAGTTGAATTCGAATCCGATCCACCTGCATCATCTGTGTTTTGTTTTTTTTTTTCATTTGAGATCTCCGTCTTGAACTTTTATGATAAAATAATGACATGGTTTGTCTTTGGCTGTCAGGCACCAAATTTTTCAATTGCTTCAATTTTATACAGCATGATGATTTTGTACAGTTTCAACAAAATTCTGTACACATTTACATTGACACATTCTGCAAAACAAGTACAGTATGCTTTACATATTATCAGCTGCCAAAGAAGAATGGTTGGCAAGAATGAGGAGGATATTTGACTTATTGCAAACAAAAATAATACATAAAATCACCTCAATAAACAGGGGCAGCTTAACAAAATACTTGCATAAGGAAGAAGAGAAGGACCAAAGGAAAGAGAGGCAGAAAGGATGGGGAAATCGACCTTACAATACTGAAGTCTTGCCAGATGAATTGGCCATCAATATGGATACATAATATTGTCTTTAATGTAATGGCACAACGTGCACAATGTACATTGGCATTATGCATTATAATCTGATAATGAATACATGCACATCCATATCAAACCTACATTAGATAACAGTGCGCTGTAGGAACAACAGGGGCGGATCCAGGAATTCCGTAAAGGGGGGGGGGGTGGGGGTGGGAGTGGCGCAACTAATATTTCTGGTGCTATTTCTTTTGTTTTTATCTATTAATAAGGGGGGGGGGGGGCATGCGCCTCTTGCGCCCATCTCTGAATCCGCCACCGAATACAATGCAAGCGCGAAAAGTTATTCGCTGCTGTTTTTGACAATGTAATATTCAAACGAAAAATTGTGTACCGCTTGTAAATTGAGAATGCTCATAATATTCAACTATAATTTTGATATTTACAGTCACTGATATGGTGAACATTACTTCTATACTTAACCATTGATATCACGATTATTTTTGCATATCAGAAAACTATGACCCGGGAGAAAATAGTAGGTGTATGTTAGATGAAATTGTTTTCGTTTCAATAAACTGTCACCGCAGGTTCATCGTTTCTAGCGATATCTACATACATCCGTCCCCCGCCATATATACTTACAGATTTAGACTAGATTAAAATGTATTATACCTCAGCATGAACTTGAGCCGAGGCACAGAATGCAGTGGTTCCCAGCATAAACAATTAAGGTACTCAATAGGGTCTATCGAGATTGTAATATCTACTTCATTATCCCATATATTTCTCATCTTAATAAGAAAATATCAAACATAATACACATCTGTCCGTTCGTCATTGTCTCTGCACTATACTTGAATTGAATAACTGAAACTGTACTGGTCTTGCACTCGAGACACAGTGAACAGTTCCAGCACGTTTATTTTCATATTTCACTTGACATCAAAATACATCCAAAAAAGAATACAAACCAAGCAAGATACAAAATATGTCATACGTCGGGACATGAACAGAAAGTGTGTCAGCATACATAATGTACATAAGACTATTCTCTATAACTTGTGAAATATGATGGAACTTCAGGTCAGCCGTAGTATATTATGACTATTTAGAATGAAGAGTTGCATTGCAAAATGGACTAAGGGTAATTTTTTTTTATTGAAAGTGTGTCCATTGTCAGGTAGAGAAAAATAAAACATTCCGGTGATACCTCACTTGTATTTATGTAACAGGGAATATTCTTCAAGACATTAGTTATGATTAAAAATATTGCATTTTTTGGCAGTTTAAATCACAAATATTTCAACTTACAAGAATGGATGTAGCTCGTTTTGCAATAAAACTTTTCGAATATATTTCAGAATGAGTATCGAACTACAAAGGTAGCCAATTTCCTTGACTCTTGTGATTCTATCACCCACAAACAATCATCATACAACAACAGCCATAAACTGTGTTGGACGTATCATATACAAAAAGAAGTAAATCCAGAATTTCGGAGCTTTGGCAATTATTTTGTTCCATGTTCATCGTGTTACTGCCGGCAACCAGGGACAGCCTGGTGGTAGTGTCGCTGCCCAGGAAGTAGTTAATGACAGGTTCGAGTCCCAATGGTTCCTTTTTTCCGACATGTTTGTTAATTTACAGATTAGCAGTTGCGACCTGAACAAATTTAATTTGTAGAGGGAGACAAAGTGAAGAAACTCGCACCTTAACCTTCACCGCTCTGAAGAATACCTTTCTTTCAAGATAAATCCCTCTACAAAGCATGAGAACGTGGTTGATGGTTGACTTACCGCAGTCACTTTCATCTGTCCCATCATTACAATCCTCCTCGAAATCACAGTAGTACGATATTGAGACACAGGTGGAATCGCAGTTGAAGAAACCGTCTTGGCAGACTGTAGTCCTACTTTCTGCACGAAAAAAAAAAAGAAATATATCACTTCTTAATGTACATGTACCTGGTTAAAAGTGTGTGGGTGAGTGCGTGGATGCATGCTTTTGTGCTTTCGCAATTTCCTATTGTTCATATCCGAACATCTGCGATGCCGAAGTCATGTAAATTCCATCTGATGAATATTTATACTGTGTGCTCACAGCAGAGAATCAGCAATCAAATTCAAAATCTGGTCATTCAAATTCACTATCGGAGCAATCAATATTGTTCATTTGCGTCATTCAAAATTTAATCCTAACAGAAGACTGTACCGACACTTTATAAAATTTTCTTATAATTCTTATGTACATGTTTGATGCCTACTACTGGAAAGAGGGGATTACAAAATCCAGTATATATATATATATATATATATATATATATATATATATATATACATGAATATATATATATATTTTTATGAAAACGAGCAAGCCATGGAACGATCCACACAAACAGGCGTACGTCAGAGGTGTATATTACCACTCAGATTATTGCAAGACAAACTACGTACTTCAAGTAAATTTACTGATGAAATCTCAGATGAAATAATGCAAAAGTTGTTATTTAGTCAAACTGCAATTACTTAACGGATCTGAAATAAACATGTCACACATTATCTATTCAAGGCTTTTTTTTTTTATTTAGATAAAATATGTGGGGAAACTTCAAGATAATATGCTGATATGCGAAGTGATATTGGCGTCATTCGCAAGCGCTGATTGTAGAAAACTATGTGTAATCTAAGTACACCAATGCATCGAGCGGTACTTAACAACTGCTTAATCAACAGTTTGGTACTTGATCAACAGTTTTCTATCTAACGTAGCTGAGGGCGTATAACGACAATTACCTCCAGAGCCTTACATTACAGAGTCTGAACAACTTAAGCACAGGCGCCATTTAGTGCCCACATAACTGCGAGCACGCATAGCACGCGCGAGGTCGCCCAACTCCCTGTGTGCAGCAATGACCATGCGAGTAAAAAGAAAAAAGTAACACTTGGAAAACTGTCATTTAAAAAATCAGCAGTGACTGAAGGTTATCATATACACGTTTGGAAAGAGTGTGTTATCCTGAATCACGTGGTGTTATTTTTGTGTGACACAGGTTAACGCTTGGATGAACTTGAGGCATTATTTTGAAGAGTGCAAAATGCGACATGTGCAAAAGCATTTGCTTTTTCAGAAGCTAAATCACACACACACACATCTGACAGTGCGAATTCACGGCATTGTGTGTCTGTGCGTGTGTGTGTGTGTGTGTGTGTGTGTGTGTGCGTGCGTGGGGAGGGGATATGTGTGTGTGTATGCGTGTGATATATATATATATATATATATATATAATATATATATATACATGTATATATATATATATATATATATATATTTCAACAGAAATAAAAACAAAATAAAAAAGCAGTTACTTATTTGTAAGCAATAATCTAATCCAGATCAAAGTTTATCACTAAGATCCTTGGTCGTCTGTGTGTGTGTGTGTGTTTGTTTGTTTGGTTTTTTTTTTAAAGACAAATGCATTGAGATTTTCAGCGTTAAACTTGAAACTGAGTTACTGGATTAAACATGTGCATTACATCTTATTGGTCTTAGTTCATCTTCATAATGCTAATAGAGAGATACATGATATAATGCACGTGAACAGTAAATAAAATTTAAGCTTGACTTAGTTCAGTCAATGTGAAATGCTGCTTACAACAAGGATATTGCACCGTTTATGTTGCATGTTTATGTACATGAACGTTGATATAACTATGAACTCTCTTAAAGCCCAATTTTGATACATCTTTAAAACAGAATCAATCTGCTCTTTTTATGTACTCAGATTTGTACCTGAAATGACTCCAATGATCTCCAAGATCTTACTATAACCTCTTCACTGTAGCTCTCATTGCCATAATTTCACTTCCTAGTTCTTCACCAGATCTTGATTTCCTTATATTGCTCCGGCAAAGATTTCCTTGTTTCTGAGCATAAGCCTGAACCTAAAGAACTGATCTAGGAGGTTTCTATTCGCATCACGGCACAAGGGGAACACAGTGTCTTCGGTGAGCTGTTCTGTTTGTTGGATGAGCTGTCCCATCAAGTTCTTTCCCGTGCTCACTAATCTTCTTGCACATTCTCTGAAGAGAAGCTTGGCAATTTCAATAAGCTGCAAGCTTTTGTCGGTACAGTACTAGTATGCCAGACACCCTCCTTTGTACTCTTTCAATGATAGCATTCCAAGACTTCCATCATGCGATGATTGCTGCTCTATCTTTAGCAGACACAATCCTTATTATAATATGTATATCACAATCTATACTACAATTTTACCCCGAGGCCTCGATCCATGTCAAGCTGCTGCTTATGATCGCGGTCTCCTGCTTTTCTGTTATAATAATAACCAAAAAAATATTGAATTTTAAAAATCAATTTATTCAAATCCCCTCTGTTATATTCTTTTTTTTTCTAAAATTCGTTTAATAAAATGACGTGATATACTCCGAATGAATAATCAATTATTATCTACATACTCTACAAGTGTTGATTGAACGATTCCCTTCCGAACTTTTTTTTTTTGTGTGTGTGAATTATATGCTACACGTCGTATACATCGAATACTGTCATGTTCATAGTGTGTGTGTGTATATGTACCTTGAATTAATTTGCAGGACAGTATATGCTTGCTTAAATGCCGTGTAACGTTACTTTCTAAATATGTGTATTCTTTTGTTATGTGTGATTTGGAAAAAGGCAGAAGTAAAATCAATCAATCAATCAATCAATTTTGATCATAAAATATCTTTTTTTTTCCTCAACTTTGTAACACATTATAACACATTACCCAGCCAGTTAGTACAGGCTACTTCTTTGTGCTGTATTCATCTTTGGGGATGACGTTAACTGTTGCATGGTAGAACTGACTGGATTTGCGCTGGTGGATATTGATAGATGCATATCACTTGCTGTTTGTGGACCTGCTTCGCTGAATGTTGATGGACCGGTGTAAGTGGATGTCAATGGGCCTGCGTTAGTATACAAATGATGCACAGGATACATCATTTGTTTTATAAAATGGGTCGAAAACTAACAGCATTTTTCACGAATCTTTGTGGGTCAATACCAGTAAGCTACATGTATTAGCACTCGCTCAAGAGTCAAGATGTGCGAAGATGTTCGTCCCAAACATTTACGCACGTCGCACTCGGAAATCCCACACATATTTAAGTAATGTACGTATAAGAGAATACGTACGACACACATGTTATGCACACAAGAAAGGCTGGCCGGCAGCCCGAACTAGAAGTTGTTTACAGGATTGACAGCGCGTATAGTAGCGCGCGACGCACTTGTAACAACTGATTGAGTGCGCACTGCTAGTGTAAACATTGTGACGTCAGGTCGTGCATGTTAGTGAGAAATCAATACACGCACACGTGACTCATTTCAGCGCTTCCAATTCGCTACATTCTTGAACCCATTTTATAATGGATGCTGGTGGCCTCCTGGAAGTACAGTTGTGGTAAGCTGGTCTAGAAACTCGGCCAAAAACTGTCAGTCATCGTCTTGGTAATTTCCTGTCGATGGACATTTCAGAAATTGTCTCATTCTCAGAACTAAACGAATTTCATAGAACACATGAGCAGCTAAATATAGTCCTGTTCTAGCTTGTCATAATATCTAAAAGTAGACCTCTAGGCCTACCTAAATAACTATAGGCCTACGCTTATTTCACGCAATAATCTTCCACCCCATTATTACCATGATGGGATTGCTCTACATTGAATATAAATATTCGCAGAGATCGTCTAGATTTTCGTTCAGACTTTACAACAGGCCTATGTTCTACTTAGGGCCTGGGCTTGAACACGTCTTGGAACCCATCCTACAACTCGTTCTATCCAAATTTCTTTCAAGCCACTACCTTATCCCGGTGTGCTATCACATGGTGACTCCTACTAGAGTCTACTACAGTCTACTACTAGTGATAGCGTACTGGGCTAAGTTACTAACTTAGTTAGCCCTGTACGCTTTCAGATCACGTACCGGTATCACGTATCACTAGTAGAGTCTACTAGAGACAGCGTACTGGGCTAAGTTAGCAAGTAGACACACCATACTATAATTGCACGAATATGTTAAGTCTATATAGGCCTACTTACTCATTGACCAACTAGTATTGTTTAGACCGACCAACTTTGTGCAATGACTATCTTGCATATAAAATCAAAAGCAGGACCTATACGTGTGGAACTGTTCGCAATACCACTACCAGTACGCAATACTCTTACTAATGTTACACCAGAATGAGAAATGAGGAGAGTTCTAGTAAATAACTGATTCTCCTTATTACTAGTTTATAGACGTTGATGTTTTCACACGTCTTTGTCGTTCACTTGATACCCTATAGTCCATAGTGTTAGAGGTACGTGCTTTATCAATGACTGGCGCAAAATGTCGCCGAGCCGAGACTTCCGGGGGTAGAATCAAGTAAAGGATACGAATCAACAATTACTCTGAGCCCGTGATGTGAATCCGTGTCATTTCTGCTTTGTTAAAATCAAATTAAGGTGAATATGAAGAATGACTTCTTCTACGCTAAAACATTTTTAATCAAAAAGACGGTCGATGAGAATTCCAACCATATTTTACTAACGTTTGGTAGATCTACTAGTCACCTCAAAGACTCCCACATCGAATGACACTTACCGCACACAGCAATGGCAATCAATGCCATAGTCATTCCCGTTGTTCCCGCGCACTTTTACTTCCCATATTCTTCGTCTTTCAGGGTGTCGAGGAAAGGTGATAACAGCATCGTTTCCGGATCGCTTTGAGCATCCTCCCGCCGAACAGCACGACATATTTAATTTAAAACTTCAAATGCTATCCTGCAAGAACTGTTAACCGATAACAAGTAAACAACGTTTCGACGTGTACTTCTATAACGGCTATGCTGTAGCAGACGCCGAGCCGTCGAGCAAGTGGGCACACAATGGTACCTGTAGATCACGTGACCAAAAAATACAAAAATACAAAAAGGGTTGGCCAAACCCTGTAATAGCAGACTTTGCTTACCCCCCAGAGGGCAATTACCCAACGCGTAAATACTGGTTAGTAGTAAGGTTAGAGTAAAGATTAAGGTTGAAGTTAGGTTTAGGATTAGGAGTTTGGGTGAGGGTTAGAATAGGTTCAGGGTTAGAATTAGGGTAGGCCTAAGTGCCAGGGGAAGGGTGTGGGGTAATTGCTCAGGGGGTAATTGCCCTAGACTCATCTGAGGGCTGAGTGAATCTTAGAGGTACAATTTACCTTCGGGAGCAGTGATTTAACAAAATGTTCAAGTTTTTATTGTAATGCATATGTGTAGGTCAGTGTAGAATAATGTAACACAGACTTAAATTAAGACTACCACGGATGAAACGTATTGTCAACGTTTTGAGTATCACGAGCGGACACCAAATAAAGATCTAAATGAAACGGCAGTAATAGTTTCCTTTTACCCTCTTTCGCGTGATTCTACATGGTGGCAGCGGCGGTAAACGAACTATGGAGAAAAATCTGCCTTTACCAGAAAGTTTCGAGAAAATCGCTGGACTAAATCAGGCAGAACAATGGCCGAAATGGCTTCGGAGATTCAGCCGCTATCGCACTGCATCGGGGCTTGCAAAGCAGGCAGACAGCGAACAGGTAAGTACACTATTGTGCGCAATGGGTGACTGTGCTGATGACATGCTAGTAACGCTCGGAGTGAATGAATCAACAGCGAAATATGATGAGGTGATCACAGCACTGAACAAATATTTCAATCCACGGAAAAACACCGTTGTTGAGAGAGCAACGTTCAACAAACGCACACAGCGCCCGGGTGAAAGTGTTGACTCATTTATCAATGACCTGTACAGATTAGCTGAAGACTGTGAATATCAATATGGAACATTAAAAGATGAGCTGATAAGGAACAGAATAGTGGATGGAGTGCTTGATAATGCCTTATCAGATCACTTGCAATCACGAGAGGATTTAAACCTGACCAAAGCAGTACAACTAAGCAGACAAGCTGAAGCAAGGAAAAACATCAAGCCCGTTGTCAGAGGGAAATCAGAGGGTACAAAATCAAACTCTACTGTTGAACATGTTGGCTTCAAGCATAAGCCTACGGCTACGAATACGCCGGGCAAATCGTTCCCTTCACACAACCAGGGAAGTTGGAAGACGTCCCTGCCATCACAAGGTAACGGTAAATGGTGTTGCAGAGCTAGACATAACCGCGTAAATTGCCCTGCAAAAGACGCAAAGTGCCATCAATGTGGAAAGATGGGCCACTTTCAGTCTGTGTGCCGTAGCGGAAAGCCTCCATCGAACAAATACAAAGACAAACCAAAACAAGGGAAGGTACATGAAATAGATGGAGCGGAAGGAGATGATGATTCCTTTCTTGAGGTTCCCTTCCTCGGTGAAGTCCGAGAAACAGACAAACGGTATTGGAGTGTTGATATTCAAGTGAATGGAAATGAAACAAACTTCAAGTTGCACACTGGTGCTGCAGTTTCAGTACTCTCACATTCTACGCCATGGCTGGACAGAAGCATTCTTCCGCCAACAAGTAAGAAACTACATGGTCCAGGAGGGAAAGTTCTTACAGTCATTGGGCAAATGAAAGCAAACCTGCAGTATAAAGACAAACAAATCACAGAAACATTGTATGTGGTCGAAAATCAACCATGTTCACTACTCAGCAGAAAAGCATGTACAGATTTGAGACTCATCGTTCTTGTCGATGAACTTGACAATCAAGAGGACACTAACGCAAATTTCGGAAAGGAATTCCCCAAGTTGTTTCAAGGACTGGGACATCTGAAGAGGACACACCATATCACCCTGTCTGCGGATGCTAAACCACATTGTTTGTATGCACCGAGAAAGGTCCCCCATCCTCTGCTTCCCAAAGTGAAAAAAAAAAGAACTGGATTCAATGCTTGAACAAGGAGTGATTTCTCAGGTGTCAGAGCCTACAAAATGGTGCGCAGGGATGGTCCCAGTGCCCAAGTCAAACGGGTCAATACGAATTTGTGTGGATCTCACCCAACTCAACAAAGCAGTCGCACGAGAAATCCACCCGATGTCGTCTGTAGATGACACCCTCGCCAAGCTGGGAAAAAGCTTTATGTTTTCCAAACTCGACGCAAACAGCGGGTATTGGCAGGTACCGCTAGATCAGGAATCAAGACTCCTGACCACGTTCATCACGCATATGGGAGATTTTCTTTCAACAAACTGCCCTTTGGCATAGCGTCAGCACCGGAGGTCTTCCAAAAGACAATGTCATCCATCTTGGAATGACTGGATGAGGTGATTTGTCACATGGATGATGTGCTGATACATGGACAAAATCAAAAGGAACATGACACCAGAGTGCGGGCAGTCCTTCAACGCCTACATGAAGCAGGACTCACACTGAATGACAAATGTGAGTTTTCACAGCAGCGGGTGAAATTCCTGGGGCATATCATACATGAAACCGGTGTGAAGGCTGATCCAAACAAGACAAGACCGATCAGAGAATTCCAGGCCCCCAGGAATGCGAAGGAACTCCAACGGTTTATGGGTATGGTGAACGAGGTAGGAAAGTTCATACCTGGACTTGCGGACATGAACGAGCCTCTCCGTCAGCTCCTATGCAAGGACAATGCATGGAAACGGGGGAGAAGAACAGCAGGTCTTTTCAGCGAATCAAAGACAAGCTGGTATCACCGGAGGTATTAGCACACTATGACCCAGGACTCCGTACAATAATCGCCGCAGATGCGTCCAATACAGGAATGGGAACAGTCCTGTATCAAGTGCAGTCAGATGGAAAGTGCAGGCCAGTGTGCTATGCATCACCCTCACTCACAGAGACAGAACAGAGGTATGCGGTGATAGAAAAAGAAGCTCTAGCAGCAACATGGGCATGCGAGAAGTTCACAGACTATGTCCTTGGTCTACACTTCCAGGTAGAGACTGACCACAAACCACTGGTCACACTCTTGAACTCCAAAGAACTAGCAAAAATGCCCCCAAGACTTCAACCGTTCAGATTGCGGATGATGAGATTTGACGCAAGTACAGTCTACGTTCCAGGAAAGCAGCAGTTGACGGCGGATACCCTATCACGCACACCTGTCATGAAGCCGGGAAAGGGTGAGGTCGCCTTGTTCGACGAGGTTGAAACATTCGCATCAGCCATAACCGTGAATCATCCAGCATCCAAAGAACGACTGGATCAAATCAGAGAAGCACAAAAGTCAGATGAAATATGTGCTTTAATCAGACAGTACTGTGTCAAAGGATGGCCAGACTACATGCCACACAATCCAGTCCTGTGACAGTACTATGAACAAAGAGGACACTTGACCGTCGTTGATGATCTATCAATCTACGATGAGAGATTGGTAATTCCTACGATCCTGAGAATGGACATCCTATAGAAACTAAGCCAATGACATTTAGGAATCACAAAGTGCAGAGCAAAAACAAAAGAATCAGTGTGGTTGCCTGGTCTATCCAAGAATGTGGAGGAAATGATTTCCAGATGCATAACATGTGCCATCCACCGCCAAGAGACGAAGAGCCCCTCCTGATGACATCGTCGTTTCCTACAAGGCCATGGGAATGACTAGGCATGGACCTCTTTGAACACAAAGGAAAGTTGTTCTTGATAGTAGTTGACTACTACTCAAGATGAATCGAGGTCAAAGTACTACGTGGCCAATCTTCGGAAGCAGTGGTCCAATTGCTGAAGGAAATATTTGCAGTCCATGGGATTCTGGACTTGGTAATCTCCGACAATGGACAATATGCAAATGAGAACTTCAAAAAGTTCACCAAGGAGTATTGAATTGTCCATACAACCAGTTCACCAAAATATCCGCAAGCAAATGGTGAAGCAGAGAGGGGAGTGCGCACAGTGAAGGCCTTGCTTAGGAAAAAACGAGGACATCCAGCTTGCACTCCTAAGCTACCAGTCGACACCATTGCAGAATGGTATAGCACCATGCGAGCTCCTCATGGGAAGGCGACTGAGGACGCAACTTCCTATTCTCCCGCAAATATTCATGCATAGAGTGCATACACAGGACTTGGAGAATGTGAGAAAGAAGGACAGATATCGCACAAACCAAATGGCGAACTTTGACAGGCGTCATTCATCGCATGTTCTCCGAGACCTTCAGCCAAGAGATGCCGTCAACGGCACGCACAATTTGCGCCTATTAGAAAAAAACGGCACCCAGTGCACATAGACTACAACTAGGACTAGGACTAGGACTTGTCAAGTGGCAGTCCTAGTAACCGTCTAGGTCTAGTGGACACAGTGACAGCGATTGATGCTAACCAAGTGCTTCAGTAATTTAGCGTTGGGGCCTACGCTACACCCGACGGGGAATGCGACCGACCAGGCACCACACCATCTATAGCTGTTCCTGAGGCCTGCAGTCGT
The DNA here is from genome assembly GCA_033980235.1 of Diadema setosum. Lineage (NCBI taxonomy): Eukaryota > Metazoa > Echinodermata > Echinoidea > Diadematoida > Diadematidae > Diadema > Diadema setosum. Next base: position 17,801,216 of record CM067071.1, read on the forward strand.
GACACCTAGAGTCATACAACATGATTACTCTTTAACATTGGAAGATTTTATGGGTAGGCCCTACATTCTGATTTCTCTTTTTTTTTTTGGACTGGGTATACGAACGATGATAAGTACACACACGCGCGTCGCCGTCGACAGCATGCGCAAAGGGCAAATAAAAAGCGTAACGTTAGTAACATACTAAACCTACTAACGATATTAGTACCCGCACTGCCAGCAAGAAGTGGAAGAAAGTCTAGAAGAAAATCCAGACTCTAAGCTGTAGATCGTGACCCTTTTCCTGTAAGCTCTGTTGTGTCTGTGCTGGAATTTTGTAGGTAAGGTAAGTGATTGTAATATTTCGATGATTTTTTTAGCCGATATAAATCTCTTGGTAGTCTTATTCACACCAAGGACTAGATATAGAATCTAGCTTTAGTAGAAGTTATCTTGAAATGTGGTCTTACTAGGCAGATGCAACCAGTACTAACAACAGTGCTGCCGCTTCGCTGCAGCCAGTGCTGGCGCTGTAGTGAAGGTACAGGTGAAGGTTGTTAATAAGCATATGCCTGTTAAGACGAGACGAGTACGAAAAACTCCCTCGCCATGGATGAATAGCATAATTATGTCATTAATGAAACAAAGAGATATAGTTAAATCAAAGGCAAAAATTAGAAGGGACAATGATTTATGGCAAAGTTATAAACGTCTGAAAATAGAGTAACAAATGAAATAAGAAAATCAAAACGTAAATATATATATGTCAACAATTTTTAAATGCAACAAGTACAAATGAATCCTGGAGAACACTGCGATCATTAATGGGCAAGAGTAAGGTTACTGATTGTGCATTCCCTCAAGAAAATTCACAGGTTATAGCAAATACATTTAATGATTATTTTGCAAATGTGGTAGGTGGTGGAGATAAGCAAAGGAAAAAGAATTGTTTTTTTTTTTTCAAAAGTCGCATAATCGGGAAAGGTCTGATAAACAATTCAATTTTTGTTTTGTATCTCAGTTAGATGTTCTGAAGTATGTGAGGTTAATGGAAGCAAAGAAGTTGTTTGGATTAGATAAAATTTCTATGCATATATTGAAAGAGTCAATTTCAGAAATATTAGAGCCGTTCACTTACAGTATAAATAAATCCTTAGTTGAAGGGATAGTGCCTGATAAATGGAAAATAGCTAAAATTGTACCGATATATAAAAAAGGGGATAAGTTAGATTGTAGTAATTACAGACCCATTTCATTATTGTCCTGTGCTTCTAAAGTCATGGAGAGAGTTGTTCAAAAACAGTTACTTGATTATCTAAACTTGCACTCTTTGCTTTGCAGAAACCAGTCAGGTTTCCGTTCCAAGCACTCTACTATTACTGCACTTGCTACCGTCACGGACGACTGGCACCGCTCTATTGATAAGGGTGAATACGTTAGTGCCATCTTTGTTGATTTGCAAAAAGCTTTTGATATGGTTGATCACATGATCCTTCTATCTAAACTTGAAAACATGGGGGTTAATGGTATAGAACTTGAGTGGTTCAAGAGTTTTCTCTCGAACCGAAGAATAAGGACGTCAATCAATAATACCCTTTCGGATGAAAGATTACTGACTAGCGGAGTGCCACAAGGATCCTTGTTAGGACCATTGTTGTTTAGTATATTTATCAATGATATCAATTCGTTTTTTTCTGACTGCAGGGCCCATTTATATGCCGATGACACGGTTATTTATTACTCACATAAAAACCCGAAATTTGTAGAAAATGTTTTGCAAAAAGAGATTGTATGTATGGAATCATGGATGGTTGATAACAATTTAAAAATCAATTTTGATAAAACTGTATGTTATTTGTTACAAATAATATGTTAAAAAAGCAAGAGTATTTGCATGTTACACTTAGGGGTAAACAATTACTTCAGGTGAATAGTTTTAAATATCTCGGAATTTTTGTAGATATCAAGTTTGTTTGATGTTGTTTGATTCATTTTCCATCTGAGAAGATGGCTGGATAGCCCATATTCAGCTACGTTAAAGGGCGGGTCTTTTAGAGTGAACATTGGGGCTACAAAGACTCTATACAGGTCCACTAACACGATTTCGACATTTTTAGATTTTAAAAAGTAACCAGTAGTCAGAAATCGCTCTGAAACCACCCAAATGTGGGAACGCCCCCTAAAATTGTCCGCTGATTGGCTAGTGCGATTTGACGTACCAACAGGAAGCCCCCCGCGAAGGCAAGAAGTTCTCACCATTGCCCTAGCGTGTCAATGATAGATAGATTTTCTACTTTTGAATCACAAAACACACAATTTTTGCAAGTAGCACATCCCAAGAAAGGATTTAAATATGTTGTTTATATATTCCAGAAGCGACTTAATGGCGACTCGGACATTTTTCGAATATTTTACCTATAATAATTTGTCATTTCGGATCATGTTAACATTTTGGAAAAAACTAAACATTTCCTTCAGGAAACAAGACAAGTAGGCGTGTGTGACAGCCTCTTAACTGCTGAATGTACATTGCAACTGGTGAGTGCGTGTGCAGGTCGTAACGACATATTGTTACGGGAGACTGGTTAACAGTCTAAATTTATATCGATATCTCGATCCAGCTAGGTAGGTAGAGGTTAGAATGTTATATCGATCGTGAGTATCTTATAGCGCTAGCGCTCGCCTCAGCTCTAGCTAGCAGCTCTGTCGCTGACCTGTGTAGCTTAGTTCTAAGATACGTGTGAATAAATGATGGATTCAGACGACGAGATCGAGTCGCCCATTTCATGCCCCGCTACCGTTTCGAGTGAGTCAGAGAGGGAGTCAGAGTCGGATGTCGAGCGAGATGGTGAGGACGAAGATCCCCGATCAAGCAGGAGAAGCAGCCGTTGGCGTTGGTCGGCCTCAACAGCGATTGGGTTTACTCCCGTATAGTATGAACCAGACGCTGCACCTCCCGCCCCCGGAGCAGTCGGCGGTGAGGAAGCTCAGGGGACGGGGTGATGACAACGAGCCCGCAAGGTTGGGGAATAACAATTGGTAATTATCTACTTGAGAGTCTATATTCTATATAACCTTAGTAACTCACTTATTTTAGTAGTATATCTATAGGCCAGAAAAAAGTATAAGTCACAAATGTTGGAAGTACAAAACTGCTGCTTGTAAGTTGTAATAATACTCTAGACTCTCTACAACGTACAAGTTTTTACCAATGCCACAGTTAGTTACTGCTTATTGACTTACTGCTATTTGGAATGTGTGGACAAGACAGTAAAGTCACTAAAGACTAAAGTACTGAAGAGGCTGGTGTAGATGTAAATCTCTGTGGCAATAGTTGGCATGTTGAACTTGAAGGATTGGTCTCAATTTATCATGACTAAAACTAATTAAGTTACACAACAAGTAAACCTGAATTTACCTGTATTTCTTTCTTCAGGTGCCAATGTGGGAACTGTGTGCCAATGCCTACAACACGGGAGTCATTGTGCTGTCACAAGGCTGACCCGGTCTTAGAGGAGGTCGAGCAGTACAACGACCGGCCGACATGCAGATGCTCAAATAAACTGTATAACAGCACACCCAGGATTTTCCACCGTTTGCCTTGGTGAATGGGTGTTGGAAGCTGCTTATCACCAATATGCTCAACAGTATGGAGAAGGTGCCAGAACGGATGCCACAGATAATGAGTGAGTTTGTTTGTCAAATTTTTCAATTTTTCTTCTGAAATAATGCAAATTTGCCATTTTATATTCCCTTGACAATATGCTGTTTATACTGCCAATTTGCAATTATTGCACCCATCAAAAGAATGCAATATCTAATTCACCATGTGTGATTTTAGTCCTGCACTCCAGTAATTTATTCAAATATATTGGACCTGTCTTCGTAAATAATGCAAAAGTACATGTAGCCTTGTAGGATATATTTGTATAATCTTTTCATTTTTTATTTCTTGAGTGCATAGGGACATTATCACTTTGTGTTATGCGCTGTATAAGCACTGTCAATTATTACACTATTATTATTATTATTATTATTATTATTATTATTTTATGCTGCCATTATACAGTTGTACCAGGTACCCAAAATAATGACTACCATACTCCATGGGTCCCATTCACATTGTCTAATTTAAATCCTATTCTCAAGATAAATTTCTAGATGAACACATGATGTCATATAAAAGGATTATCAAATTTTACTCCTTTTGCATTCCATTTCGTTTCACTTTTGTTTCTATATCAGGTGATCAAGACATATTGCATACACCGGCAACTGGTGAGATGATGCTGGAAATTTGTGGGCCAAAATGTGAGAGTCCTACTGCCATCGTCTGCTGTGAGGAAAATGTGATAAACTTATCCATCAGAAAGAGTGACACGTTTTCATTTTGCATAGGCTGTAATAAGACTGTATATGCAGCACTGATATTGGGTGTAGAATGTGACTTGTCACATTGCGATCTGTTTAACGGGAACGTTGTTGTAGAAATGCATCAGATAAGTTTGTACATTGCGAAAGTCACATGCATACTTTGTCAGACACCTTGTCCATTATGTGGTCATACTGATGATATGCAGCTTCCAACACCCACTCATCAAGGCACACAACTGGGAAACATGCTGTTGGACTTCAGCCTCTCTGTACAAATGATCATGTATTATTTTGTTGTAATTTATTGATGCATGTTCAGTGGAACCTCAATATTATAAGCACTGATATGACAAACTGTAGTAATAACAAGATCTTAATATATATAGGGGTGATATCTCTGGTCCCATTGACCTCATTATAACAAGGTTCGACTGCATGTCAAATGCACTCTTGTCTCAATTCTTACTCTTGCTATGCTCTCCCTCTCTCTTTTGTAATGTAGACCTACTGCATGTTTTAGCAATTGGAAAATCACACTTTCACAACCATACAAGTGAAGATAATTTTGATTGTGTAGAATTGACATGTTGAACAGCTATGTTGTCAGTCATGGTCAGAAGAAATAGATAATGATCTGATACAAAGATGCTGTGGCCTTTCCGGCAATAGCTTCACAGCCTCTATTTAGAGAACAGGACCAAGTCTAGTTACGAACTCATTGAACTGGAATGTAACTGGCTCATGTAGTAATGTTCTGTCATTAACCAGTATACATTTGTCAAACATTCCTTCCAGCTGATTACACTAATTATATTTTGTGAGCAAATGGAAAAAAAGTGTGTTGTGTTTTCTATACATACATTTGTAGTTGTAGTAATACAGTACATGTACCGGCAGTGTAAATTTATCCTTATATACAAAAAGAAATGGATTAGCTTCATACAGACCCATGAAAATACAAAAACATACACACACCCTCAGTACACTCATGCATATCCAGGCCTGGCATATCAGATACAAACATGCACAAACACACACCAACATCAGACACACATAGGACAAATATATCATTTATATATTTGCCCTATGTTTGTCTGATGCCCCCTTCATGGAATGGATAGATATATCCCCTCATAGATATGCACATACAATGTATTTAAGTAAGATTTCTATGGAATTGTACATCTAGCTGTATGCAATTTGCATATTGGTGGGAGTGTTCCAATGATGCCTGATTGAAAGTATTTGTGGGTATGTATGTAGTATGGCAAAGGGTGTGTGTGTGTGTGTGTGTGTGTGTGTGTGTGTGTTGATGTGTGTATAGATAGGAGACTAAAGAAAATTAGTCACAGGGAATGAAGAAAAGATGGGGGAGTGTACTTACAGGAATGAGATTGTAAAACCTACCAGTGTGTTAGCTCCATATCCCAATGTTGGAACAAAATGGGATTTATTCCACTGGAACAATGGCAGCTGGTCAGTCAAGCATGCATGAGTGACATCCACATTTGAAATCAAATCAGCCCAGAAGAGTTATCTTTTGCACATACATGTACATACTGTATATTTCATATCAATACTATGAGACATTCTCATGTAACATTAAATCAAATGCTTTGTAATTTTTTTCCTCATACATAAATCTATCAGTGAAATTACAGAACTCAAATTCAGGATAACATAATACATGTATTGCACGTGTAAATATACAAAACAGTACAGGTGAGTGATGTTATTCAATCTTTCACACAATATTTTAAAATGTGTAAAAATGTGTGAATGTACATGTGAGCATATGTGCATGTGGGTGTTTGCTTGTGTGCACGTTTTCAAAAATACCTCTGCATGCAGATGTGATATGAATGATTATGAATGTCTGAGTCCCAGTCAATGCAAGATCAATTCATACCAAATTTTCTTAAACTGAGTGACCTTGCAACTGTTCTTTCATAAAGAGACCTGACACCATATTCATAAAAAAACAATGCTTATTTAACTTTTAATGCTTGACTTCAATGATTATGTATGGAAAACCATTCAAATCAACAGAATAATTCCCCAACTAAACTTAGCATTGCATTATGAATTTGGTCCCCCCCCCCCCCCCTCTGTGGAGGCATTCCAAGTCTCAGAACTTGAGTAACAGGGCCCCAGTCTGCTTCAACATGTCAGATGAAGATTATGTAAAATGCTAATGCTTTACAGACACACATCTTGTGCTCCTTTTTCATAAATTTGTGAATCATATACCAAGAGTAAATTATTGCATTCCTTCCCAAAACTACAATTTTTTTCTCCATCTCTTTTTGAGTGTGTTGTGTTCTATAATGCATACACATTTTATTCTAAATTACCTTGTCAAAGATATTAATATTTGATCACAAGAGTGAGCTCTAATCTTAACAGCAAACATGCAATGGTAAAATCAGTGTGGGACAGCATTCATGTAAAAATCTTCTAAACTTACCATTACAACACTGAATATCTCTAGAGAATTGTGTTAGCATGCAAGCTCATCTGTCCATAAAAATGGCCATGTATGCTTCAAACATCAAAAAAAAAAAAATACAGTTTTCCTTTTGTATCCACATGACTCTTGTATTGTAAATGAATTGTGATTTTGCTATTAAAAGGACAATATTCAACTGGCAAATAAATGATCTTTGAAACACTATATCAAGTTGGCATCATATTGTTTGTGATGAAATGCAACATACATGTTATACAGACACAATACAACAGTAACCACAATGATCTTATCTTGTCTTTAAATGATCACTCATGAATAGAAGGTATAAGAATGCAGGGTATGTGTAACAAAATTTTGAGTGTTTGTATCTACCATCTGACAGAAGAACAGATGAAAATAGTCTTCTGAAACATCATTCTGCAACAATTAAACACTATTTGCACAGTATCATGTATTGAATACATTGTATGAACTTCAATCTCAATTGCAAGGATTCCTGAACCCATCAGATCATTTGTCAGACTGTGCAAATTGTCTCCTTTGATGTTCAATAACTTCCTCCCTTGGATGATACTCAAAGGCATTCCAAGGGGAGGCGTTGAAGGCTGGCAGGGTGCAGGAGTTTTGTCATTGTACTCCACAACAGCAGAAAGGACATCATCAACCTGTGCTGTAGAAAATTCAACAGAAAGAAACAAAGGGACACACAAAATAGATGGAATTATGTTGTTTGCACTGGTTTTTAGCAACAAATTTCTTGAGGTGTCATGAACAGACACCACCACTTTGATAATGACATCAAAAATCTTTGCAAATTCATATGAAAATTGGGGTTTGCCCTCCTCAATGCAAAGACTTGACTTGAGAATGCATAAGTAGCCATTGGTCATGGCAGGTGGAGTGTTGGTCTTCAGAATGGACAACTGACTGCCCCCCTTCTCTGACTTCTGATTAGTGGAACAGGCATAAGACCTGCCCCCCCCCCCACCCCCCAAAAAGAGAAAATGTATATCTAGACCTTTTAAAATTGATCATTTTATGTGTACTCAGTGGTCAAGAAAGCCATGCTTCTACAGAGACAAACAATAAAATGTGTAGTTGACAAATTGTGCCATTCTAATATTTTCCTCTGAGTAATGTGAATTCATTTTCTTCCAATATTGCATAAAATATCTACGCTGTTCTTTACGAACCTTCACGCTAGAAGAGCCAGGATTGTTCGTCTTCACAATCCGGTAGAGCAGATCTCCTGTTGCACCTCTTATCGAGCTCACTGCCTGTCAGAATTTGTGTAGTACACTGTAGTGCAATGCTGCCAGATGAACCCTGTAAGTACATGTAATAATGGCACAGAGAGGAATTGATTTTTTTTTTTAATTGTCTATGTAGGCCTACAAGAATGTGGTAAACTAGATGCATGTAGGAACTCTTGGGAAAAACAAATACCGGTAATCACCAATAATGACTGCCATTAGTACCGGTACTTCCCCACATAACCAGGGCAAGTGAAATTGTAGTGATGACAACTGAAAATAACTGACTGCAGAAAGTTCCTTGTCTGATAGGAAAGTGACTTTTTTTTTTCCACATGTAAAATATGAAATCGCATTACATTAGTCAACTAATATGGACAACATTTTGGGCAAGAAAAAAAAAATGGACATTGAAGATTTCACTTGCATAATGGGCAAGTGAAGACAAACAATAATGGCCAGTCCTGGATCAATTCAATCTGATAATATGTTTTGGAACACACCATCCAACCATTCGGCTACAAGTTTTAGAGCTCAATGGGGAAGCAAGGCTGTCATAGCAGAAGTCAGAGTCATAGAATTAACTGTTACTGAATATGTATGATTGATAAGCCTTCTAATGTAGCAGCGATGAAAATATACAGAGCCAGCCAGCCCGGCTGGCTGGCTGGTACGCGGTCTCAGTTGGTAACTGTTGACCCGGCCCATATGCCCATACAAGTACTACGTGGTGTCTAGAATCGATAGCTACACGCAGGTACCGATGTAACTGTGTTGTAGTGAATGTCTTACTAATCTTCGATAAATTTTAGGTCTAGTAATGTAACGTTAGAGGTGTTCACTTCATAGTATAGTACGATTTAATGAGCACCCAACTTGACTATATACATTAAAATCCCTCCATGATCTTAATTTTACTGACATTGAGTGATGTTCCACTCAAAACGCTACAGACGGAGCTTATTATCAACCCGGCTATCGAAACCGTGAAACTGTTAGTAGTGATACAGCAATTATAGGCCGACCAGACGCCGTGCGAACCCTGTCGCGATTATACAGCGACTGGGCTGTGTATAGTTACGGTACATGTACGATAGCTACTGTATAATAAGAGTCGTCTACACAGTGGCAAAACATACCCGCTTTCTCTGATCCAGTTTCAGAACTGCTGATCCGCTTTGTTTTTCAGCTCTCTGACGATGAGTTTGGCTTCCATTTCCCAGCTTGATGACAGGGATAGCTATGGGCTGCAGGATCCTCTTTTTGGGCGCAAATCCTAGCCGAGTATACAGCACTACTTAGCTCCACTACAAGCGATCACTCCATACGAGGCTGTACAACCTAGTGCGTAGTAATGTACATCGTAGTAGAAGGGACCATCTATCCCACTGGACTCGCGTTAGCAAATGATTCTCAACGAACCCAATTTTTTCGAGTAGCGTCATCTTTAGGGAAGTTGTGCAGACTTACACCCCATCTTTTGTGTCTTTGCTGCGGTGATGACGGCACACTTCCTCGGCATTTTCTTGAAATACTTTCTCCAACTTTCCTACAAATACCCCGGTACACAAGATCCCTGCACTGTGAAGTACACTTTAGGCGAGACAATCGCACTACGAGTTCCTGTTGGTGCGTCACAGTGTCACCTGACAAGGCACGTGACCGGTCCTTGCTTTTTCTGGGGGCGTTCCCGACTACCCGAAAAATGAGCGATTTAGGCGATTTCAACTGAGTTTTTTGAAGTTCACAGATCTCTTTGAAGAAAAGTATATGCGATTTCTAATAGTATTGACACAGTATTTTCATATGATCATGCATTATAAAATTAAAAGACCCGCCCTTTAAGCTGGTCTTCCATGGGGTCCAGTTGGGTGTGAGGTGGGACCACTTCACCGGGTTAAACACCCTGCTCTTTGCGATGAATGAATGAAGCGGGATCTTTTACGTGCTTGAGTTGTTACTCTCTCTTACACGGGACCTCCATTTTATGTCCTATCCGAGGGACAAGTTATTATGGGATGTTCACATTGAACAACTATGCAACAAGTTAAGTAAAATGATTAGCTATATGGGTCGTTTGAGACAGCTTGTTGATATGACTGAATTGAAACTGATATATAATTCTATTGTGTTACCTCATTTTGATTATGGTGATGTAGTGTGGCAATCCGCCAACGGTAACTCTCTTTCCCAACTTCAGAAGATGCAAAATAGAGCCGGGAGATTGAATTTAAAAGTTAACCCTTATTCTCATATTACTAACAGTGATGTTCATTATAGTTTAGGGTGGAATACAGTAATCAATAGACAAAAAAAAAAATTCATCTGCTTTCATTTATGTATAAGATTATGAATAACATGGCCCAAGAATATATGAGAGATATTTTTAAGTACAAGATATCACCATACTCTCTCCGTAATCAAAACGATTTACAGTTACCTCGGCCAAAAACTAATTATTGTAAGAGATCTTTTTCATACAGAGGTGCATCAGCGTAAAACAACTTACCCAATGATTTGCGTCAAATTTCCTCTTTACCCGTTTTTAAGTTCAATTTAGTTAAAACCGAAATCCTTTTTATTTGATCTTTTTTGTCCTTCAAACCTTTGAATAATGTGTGATAATATGGTATATATGTAGTTACAATGTAGTTATGTATGTACCGTTCTATTTGTGTTTGTGTATATTTTATTCTATCATCAGTCCCTGATTATATGACATCTTTGTGTACAGGGCCCCATGGAAGACCAGAAGTGACTGTCATTGTCACTACTGAAAATGGGTTACCCTCCGTATGTATTTTTTTCTTTACTGACCTTTATGTATGAAATGTGTTGATTTTTTTTTTTAGTACGGAAATAAAACAACAACAACAACAAGAGTGCTGGCCTACTTCCGTACAGGGGCTCCGTATCCATGTAGACCACTTACTCTCTCTATATAAAAAAAAATATCATACCAAATTGCACTTAAACCACAGGATAAATACTTTATGACTCCTATCCAAATGCTTAGCTTAGAATTTGATTGACTTTCATGTCGTCGCTCCAACTAATTTGCTTTAACATGAACATGATATGACTGCACACGCACAGACTGAAGTAGGGCCTAAGCCATCATAAGACAAATGTTTCAAGTAATCGACAGCAAAACAATCAATGTACAAATGATTTGTGGGGACAGCTTCAGCAAACTTATAAGCTTATGTTTTGTCATAATGAAGCACATATTATGCACGCACCTATAGCGTGATGCGCAGAGAAGACAACGAAGCCACCATTTAGCAACACCTACGCGCTTTACTCTTGATGACAGCTCAACTTCGGCAATCTTCGTATCAATGCTAACGGTGATCGGCAGTATCATCAACAGCACCCTCTAAAATACAGGGACTATGCGCCCGGCATACTACATACATTGTATGTACTAGTATACGACTCATGACCTTACGACTAACAGACATTGGATCTGAATTAAACTAGCGGTGTTTATCATGAGGATATTAAGATTTCTTTCGGATCAAAAGTCTGTCAGTCGTAACGGCGTGAGTCGTTTAGTGTGCGACGGGCTTTAATTGTGCTCCTGATACTACGTCACGACATTTACGCTGGTCAATTCGTTAGCATTAATAGCACCAATAAAGGCTCATTCTTAATTTGAAATGCGGACTAAATTGCAATGAAATCCCACTTTCGCTTCCACAGCTTGGTCTTTGGGAATTGAAAGAACAACGTAATTAAAAATAAAGTACCGGTACAGTTTTCTTTTCTGGCCCTGTCACACCTTTTCGGGCAAGCAAAGAGGATACGTTGCGTGTTCCATAGCACGCGTGCGTCTTAATACCTGCGTTCTTACCTGGACGTGTGCTACTTACATCCTTCTCACGTTCTAGTATGGGCAAGTTGCGTGGGAGTTGCCTGCTAGTTTTCTGCGTGGACCTCTGCGGACAACCCCCGTGACTCATCCGGAACAAGTTTGAGCATGCTAAATAGCCCGTCACACCTTCCCGGGCTAGCCTTGCTTGTGACTTGCGGGGGACTGGATACCTCGATGTCCGCGCAGATGGCCTGTACAGTGACGGCACCTAGCACATAGTCGCACTTAGTTGCACACGCAAGTCCGATATACCCGCAGCCAAGTATTGAGCATGCTCAATATTTTGATCCCGGTGCCGGCAGAGGTCCACGCAGAAGACATTCTTCGAGGAAAACATGTTCTGGCAAGGGACAGTGACGATACCACCAACACCCGTGTTCTTTGTCAGTTCTTAACAAGCCAACACGCAAGGCTTTCCCAGACACAGTGTGAAAAGGTTTAAGGCATGCTCAAAACTCATTCCGGGTTAGTCGCGGGGATTGCGCGCACAAGCCAACGTGGAACGCCAGAATGAGGCTTTTTTTTATAGCAGCAGCGACTAGCGAGCAGCATCTCCCGCGCAGGTACTTTGCAGTTGTAACGCAGATACTTCGCAGTAGCATGCGGCCAAGATAATGACATTCTGTGGGACTTCAGCCATTCCCCCTGAAGGAATCCTTCACCGAGATGTCAGCCGTCAATCTCCACTCATGGGCCTGACACACAGGTCAAACGGAAGCAGAACGTATGTAGCACGGGTCCAGCAGGTAAGACGCATGCGAAACTTGCCCAAATCCTTGTCCGCCTGCAAAAGAAAATGTGACCCGCTACAACAAAAGAATCCTAAAATCGCTGATGGCTGAGCCGAGGAAATCGAGTTTAAGTGACATCAAAATTGGTCAAAGCAATCGAATTTCTGTTTTTGGCACAATTGTGTAGTCTTATGTTTTGTCTGTCATCTGCCAAAATTTCGAAGCCAAATGATCAAAAGAAAGGCAAAAAATTAGCGTTTTTCTGGGACATGATTTTCCGACTTTCAACGTAACAGAAACGTGTCCGAAGATTTAGATTTAGATTTAGCGCCGCAACTAGACTCCACCCCTAACAACGAGGGAGTGATCTTATTGGTCAGTACGTGACATCCTGATTACTGATTAGTCATGCGTAGACCGCTGGCGCCAAGCTTGAATGAACATCATGGAGGTCGCTAGGAGCACTGATCCTTCTATTGTCAAGCGGTGAAAACTGTCTCGCCTCCCCTTGATCATGTTACTGTCGGGAGGAAAATTTTCAAGGCGTTTTTCTCGAAACTCTGATTTCCTCAACCACCTGACATATATCTCCGCAACAGAGTACTCTTATGAGTTGTGTTATATATGAAATAAAAGTAGAAGAGTAGGGGAATAATGACATTCATTTTCAGAAAAATTTTCCTCCCCAGACTTCCGGATCCTTTTGTTGCTGCGGGTCACAAATTGTCCTGCTTGCTGGACAATCCCCTTACGCAACAAGCCCGCCTAACTTGCTCAGAAAGGTGTGAAAGGGCCTAAATTTGCTTGCGGGTGAATTGGACATGCGTAAGCTATTCCGGGTAACTACGGGTGAGATATAGGTACTGTCATGTCCGGGTCAGCTGCGTGGAGCTCCGGGCAGTGAAAAATGTTATTTGCAAGTCGAATGCAAGGCTTGCACTGAAAGTTGTGACAGGGCCTTAAACATGACTTCCGGTATTTAAGATTTGCATGCGCACCCCCGGGCAACTTTGGCGAGATACGTGGTAGGTACTGTCATGTGCAGGCCATCTGTGGGGATCTCCGCAAATCACACGCAAGGCTCGCCCGGAAAGGTGTGACAGGCCTCAAGATACGAGCACTCATTTCACGAATGAGCATTCATATTCATTTCATGCCGACGACGGAAAATCGACGGTCATTCAATTTGTGAAAAGGAAACCATGTTCCAAACAAGTACACTCAATTAAAAGAAGTTGTGAATTTAGTTAATTTGGAGCCGTATATGTGTCTTTAAGAAATACATTTTATTGATTGGGCTTCATTTTAATGAAAACAAGGAAAAGTAGAAATTACGCGGTGCGTAATATATGTCCCCGCCGGAAGTAGCATTTTGTAGCAAAATGTACAATACAGGTCACAAATCAAGGTCAAAGGTGAAAGAAGTCAAAGGTCAAAATTTTGTGTAGAAAGTTTTGAAGCCCTCGCCTGCTGCCATCACATAAAGCAAACGGAATCGAAATCGGGTTAGAAATGGCGAAGGAGTAGCATTTTGTAGCCATTGTACAATATAGGTCAAAAATCAAGGTCAAAGGTCAAAGAAGTCAAAGGTCACAATTCTGTGTAAAGATTTTGAAGCCCTTACCTAGTGCCATCACATAAAGCACACGGAATCGAAATCGGGTTAGAAATGGCGGAGTAGCATTTTGTAGCAAAATGTACAATACAGGTCAAAAATCAAGGTCAAAGGTCAAAGAAGTCAAAGGTCAAAATTCTGTGTAGAACTTTTGAAGCCCTTAACTAGTGCCATCACATGAAGCAAACAGAATCGAAATCGGGTTAGAAATGGTGAAGGAGTAGCATTTTGTAGCCAATGTACAATATAGGTCAATAATCAAGGTCAAAGGTCAAAGAAGTCAAGGGTCAAAATTCTGTGTAGAAGTTTTGAAGCCCTCACCTAGTGCCATCACATAAAGCAAACGGAATCGAAATCAGGTTAGAAATGGCGAAGGAGTAGCATTTTGTAGCAACATGTACAATAAAGGTAAAAAAATCAAGGTCAAAGGTCAAAGACGTCAAAGGTCAAAATTCTGTGTAGAAGTTTTGAAGCCCTTAACTAGTGCCATCACATAAAGCAAACGGAATCGAAATCGGGTTAGAAATGGCGAAGGAGTAGCATTTTGTAGCAAAATATACAATATAGGTCAAAGGTCAAGGTCAAAGGTCACAACTGAAATTCTGTGTAGAAGTTTCAAAGCTCCCACATAGTGCTATCATATAAAGCAAACAGAATCAAAATTGGCTCATAAATGACAGAGAAGTAGCAAATTGAAGATTTTGATCACACACGGACGCACGGACACACGGACACACACACGTACGGAGCCCGTTTCATAGTCCCCTGCTCGAACTCGTTCGGCGGGGACAATTATTAATGTTGCCGTATTGGGCCAAATGGGTAAGTGTGACGCTGGGGCAAGTGGGACAATTGAAGAATTGTGAGTACGTACATTGTTAAGGAGTAAAAGTTTCATGAATAACAATGGATAATACGTGCTAGTGTTTAGTGATATATTTGACCAAGTTTAAATAGATACATATATATTAGTGTAGTGATTGAATGTTTGAACAGCAGGTAACCAGATGTTCCACAAAACGTAAGTGGATTTTAACTTTCATTAAGCCCCAGTCACATAATGCTCTGCGTCCGGCGTTACGTCCAAAAAAAAAGTCATTTTTTTCTGCGAACTCCCGCGGATCCTTTGTCGTCACCAGAAAATTTGTACAAAACATACGGAGGAAAATGCGGGCGATACGAACAGATACGATCAGATGCGAATACTTGCGTCCACGTGCGGATATTCTTACGGATTAGCACATAATAGTTTTGAACACTTGCGGAGAGTTGCGGATAGTTACGGATAGTTACAGATTGTTATATCTAATTGTGGACAATATGGTTTTCTCTGACGATCCCTGCTAAGTCAGTGAGGCTATCACATATTGGACTGTCTTGCATTGTACACTGGAGAAAACTGAAATTGAATGACGTATAATACAAGTTGTGAAAAAAAAAAATCGTAATCCTATAATTTGCTTTACAGTAATAAAAAGTATATGAAATTTTGAACTTGAAGCTGCAATTTTATTTGTGCAACTCAAATAATATATGATTAAGCGTCATAAATGTAAAGAATACATAATATAATTATACCACAAATAAAATACAATATAGATCGATAAGTTAAACATTAGAGAAGCAGTCATAGAATAGACAAACTGTGGTTACGCTGTCATTGTGCAGCGATATTCATGACTTCTATACTGGGTTATGTTAAGGAGAGTTTTATAATAAATCAATGCTTATCAAATTTCCAGAAAAAAAAAGACATTAGGACTTTCAAACACCCCTCCGACACACAAGTACAATATATATATATATATATATATATATATATATATATATATGTGTGTGTGTGTGTGTGTGTGTGTATGAAGCCTAAAGTGGGTAAGAATACAGAGAAATAAAGGTTTTTCCGGCCAATTTCGCACTTTTGTCAGTCCATTTGATAAAAGGTTCATTCAATTTAGCGAAAATCCTCATCACTGCACATTCTGTCATTCAAAATTGCAAGTTGGTCGTTCAATTTAGCATTTCGATCAATTAAATTCGCCAGCACTGGCCGGGGTATTTCAGTCATTCAATTTCGCGTATGGACAGTCAAATTCCAAACATGTTCATTGAAATTAACGTCATGTTATTTCTTTTTTGTTTTTGTTTTTCTTTTTTTGTTTCATCCACGCACTGTTAAACAGTAAAAGTATCATATTTTTGACCCTATATAACTCGAGTTTGTTGTTCTGTAACGCCCCCTTTCTTTCATATATGTCATTTTAGTCCTAGTTGTACCAATACTACAGATTAACTTCATCTTCTTACAGTCATGACAGCACAAGTAAGATACAGACATATTTCTCAAGAAGAAAGAAAAAGAATTATAGGAACATACAATGATCATAACCATGACTTCCTAGAACTGGCCGACACACTCAGAATACAGCACTCAACGGCCAGATAAGTTGTGGCCACATGATGCACTATCTTCGGACTAAAAGACTCACTAAACACATTGAAGAAAAAAAAAACTGTTGCAAAAATCTCTAAAATGAGTACGAAAATATGAAATGTAATGACGTTTGCAAAACAATAACTTTGTTGAAAAAAACTGAAGAAAGAACCAAAGCATAAACATGCGTGCTAAATTGACTGCAAAAGATGTTAAATTGGATGCCCAAAAATGAATTTGAATGAACGAGTGCAGCATGTCCGTGATCACGTGACTATATCATTCTAAATTGAATGAAAGAATAACGAAACGGTGCTTGTTTTACGAATTTCAATTGAAAAAGTGTTAATTAGAATGAGGAGAAAGGTAATTTGAATGCTCCAAAATGAATTTGAATGAAGAGATCATAAATTTGAACTACCGAACATGTCATCTACGCTAAATCAGGAATTGGACTGACAAAAATGCGAAATTGGCCGGGAAAACCTACATTATATTCGTTCTCATTATAGTTATCGTTGTCCAACACCTTCCCCGGCCAGAAAAGTTAATAAAATGCTGTCACCCCATCCCCTACCCAAAATATTGCCTTTTTCGAAAAAAAAAAAAATACATTTTCAAAGAGTGCAAGAAAATTTCAGCACAAGGGACAATCGATGTCATGAGTAGGCCTATGGGTGCCACCTGAATGATCATTTCATAATTTGACCATGCGGTTCTGCCTCTCCACCGCTCCGACTGTGTTGTAGCATTCCTTCAGGTACATGCGCTGCAGCTTGGCAACCTGAGTTGTGTGGCTTCCCACGAGTCTCTGTGTTCCCATGTGAGTGGAAAACGGAAAACGTCGAAGGACGTAATTGTCCGCAGCATCCGTAACTGTCCGCAAATATCCGTAAGCGGACGAAAGTGTTGTGATACGCTAACTTGCGGTTATTTTCGGATACTTACCGTGGACGTAAACGAACGCAAACGGACGGGAGGTAAAACTTTTTGCGGATGGTCTGCGTCCAAGCTACGGGTAGTTACGTTCAGTTACGGATAGTTACGTTTGGTTACGGTTACTTGCGTAAGTTTGCATCCATGGAGTCCCTCTGCGAAATTTTGAACATTTTAAAATTTTGCAGGCCTGCCGCCGTCATATTGCGTTTCTTTACGGATGAGTTACGGACAGTTACGTCTACATACGTCCCTGCGGATGCCCGCGTCCACGCTGCGTCCCCCTGCGTCCATTCATTCGTATCTATCCGCGGCGGACGTAACCCATCGTAAAGCACTGTGTGACTGGGGCATTATCTATTAGTTTAATTTCGGGCATTTCTCCTCGGATGAAGTGCTGATCAATGGTGTTCTGATAGCGACGTCATCATCGAATGGCAGAGATTCCTGTTGTAGTGCTTTTTTTTTTTATTCAAGCTCATTTTAGGCCTATTTTTTCCTCAGAATGTTTCATTGATAAGTTCACAGGTCCGAAAAGTCCTGAAAAGACTGATTTTAGCCATTACAAGATTTTTTTTTGAAAAAAAAATAGACTTAATAACTCATAGAAATGGCATCTTGTCTGCCTGTAAGAGACCATGACGTAAAAGCGGCAAATTTGAAAAATGAAATAATGGACATACATCTGAAAATTGGTTTTAAAATCACCGTGTTTATGGTGCTATATTTTTTGCCAAAACTTCTTGCAGGTAACTGTTTATTCAAGTGACCATCAAAATAGGGAAGGAAAATGCCACATTCCGTTAATTCCGGCACTGAAATATTTTCTCCCATTTGGAAATTGAACGCCCATGCATGAATTTGATTTGACGGAAAAGAAATAGAGCTTCAGTAAATTAAATGAATCGCTCGAATTCAAAATTTGAATGCCCGAATATTTTTCCCGGTATATTTGAATGAACATTCATGTATTGGAATGACAAAAGTATGAAAACCTCATAACCTGTCCATGCACTAAGAGTTGATTGCATGATTGCATTTCCTGTGAGAACCTTACCATCTCTGTCGCCTGCTGTTACTTTGCAATCCTCATCCGACTCGCCAAAGCAGTCGATTTTGCCGTCACATTCGTAAATCTTTTGAATGCACTCGCCGGAATTACACGGAATCGTGTTCTCAGTGCAGTTTGTAGGTTGTACCATGTGGAAGTCATCAAATGCACTGTTACCTTCCATCGCGCGATATAGAAATAAGGAATTAAGTAAAAGGGTCGGGGATGCAAATAGTATCATTTGGAAGAGAGATTTTATTGTCTCTATTGTAGAGCTTTATCCAGACGTAAAAGGCGCTACGGGATATTACATTGATAAGACAGAACATCAATCTATTCAAATAAACTTACAGAATCATCAAATTACAATCTGCATGGTTCTTCATAAAAGGGATGGTACACTAGTAGTTTTTAGTCGAGACGAGGGACGTAGATTTTTAACTTTTTCTGCGAGATGATTGTAAACCACCAATTATTTTACGAAATATGAAGGAGCATATCGAAAATGAAATCAAAGTTTATCTGATGAAAAATTTATACTAAATAGTCCGAGATGAGGAAGTTCCTACATGTTACAAGGACTTATTTGTTTCTGGATGTCTAAAGTATTCCGAAAACAATTTTCATCGAATAAACTCTGAAGTACTCAAGTACTCTAAGAATTGTATGCTCTTTCATGAAGTTTCTCATAATCTCGCACAAGTTATAAGCCTGAAGCTCAATTCTAATCAAGACTAATCCCTTCCAGAATTTCATTACAAGGTAAGCTTACATAATTATATACGATTATGTAGGGCTTTTATCGCTGCATGACCTTTCGAGGTGTTGAAAAGGATATACATTTTGCTGTATAAACAGTTGTAAACCCCCACGTAAACATACACAAGCTAATACTAACTACACGATCCTCCAAATAGCTGTCAATTATAAACCTGATAGTTTGATTTCTAAGCATCATCAATATGTAGCACAATGAAGTCACCATACTATCAGTATAGCTCCAAGGAACAAAATGAATATAAGTGTTATACGTACAGAAAATACGAATGTTCCATTTGACATTCGCCTTTAACTCAGCAGGTTGTGCTTATTTTTGTATCAGATGGGCGTAAATATTATAAAAGTGAAATGCCACCATTACTGAAAGGTTGAAAATAAAGACGGCCATGTATCTTTTCATTGTCACCCTAATAAAATAGATTTGATTTGGCTTTTCTTGACTTTGAAACAGCCTAATCTGTTGAATATTAAAGGACAAGTCCACCTTCATATACATAAGGATTGAGAGAATGCAGCAATATTAGTAGAACACATCAGTGAAAGTTTGAGGAAAATTGGACAATCCGTTCAAAAGTTACGAATATTTTAAGTATCTGCGCAGTCACTGCTGGAAGAGAAGACTACTACAGTGTATGATGTCACATGCGTACAACTATATAAGGAAAATAAAAAGAGAATTTCGCAAAACTTCACTTTTTGAATAAAGTGCACATTTCTTTGACTTGCTACTGACGTATGTTAAGGGTAATATTATTCCCCCTACCTTCTGAAGAGAAAATTCGAGTGTTCTTTTGTTATGCGAGAAAAATGGAAATATGTTGAATTTTCTTTACTCTTTCTTTATATCGTTGTACTCATGTGACATCACAAGCTATTGTAGTCTTTTCATCCAGCCGTGACTGAGCAGAAACTTCAAAAATTCGTAACTTTTTAACGGATTGTCCGATTTTGCTCAAACTGTCACTGATGTGTTCTACTACTATTGCTGCATTCACTCAAGCCACTTGTCTATGAAGGTGAACTTGTCCTTTAAAGCTCGAAGGTAGGAAATCATACAACACTACAGTTAAGGGCTGAAGTTCTTACTTCTCGTCGCCTCTGTGTGGATGTTGACTTCACCCTGCATCTTGCAAATGACTGCTTGAGCTGATATTCCCGCGCACGGGATGTCGTGCCACAAAGCAGTGGTGCTTATGAGTTGCAAGTTTATCATAGTGCACCTCTCAAGCAAGCTTCCATCCGGCTGCGTTTTCTCCTCGAACCCCCTGAGTTATGAGGTACGACAGAAAAGACAGGACTTGTTTGTTTTTCTGCAGAAGTAACCCACTCTCATAAAGTGACCATATTACATGGCACATCAATCATAAACAAGCATGATGGATTCATACACGTAATCTGAACACTCGACTTTTTGATCCGCCTTACACGCATTACCATAAGTATTTCGCACACTATTTCGACTCACTATTGTAAGATCTGTGGGGCATAAAACCAGGTGCGCAAATTTGTCCGGAAGTCTGCAATTAAACGAGGTCACACAACAAATTTTTATCGATGTTTTAGAGCCCTGGGAGATACTATGCATTATGAAGACTGCTTTGGTCCATTTGGGGATTCCCGTATCAAATTGCATGCAGCTGCCTCATCACTCGTCTTTATCAAATGTTAACATTGCCGAAGAATCTTGGCCGGTTTCAAGAAACACTTGAGGCTACTGTACACTTTGATATTCGTTGACAGGCATTCCTATTCCAACTGACCTGCACTACGCGTGGTTTTCGAAAATACTCTGTTAGGCACAGAAAAGAGATCGATTCAATATGTTAATTAGTTTTTCACTCCACGCAGCCTAGGTTATAATAATTCATTATGACCGTCAAAAGCATAAGAGAATATTAATTATACCACAATCTGTCACGAAAGTCAACATAAAAAAGTAGTACGAAAATCATTTCACCATGAATGTCAGCTTATAATTTGAAAGGAAAATCATCTAGCTGCATATCTAACAACAAGAAGTGGAACCATCGTGTGTGTTTGTGTTTTTACACTATTTGATATTAAATATTAAAAATATTAACATTAACTGTCCTATACTGAGAGATGTGCTTAAACCTTTTGGTGAAAATGAAGAATTTTGAATACGCACAGCTACAAAGGGAAGAATATGCTTGGGATTTGAGCATTAAGATTTTGTTTGTCACGCATTTTCACAAGAATATGGTTCCCTTTTATAAAGAAACATTGACAATAGTAAACCGTGTTGGGCAATTTATTCTACTTTGGTTTTTCTACCTGCATGTTTTTGTGTGTCTGATGTGTTTGAGTATGCGTGTGAAAGTGTCTAATAATTCATGGTCTTGCTATCATCTTTATGTCGATCCTTACCATTTCTGAATGAACCAATCAGTGTAAGCCATTGGAGAGCCATCTGTCCAACGAAACACACTTTCATCGGTGCGGGATCCCAGCCCTGTTGAAAAAAAAAAAACAAAAACACGGGCAATACAATTCAATTGGTATAATATATTCAATTGGATTTGATGAAGACACTCAGCTATAGGTTTATTGATACTGAGAGCAATGATGTTACAGATTGTGGAGACACCTGTCCAATGAGAATGACATTATGATGGACAGCTAAAACTAAAACATAATCACTTATATTAAGACTGATAACGAAACAAAACTAGGCACACTAAAAAACAAACAAACAAACAAACAAACAAACAAACAAACAAACCTAAAACAAACAAAAATGGACACACCTGAAGAGAAAGACAATAAAAACAATGTAATGAGATATTCAAAATATTGAAATGGTAGACAAGATAACAAGCTCGACGTTAAACTCACACAGCTTTCATCGAAATACGAAACTATCTGATCGTAGAATAGGTTGATATATTAGCCCAAGCAACGTTACAATACTAAAAATGACTGTCACTTTGTTACCAATAAACCAAACAGAGGATGGAGAGCATAAATGTTTTACAAAATTACCCAATTGAACTTCATAAAATTCTGCATCATTTACTTATTAGTGAAAACCATAAAGGATTTTCTTCAAATTCAAAAGAACAAGTCTACTCATTAGGAATCCATCACTTTTTCTTTTATATTCCTTCATTGAAATCTATTAGCAGAATATTATCGTGTTCTTTAAACACAATATACATTAGTATCATCAGTGTTCAGAACTAAAAAAAAAAAAAAAAAACCTGAAATTTACCACAGCCATTGCAAGTATCACTGACATTAAAAAAAAAAAAAAAGAAAGAACGGACCAAGTATTAAACTTTTCGACACTCCGCAGCCAAGGCTATTCAACTCTGATCTGAAATCATTGAATGAAACAAACTGATTACAGTTGCTTTTGATAATGAGCGTACAATATAAAAAAAAAAAAAATGAGCCTCGAATAATTGTGTGGCGCTCCGACAAAATGAGTCATAAGTCGCACGGGGAGTTTTCCCGTAATGAGCCGAAAATGAAGGGGAAGCACTACTCGGGTCGAAATTTTTTTTATGACGGATTTTGATTCCTTGATGTTTTATCTATTTGTACAGACAATTTCAGCGTGTAAAAATGAGTACAAGTGTCCCAAATCACAGTTTTTCTGAGACAATTTTTTTCGGTTACATTTTTTTCGAACGCTCGCCTTTGCGTTGCGTTTCGCACCTATTGTTCTTGCCCGATCGAGACTCCGCCTCCGTTGCTAGGGCGTATGCTAATGAAGCATTGCTCTTGACCCCATTGCAGACAAAACAAAGCATGGTGCGCGCGGCGGCGTCGGCGGCCAAGCGGCGAGGGCTTTAGAATTACGCAATAATAGTGAGCTGACCAAGGCTATCGATTGATTGCATGACCAGCGAGTTGCGTTTGATACATGCACCACATTTCATGAAGTGGTGATTGATGTGACGAACAAATAGACCAGTTCGTAATTCCACTTTGCGCATGAGCAGAAAAAGGTCATTTGTACCAACAGGCATTTTGGTTTATTAATTCACTGAGATAAGCATCTATGATGTGATGATTATTCATGAGATCCTTATCTAAATAGTGCTTGACAGCATATCCACCTGACAGCAAACCTGGTATTTGGCAACATCAAAGAAAAAGGTTGTTATTGCATTCAATACGAAACAATGAATTAGATGCCTGCTAAAGTGTCAACTGACGGACTATTCTGGTCACTTGGTCTAAACTCAAGTTCATAATTTGTTTGAACACGAATTCCATAAATTGTTATGTCGGGTAAGCTTATGCATTATACCGCTTTGAAAAACGAGTGAAGTGCCTAACCAACTGAGAAAAAAGAAAGGTCATTTGTACCAAGGTGTACATGAGCTAATTACGAACTGGCTTATTGCGCTGAAAAAATTAATTCCAGTTAACGAACGATCACGCAAAATTCATGATACTTTATCAATGAGCTAATACATGATCACATATAGAACTTGAAACCTCTTTATGCGTGTGTGTACTTTTACAACGGTTATTTGGCCTCATTAATGAATTCATTCAAATAATTATAATTTTCGTTCCCTGGTATGTGACTTGCTGTTTAAAGTTCATCTTTGGAGATATAGTAGAGCCTAAGTTGTCAATTATTCTCGTTTTTATAAAGTCGACAATTCGTGTGATAATTAGCCAAATGTATGTAATGCGTACTATTATTTCCCTGGTTAATAAGACTTATTGTCCTATTTCTTATGATGGTTTGGGCCGTGACGGCATGGAGAGAAATCGGAAGACAAACATTATTAATGCCCAAATAGCTCGTGTTCCCTTTGGACATATTCTGACTCTTGTCATCTGTGTATTTTTTAGAAGTAGGACCTACTTGAGAAAGTGACAGAGAGCTGTGTCGCTCCTCAAAAAGTGTGCTCCTTCATTTTGTTTTGTTTTTTTAATCAGAATGTTTGTAATGATAGCTGTTTGTTGTGTATTGCGTGTATAGCTGACATGTGAGAGGTCAAGTCTGCAAAGAATTTGGCTAACAGCTTTGCGAAGTAGCAGCGCTAATTACCCATTGAATTGCGTATTCTGAGGAATTCCGAATGAAAGAACTCGGACGACACTGATGTTCACGCCTTGTATCCGAGTAAACCCCGCATCAACGAAGCCTTAAACAATGAAAGGTAAACTTCCTGCTATCAAGCGGTGGATAATCACGCAACCAGTATTCTTTCTTCGCCATTGATAGCAGAATCAGTGACGTAATGGAGCAACAGTGTTGGAGGATCGGCATTATGTCTGCTAATTTGTAAAAGATTTTTTCAGTCCCCTTTTGTGTTCAGAACCACAGTCAGGGAAGCTAACTTACTTTATCTCCTACAAGCTATCGTTACTATCTTAATGCGTGAATTTTATGAAAGGTTAAAAGTGATCGCGGAATCAGTTCTTCTGCGTGACACCAGGCTTTTATAAAAGCATACCAAGCTTAAATCACTTACCTGTATAGAAAGGGCGGGAATACACACTTATCGCAATCATCCGGATTTCAGAGTGACACATTCTACTATTTTTCTTCATCTTTCCCCCGACAAAGACCATGGTAATTCAAAACAAACAAACAAACAAACAAACAAACAAACAAACAAACAAACAAGCAGTTGCACATATACATCAGAACGTACAAAATTTTTGTGTTTTATGTATGTATAGGTCATCTCTAGTAGTAGGCATTTGTTGTCGTTTTTACAGCGTTTCCTAATAAATGCCTATAGCGAAAACCTAACACAACTTTTATCAAGGAGGGAAGGGAACTTAGATATTTATAACATATAGTTTACAGAAATCAGACATGTAAATAAGGCAATCATATACATCCGCATGGCCGATTGTAATCTTTTACTTTGATTATCAAACATGATCGCTTGCATTTACGTGCTTTTTCTAATTTCTTGAACTTTGCCTCATTTTCTCTTTCTTTTTTTTAAACAATTGCTCGCAACATTTAAAAATCGTAACGCAGTCTGCTATCCCACAATATAATGTTCCATTTGTTTCGTCACTTATTGTTGGTCGGGTGACGCCAAATGTTGGAATCTCGATGATAATATATGGCATTTTGTTTGTTGGTTTTCGCCTCATCGCTCAAAAGGATTTTGACTACGATTACAGAGGTATCATCTACAAGACTTAACTGATGGTTTACAGAAGTGGTCATCAATTCAGTAAGGATTAGTCAAGTCATGAGTTCACTTTACCCATCATGTCTAATCGAACTACGACATTGTTGGGGGTAACCACGCCTTTTTTATTGTCATAGTTCAAACTAATTCTTGACATAATCAAAACAAATAATTCTTTATGTAATTTCTCAAAATACTCAAAAGATGGCCTAAGTCAAAACTTTCTACAAAGATTGCATACGGCAATCTTTACTGGCCTAAACACGTTTTCTAGAGCTATCAGTTTCCCCTATGACGATGACTTCGATTGCGTTTTGAACATACCGGTGGTCACCGAACTACTTTCAAAACAGCTATTACCTTTATAGTTCGATTAATGAACCAGTCTTTTGAATTCATAACCAACATTCGTAATCGTAACCATACAGCAACATAATACTGTCAATAAGAGTTGGAAAATGTAAATGCTATAATAATAGCGCAAAATAAATGAGTAACGATTATCTTCATACATTCTAATTCCTAAGTGATGTCGCTACGAAAATGACACATGGTTTGACTACTGCTTCAAGCAAATAAAAGTAAAAAGGAATGGGATATACTTCTAATGATATAGTACCACGCCGTACAATGCATTCCACTGTATTTGGTAACGTTTGGTTACGTTTCTGTGCGCTTTACGTACGGAAAATAAAAAACAGATTGATGCTATTAACATGCTAACACACAGCGCATTCAAAATGTTTTTTTTTTTTAATACACCGTGTGCAATGTAATGTTTTAGTATACGGTTTGAAACTTTGAATTTGCGAGTCCATTATAAAGTTATAAGGGTTATTACATCAGCACCAAGCAAAAATTAGAGTATTTAGGGATTCGGATTTGCACAGAAGAGTGCTATATATGGCGATCGTTCGCAACAGAGACAATCCGCTTCAATATATATACAATGTAATTCTGTTTTCATGAATTGAAAGAGAAACGAAAAGAAGTCAGCTTTTTAACTTCATTTAGCTTTCTCACCAATTGAACTTGATTTGATCTGCCATGCATGACATCGCTGTGTGTTCTATTAATTCTATTAAATTATTTAATTGGCGTGCTTGTTTTTTATGCAGAATATTACAGGTAAGTATAATTCATTGAAGTTCATAATGTTTGTACATAATATGGCGTGTTCGTTGTTTTGTATTTTCATTTCTATAATATATCATGTGTCCATTATCTGATTCTGACCACGAAAATATGGCGACTGTTTAAATGCGGAGTATACTGGAAAACCAATGTCTTCTGCCAGTATAGACAAACTAATTTCTAGTCTATCCCCGCTTGAAATGGAAATGAAATAAAAAAAAAAACGAAGTTCGACTTTCAGCAGATTTCAACCGTTTTGTATAGTGCCTGATTCATGTAATGGACACAATTCTTTAGCACATAAGCAATCACACAACTTTCGGGAATAAATGTATGTCTTAATGATTGTATCTCATGGAAGAAAACTCGTCTCCTTGCCTGAATTATAGCTTCTTCCTTTTCAAGCTTGCGGGAAAGAAATAGTTGAACATCAATCGCAATCATAAAGAGAGGCACATCCTTAAAAATAAGCACAGGAGCACTGAGACACACTACGAAATAAAAATGGGCCTTTTATCACTATTGACAACGCATGACATTGAAATGTTGTTTTTTCGGGGGGGGGGGGGTTAATACAATTGATTATTTTGAAGGTTCGTTAATCACACAATGAAATATGGTTCGCTATTACCTTAGGTTCGTTAACAAGAAAATTAAATGCGGTTCCTTTTCCGGTGGTTCCTTTACCCAAAAGTAGTCAAGCAATCATTTTTTCTAATACGGTTTGTGAATACAAAACGAAGTGAGGAAGGCCCAAGTATTAATTCCGAATATTAATTCTGTCAGTATAATTATCTATACTCCACTTCTCAAATGCAGAAAGATTGTAACTGCAAATGTGATGTAAAAAAACAAACAAACAAACAAACATTAAGCTTAAGCTACAAGTTAATGGTTCTTTATATGCTATGGTATTACAAAAGTGACTGAGAATAAGAAGGATATTTATGATACAATCATTATAAACCCAACGTGAAGCTGTCAAGCCTACATCAACCTTTGCTTCTGATACGTATATGTGCAGCATTGGCAAGCGTGATAAGCGATAATTACTGTGCACGCAACGCCTATAAAGGAAATGTGCCTAACATGGCGGGAATTCAGAATGTTACGGCTGTATACAGCTGCAGCAGAACAGATGCGAAAGCAGTCTTTGGTGCTCTGCAACATTACGACCATGTGCGTAATTTGAGGGTTTTTAGTACACGCAAAGAACACGATCTCAAAAGACGACTATCGTTAATTAACTTCATTGACTTTTTCTACCGATGCTGTCTTTTGAACCCCCGCCTACAATAGGTTCTCAGGTTCTATTTAGGTATTGGTACTTGCTAAACGCATCCTCTTTAGTTTCCATTGACAACAACATGGGAGGAGAATGGAAGCGATCAACGCCCTCGCTAATATGCTTCTCGTAATACGCATTGCGTGCCTTTTTTTCTTTCTACTGTTTCCTATTGTTTGTGAGTTAAAAACTTGCGGCAAACTATGTGTACACCGCAGCCGGCACACAACGCGTACCGACTCATTCATGCGGCGGCAGCGGCACGGACACAAACGCGCCGAAGTTTACATTCGGGCTGCCGTTATTGGTCAGAATCGTTAATGATAGACCTGTCCTGCGATTGGTTAATTATCTTACACACCCAAGCTATCGCCTTATACGGTAGTGCGTGCGATGGAGCGTAAACGCCGTCGCTAAGCAGGACTGTTGTATTGTTTCGTCCCGTGAAAGAAAAAGGTTGTGAGCTTGAACATAGCCTGAACTTTGAGAGCGATTTTCTCCGTTATTTAGAAAATGGACTGACATCATAAGCGTAGTTAATATTCGTTTTCATGATCTATAGGGATGTCGAAATGAGTTGTATTACATATCAGTGTAAAGCTTAGAGTCTGTAGAATTCACATATAGGCATAACTACGATTTCATTTTTTGCGACTTTTGACTCATTCCGACGGAGCGCATTATGTCTGACCATGCATCCCCAAACCAGGAAAAAGTCACCGAAATTGGGTTCAAATTAAAGGTAGATTTTAAAGAGCAGACTGTAACATTCAAAATGGTCTATAATTTAATACAACCAATTCGTAAAACACTCAGCACTAAAGCATTCTATTTTCAAGACTGACACCATCTTTAAATGCAGTATAGTAGCACTATCTTTATAAAGGGTATCAGAGCTGAAATGCAAGTGCGTGTGAAGGATTTATCGAACAAAAAAGGTCTCTATTAAAAGAAATACTTAGTCACACAGTTTAAAAAAAGTTTTATGGAAGACCTGCTCGGAGCACAATTTCCTAAGTCGTTTAATAATAAATTCAAGTCTTTAGAGTTTTATTGGAAAATTGCCTCCTCAGAAAATATCTAAAGAGAAGAGACGCAGAGGTCTCGCGCTCACCTGAGTGTTGCAAGTAAACCCTGTATAGTCCATGGGCCAGGCCAGATATTGGTACCATCTGAGGTGGCAATACCTTTTTGGTGTCATTTTGTTTGTCGGGCATAGATATGCTTATCAAGCTATGATAGCATTTCCAAATGAGTAGCTTAGTCATAGTAAATGAATTTTAAACCAATTTGGTTTCGTTGTAATATCCCCGTACTACTGAATCGAGACCAACCGCTATACAGAGAAGAGCACTGTCTTCTGTATGTCACAGGTGTTCTGTTGTAAACGCGGTGCGCTTAGTCTTTATTCAAGGCAGCGAAGGGAATATTCAGGGTTATGATGTCCACAGCGCTTAGTCTAATATTCAAGACGGCGAAGGGAATATCCAAAGCTTATGATACCGTGTATATCCCTTTATCTAAAAACAACAACAACAACAACAATAAAGCAGTTTCTCGTGAATTTTAGCGTCTTTTTCAATTATTTATCATTTTCCGGTGAAAACGCTACGTTGAAAACGCTAATACCACGCCAATGTCGCTTTATTTCCATCCAACAATTGAAGATTATGCAAAAACAATGTACCGGTACACTACAATACATTATAATTAATAATGCTGTAAATGAACAGAGTGATTTTTGTTTAAAACTGATGTATTTGTTGAGAGGGTGGTATAAAAACAGTATAGATAATCCCTTTTATTAGGAACTTTAGATATGATAACGGTACATTGTTCTAGATAAAGACTAAGCGCACCGCGTGACAGCTCTGAACATCATGACCCTTTGGATATTCCCTTCGCTGCCTTGAATAAAGACTAAGCGCACCGCGTTTACAACAGAACACCTGTGGACATACGGAAGGCAGTGCTCGTATTTGTATAGCGGTTAGTTTCGATTCAGAAGTATAGGGATATAAAAACGAGACCAAATTGGTTAAAAATTCATTTATTATGACTAAGCTACTCATTTGGAAATGCTATCATAGCTTGATAAGCATATCTATGTCCGACAAACAAAATGAAACCAAAAAGGTTTTGCCACCTCGGGTGGTACCAACAACCCATTTATCGGCTCTTGGCCCATGGACTAGTAGTCGTATTTATGTATTATATATAAAACACAAGGAAAAGTAGAAATTTACGCGGTGCGTAATATATATCCCCGCCGGAAGTAGCATGTTGTAGCAAAATGTACAATATAGGTCAAAAATCAAAATCAAAGGTCAAAGAAGTCAAAGATCAAAATTCTGTGTAGAAGTTTTGAAGCCCTCACCTAGTGCCATCACATAAAGCAAACGGAATCGAAATCGGGTTAGAAATGGCGAAGGATAGCATTTTGTAGCCAATGTACAATATAGGTCAAAAATCAAGGTCAAAGGTCAAAGAAGTCAAAGGTCAAAATTCTGTGTAGAAGTTTTGAAGCCCTCACCTAGTGCCATCACATAAAGCAAACGGAATCGAAATCGGGTTAGAAATGGCGAAGAAGTAGCATTTTGTAGCAAAATGTACAATATAGGTCAAAGGTCAAGGTCAACGGTCACAACTGAAACTCTGTGTAGAAGTTTCAAAGCTCCTATGTAGTGCTATCATATAAAGGAAACAAAATCAAAATTGGCTCATAAATGACAGAGAAATTTGAACATTTTGATCACACACGGACGCACACACGGACGGACACACGGACACACACACGTACGGAGCCCGTTTCATAGTCCCCTGCTCGAACTCGTTCGGCGGGGACAATTATGCATTTACAGTGTATGTATGTTGAGTATTATTGCCCCATTCCGCTATTGTATGTGTATTATTCAGATATAGGTTTCCTGGGCTGCCACGTGTTGAAACTTTTGCTTACAGTGGCAGTTCTTTTCCGCATAATTCCTTGAGTAATTATTTGGAAATTTGGTAATACGATACATATTTTGATAAATTCATTAACGTGTATGTGCCTGCTAAATTCCTATCGTTAAGTCTATTATTTGCGTCTTAGCAATAGTGCGTCTTATCAATACAATTTAGTTGCTGGTTTAACTATTAACTTGACAGGGCAATTTAGCCTCTTAACATGTAATTTTCTTATTGACTTATTTGTCTATTCATTTTCTAATTTGAGGCACTGATAATCCAGCAAGGTAGCTCCCATCACCTTTATTCGATAGTCATTATTAGAAATAATTTATGGAAAAAAAAAAAACAAATAACATCATGGTACATTTTTCATCTTCTCCTTTCGTAGAACCTACCAATATAGATTGCAGCTCCAAACTCCGACCACTTCGACAAGAGCATCCGACGTATGAAATCCGCCTCGTCCTGGTCAAGGACACTGACCAAATGAGAACTGGCATGGATGCTGGTTTTACAAAGATTCTTAACGTCATTCCAAGACTTGTCATAAACAGAGATGAAGTTGTAGCAGTTTACCCCATAGGCATCCCATCCTGATGGACAAGAGTGGCTCGCGGGGGAACCTATTGGCCAATCCAACCAGAAAACAACACAAAACAAAACAAAATAAACACTATCAACAAAAACATAAAATGAATTCTGCTTTTCAGCTAATATCAAGGATTGTCTGACCCGCTACAACAAAAGGATCCGAAAGTTGAGGGAGGTCGATTTTCTGAAAATGGCATGACATTTCTTCTTAACAGCTCATATATATATATATATATATATATATACAGGTTTGTGGAGATACATTGTCTTGATGATTTTATGAAACCATGTCGAGTGCACGGCAAGGAAATCAGCGTCTCGAAAAAAACCGCCTTCAAAGTTTTTTTGTTTTTTTTTTTCCTACGCGATCGTGATCAAAGGCAGGTAAGACAGTGTTCACCTCTTGACAATTCTCATGGTCGGACATCCGGGTATTTTGCGTGTCACGGGGTCATGGATAGCGGTTGGAGTGAAAACAAACCATAGTCTTATAGACCGATTCGGGTTCGTTGAGGGCAGCAGACAATTTGTGGCACTGGGCGCAGCCATTAGCTCATTTTGCGGTGTCCCAGCCGACCCCCCCCCCCTTCCTCTCCCCCACCCAACGGACAACTTGTTTATTGCGCACTTGTATCAAAGGTTCGCGCAATATTATCAAGCATTCGCGCACTCAGTACGAGACGCCTATTGGCTAAAACAACCATGCATCAGTTGTTTTTTTTTTATTCCGTGCGCGGAAGGGGGTGGGGGAGAGGGGGGGGGGGTCGGCTGAGACCCCGCAGTAATGGCGCTGCGCCATTACGCGGTGTCTCAGCCGACCCCCCTTCTTACTCCCCCACCCCCTTCCGCGCACGGAATGAAAAACTGATGCATGGTTGTTTTAGCCAATGGGCGTCTCGTACTAAGAGCGCGAATGCTTGCTTAGTGCGCGAACCTTTGTTACAAGTTGCGCGATAAACGCACTTGCCCGTGGGGTGGGGGAGAGGAGGGGGGTCGGCTAAGACACCTCATGGCTGCGCCCAGTGCCACAAAATGTCTGCTGCCCTCAACGAACCCGAATCGGTCAATAGTCCGTGAGCCTGGGTCAGAGTAGCCTTTAAAGCCCAAACAAAGTTCTGGTATGCCTGCAAAAGTTGTCAAATTTTGCTCCAAAATGTGAACGTATGCCTAGGAAATGTGCGGAATAAAGCTGTAATAACAAGATATTCGATGGGTAAGGACGAAAATGGGATATATTAACCAAAAACATTCAGTCTCGGAACTTACCCGAACGGGGTCAGGCTAGACTCGGACTCGGGGATAACTCGGCCTCGCTTTGCTTGACGGCGGGATGAGTTAGTACTGCTACTGGTTTTCCCTCTGGATTGTACAGTACTATGCATACGGGAGCGGCCTGTATAAACTACATTGTAGCGTTCTGGCTACGGACTCTGCCCCCCCCCCCCCCCCCCCCCAGGGAAAAAAGCAGTAACTGACATTTTTATGAATGTTTACATTTTGCAAAAATTAATAGTTTACCCAATGCTCTTCAATGTTAATAGGTCAGTTTTGCAGAAAAAAAAAAAATGAAAGTGACCAAAAATTCAATTTTTCACTTTTGCAAAAAGCAGTAACTGCATCCAGTTGATTCAACTTTACAAGTTTCCCCACGGAAGAAAGCAGTAACTAACAAGCCCACGGAAGAAAGCAGTAACTGACAATTTAGTCTAATTATTCAGACTCTGTATAGCCCTTCCTGTATATTTTCTCCCTAATGCCGTATATTTTTTTCTACTAATTTTTTAAAAACAATATAAACAACAGTTTCTTCCATAATTTAGGGGAGTAGATATAAAAAGATTGTTTCACCAGTAACTTGACTCTGCCCGCAGGGAATCATATGACAAGTTGTAGAAAAAGTTTCTCTCTGGAGACTAGCAAACCTGGCAGACTCAGCGCGCTCAGAGTGCAGAATACGCGTGCAGCTAGCTGCATGCGCATAAATTCTGCAGCATATCACAGTACTAGTCTAGCTAACACTACACATCACAGTCATCACTTGCACAGTACATGTTTGCAGGTCTGGTACAGTCTGAGCTAGTGATCATGCCAGTGCTAACCATGCAGTCACACAGTTTCTGCGGTCCAGGCATGCCTGCAAATCTATCATGAATTGCAGAGGAAAAGTCATGGTAGCCATGGCTTTGGTCAGAACCAGAAAATCTAGGTGAGCTGAAAATATATTGAAGGGAGATGAGCACTAGTATTAATACACTAACGTTAGTCTAGCGTTAGATGTAGGCCCTAAAGACAGTAACTAAGGTCTACCACGTTTTAGATCTAACGTTACAAATGTAGTGTTCACGGTTAATTGTTTTTAGACAAACTGTCAGTATTATCTAGGCCTAATCTAACGTTAGATCTAGGTCTAGCAATAACATTGGGAATAGATCTGTAGTCTAGCTTAAGTGTAACATCAGAGTTCGACTAGGATCTAAGACGAAGAGACTTGATACTTTAAAGTTTATTGTCTAACGTTAGTCCAGAATCATGTGTTAGGGGCCAGGCCGGGCAACTTCAATTAGAAACTACCTTATTGTTACACATAATGCCATTCAATCGACAAGACCTATTCTAGGTCTAACGTTAGGTCCTACATCCTATAGATCTAGACTAACCAGAAAGTAGAAGAACTTCAAAAGCTGGTGGTGGTAACAATTCTCCTCCTATGGTCATGTGACATGTGCAGTTACTGCTTTTTTGCATGGGGAAAACAGCAGACTCCTGGCCGTCTGCAGTTACTGCTTTTTTCCGTGGGGAAACTACCCAGAATCAAGGGCGAGTCACCGCAGTAACTATATTTTCCTAAATAACATTTAAGAAATAATGGAAACATACTTTTTTCCTAGGTATTGTTAGACAACTAGGTATGGTGCATAATCATACAACAAAATCATTTTTGAATGTTTCTGTGTTTTTAAAGAATCTGCAAAAAACACAAAATCCCATTTATCTCAGCTCAGCACCTATGCAGTTACTGCTTTCTTCCGTGGGGGGGGGGGGGGGGGGGGGGCAGTACTCGCACTGGGAATGGTCCGAGTTGTTACAACACGCGCATCAAAAACCTCTTTGGCGCGCATGCAAAATTAGTGTGCGCCTCTCAAGCACCTCTAAAACAATCAAAGACAATTGATAAACAACAACAAAAACTTCTCAGCAACTGAGGTGATGTGCGTATTATAAAGCGTCTTTACTAGTAGGCTTGAGGACCGCGCGCTGTCCATTTGTTTTGTACAGGATTAGCACGCACTTTCCTGTCTGCTCAGTAAGGCCTCGTTTGGCCGGTGCCCGTAGTATTATAGAGTACTGATGAACATGGCGATCACGAACTGTGTGTAAATTGTCTGAAATAGGGTCGAGTTTTCCCTGAGACCGAGTTAGTCTGGAGCCTTCTGGAATAAAAGTCGGTTTACCGACTTTTATTATTTTTCTCAAAATACTCCAAAACGACTCATCATTCCGGCAAACCGCGTCAGCCAGGTAAGTTTCTTTGTAGACTCTTTCGATATATTGCAAGCAAATATGAAATGGTGCCAGACGGGTTCTCAAGCCCTTACCAGAACTTAGTTTTCACTTTAAACAAGGCGACTCGCTCTGCGTGCCCCCGTATAGCGCGTTTACCCCACAAACCTGTTGGCCGGCGAGTGGAGCGAGCCGCCTTTATCCACTCGTTCATCAGGCATGTGTACTTTTGTCGTTGTTGTTGCTTTATATTCTTTGACAAATTTGCGTACAAATTTGACGCAGAAAATACACACGGCACCAAGGCAACCTGCGCGCGCTTGCTAACAAATTGATATTCTTTGACAAATTTGCGTACAAATTTGTTAGCAAGCGCGCGCGGCTTGCCTTGGTGCCGTGTGTATTTTCTGCGTCAAATTTGTACGCAAATTTGTCAAAGAATATAAAGCAACAACAACGACAAAAGTACACATCCCTGAACGAGTGGATAAAGGCGGCTCGCTCCACTCGCCAGCCAACAGGTTTGTGGGGTAAACGCGCTATACGGGGGCACGCAGAGCGAGTCGCCTTGTTTAAAGGCTAGGGTCAGAGTGGTATAAACGCTGTACGTGTTTTCTGCCGCGGCGCCCCGCGAGCATTGCATAGCGGTAGCGCAGCTGTACTTCTGTAGCTGTGCGGGCGGCAGGATTAGGCCCTACTCTAATACACCTAGTCTACCCTAAATTAGGCCCTACCCTAAGTACTACAGTACCCGTACTAGGCCTATAGACCTACCTGGAGTTTCTATGAGGTAAGCGTAGATATCGCGGTAGGCCGAGGGACTGCACATCTGGCCATTTTTAGTGGGGTCGTTGATCCAGAGTCCTGCCGCGATTTCATACGGGCATAGGTCCAGTCCGGCTGCCTTCAACTTGGCAAAATACCGGGACCGATCGACAGGATCAGGATCCAGATTTTTAGAATATTGCTGGCTGGCAAGACATGATACATGTGTCTCATGAGTGGCACAAATGACAAAATGAAAAATGAAAAAAAAAACAGTCCCCATGTGCATGTCGTCTGCGTAGTAAACAATGTTAGAGTTGCACATGTATCATTCGCGTCGCACATGCACAGCAGTATGTGCATTTAATAGCGCTCGCAAGCCGTTTGTTTTCACTCCAGTTAATCGGAAGTGACGTGTAGCCGACCGCAAGAATAGAAGATCTGGGCCCCGTCTTATAAAGCCTTTAAATCAATCACAAGTCCCCAAATCAATCGCAACTTGCATTGCAGCACACACAAAACTTGTGATTGATTTCTATCACAAGTCTTTATAAGACAGGCCCCTGCTCATAGCATATCTCTCCCTCGTTGCCAGGGGCGGAGTCTATCTTCGGCGCTAAATCCAAATCTTCAGACACGTTTCTGCTCAGGTGTAAGTCCGAACATCATGGCCAAGAAAAACAAGAAAAACAAAAACAAAAACAAACAAAAACCAAACAAAAACAAAAAACCCGCTAATTTTTGGCCTTTTCTTTGATCATTTTAATAGCTTAGAAATTTCGGCAGATGATAGGCGAAACATTAGACAAAAACATTTTGTCAAAAACAGAAATTCATGTATGTTTGACCGATTTGGATGATCTCACTTCAAACTCGACTTTTCTCGGCTCAGCCCTCAGCGACTTTCGGATCCTTTTGCCGTGGCGGGTCAAGTATATTGGCAACAACCAAGTCTCTGAATTTAAAGATAGGAACCCACCCATGTACACGACATGCTAATACAGGTGGTGGGAAACGACGAAACTTATTTCCTTTTTTTACCTTTTGTGCACCAATGAAAAGGGAAAACGTTTTACAGCACTACCACGAATTGCCTTAAAGCCAACTGAAAGCAGAACGTTCCGAGAAGATGCAGGGATAGAGACAGACAGACAAAGAAAACTATAAATCAATGTATGCGGAACGACCATCGAGTGTTATAATGATTGCACGAGTGGTTACCAAAAAGCACCATTTCATGGAAGGTTTTTTTAATTTTTTGTTTCTTTTACAAAATATTTTTTTCAGGTTTTTAATCGGAAAGCCAAAAAAGACATCAAGTTCTACTCTCTTTCATTTTTTTTTTTCATTTTGGAAGGGATTTGTTTTTCTGTCTTCCTGCCTGTCTTTCCTTTATTCGGTTCGTAAGTCTGTCGTGTTACGTGGGAATAAATCCTTCCATATGAGCTCCAAAATTAAAGAGCGAGAGAAGCCATATGTTCTTGTAATACAGCCAGGATAATAATGATTAAAAAAAAAATCAACAACAAACGAACATAACGTTATCTCTTTCAAATCTTTCTCCCGGAAATTAGTTTATAGACATCCCCATTTCCATGCAGTGGCATTTGCTAAGTGTTATTATAAGGTAACTAGCAGTAGGCCCTACCAATATTACCACTGGATCGCAAATGATTGAAATATACCAATGGTGAATAGTTATACTTCACACGTCTTATCAGCACTCAAAGACATAGCCAAAGACAGCGGATTAATTACCATTTTTGACGCCTATACTCGCAATGTCGACAAATGTGTATTCTGCTTGGAACCTGCTTCGGCTGGGCTCCGTGACTTGAAAACTAATTTCCACTAAGTGGACGCCACTCTGAACTATATTGCCTGTAGTATTTGAGTCTGTACAGTTGAAGACAGCAATCGTCTGTTCAGATCGACCAAATCTATTCACAGACAATCGTGTCCCGCAAGTTTCTCCCGACGCCGTGAAATTTATTTCGAGGAATTCGATCCGAATGTGTGATGTCACTGGCCCGACGAGCTTCCATGTGTCCTGTTTTCCTACTGGTGCAACGTCAGGATAGTACCGGGAAGCAATTATACCTGGAGATAGTGTGCAAGTATGTTCATGGTTGCGGAGATCCGTGTTAAATGCGCACCCAGACACAGCTGAAAATGGAAAAGAGACAAAAAAGGACTCTTATGAAAATGCATTGTTGACGGACCGACTGTTACATTCATTCCTGCCTATAGAAGCATGTCCGAGTTCCCCGTCAGTATAGATACACACGCACACACCAAGCAAACACACACTCTCACTCGCATACACACTGCCACACACTCTTATCTATCGTTTAAAATGAAACCCCTCTATAAGAGTAAAGATATGTACAATTTGACAAATAATTATCTTTCTGGTGGAGCCATTTATCATGAAAATTAAAGGATAAAAAAATGGAGAGGGTTCAAGGTTCTCTTAAAGCTTACTGTCATGGTACTGCTAATTAATGAAACATGGCGCCGCGGACTGAACGAACGTCACTTAAAGTCCGGCGATTTCACGTATAAAATGTCACATTTAGGAGCCAGGGTCTGAGAGAATTTGATTATACTTTGATTGTTGGACTAGTGAGGACTCCATGTGGATTATTACTGCACTTCCATGAAGGTGAATTACCAACTTATAAATAAAGACGAGAGGACAGAAAAAGAGCACCACAAAAACTCAGAGGAAAGGCAGACCCTTGTCGGAGTCCAACGGGGGAGCCTCAGCTGGTCGAAAAGTCCCAGAAATTTGCGCTGCCCCGTCAAGCGAGCAAAAGGGGATCACGAGACCAGAAATGGCGCCACAACATGCTATCCAAGAAGCTATTGTGAACGCTCTTTGTTCCGAAGACACCAAGCACGAGCTTGTGAATGCTATTTTGGATGCCATGGTTGAGCAGCTCAACCAGTGTGTTTATGAAGCTATCAAGCTTGACGGACAAAAACAAGCAAGTGCGTGCAATCTATACAAAATAAATAAATAAATAAATAAATAAACAATCTCCAACTGAAAGGGAAAACCATGGAAAAAAGAAATTGAGGAACAAGAGCAATACTCGAGGAATAACTGCTTACGTTTTCACGACATTCCCGAGACGACGAACGAGAACACCGATGATCTTGAACGAAAAGTGGTGACACTATGACCATTCAACTAAAAGGCCACCCAACATAGACCGATGTCACCGCATCTCTCCACGATCCGGATCAGCTGACCTCAAGAAACCGAGACCCGTCATAATGAAATTCACCAGCTACAATGTGCGCCAGGATTCTACGACAGTCGATCTAAACTGAAAGGCACAAACATCTACGTTCACGAGGACCTGACCAAATCACGACAAGAACTTCTCAACAAAACACGACGATCGGCCCGAGTTCTCAAAGTCTGGAAAAACGACGGTTGCATCACGGCTTTCCTGAAATCAACGACGAAGGTACACACTAACAGTGAAAGAGACATTGACAAACTTGAGTAAGAACTCAATAACAGTAGTTTACTATGTTAGACTGTTTCCATATAAACTGTAAATACCCGTGCATATATTGTGTAAATCTGTTAAGAGGAATAAAAAAAAAAAAAGACTGATATACATTGTATCAGCAACTGTTCACTTCCATCAGCAAAAGGAGTTCAGAATAGCCCATCTTAAAGACCTACTAAAATGGTTTAGACATTGTTTTCTTAATGATGTAATGATATTAACCCGTTTAGGACGGTTTGCTTTGGCGAGCGAACACCCCCACAGACGGACAGGTTTTCCAAAATCGAGCCCGAACCGAGGGTTACTAAGGGGGTGTGACTTACGGTCCCGCTTTACCCAATCATCAAATTGCCGTGTTTGCGGTGTAGGAATCCGCTTTCTGATTGGATGAATAACGACCGCTCATGAATAATAATGTCGCTTCCCTTCGCTATCTGGGTTCGCGCGCGCGGTTTGAACTTCACGCACTGTACGATCGTCAATTTACGTTCCCTCGTCAACTCAAATGAATAGCGTCTTTTATTATTGGGCACCAGGCTATGTCGAGGGTGTTGCAAATTTCTACTACATAATTGTCTTGAATTTACTGATTCATGGAGGCAATCTTTTATGGAAACTGTAATCCCTTGATCACAAGCCTCCAAAGTCTTTCAATGAAAAGCGATCGATCGGAGGATTGTGTACAGGCTTGCGTATTTCCATTTACACGACTGTAAGAAACGCCAAGTAAATCTCGTATTGTGGCGATATCAAAGGCACACGAACCCACTCTTGACTTCCTGTTGTTCACAAAATTCCTTACCATAGCTAGTCAATGAATTTTGGAAACAGAAGGAAGTTTATTCATTGTATACAACATTTGAAAATCTGTTACACCTTGTTTGTCCCCGCTACTTGTATCCAAATACAAAGCTCGCGTGTCTGTAACAGAAGCACGTGGCTTTATTTCAACACTAGGCAAACCATCAACGATGTAATATTACAAGTAGAATTGGTGATACTGATTTATCAAAGTCGAATTTCGTAATAGAATAACGTCCACTTGAGTTTATTTCTTGGTTCTGTTTCAGTAATTCCCATAAAATTGACAAGAGCCTGGAATATGTTCAATATTCAAATAAATCTTTGCATCCTTCTAACTTTCTTTGAGACGAATAAAAATGCATAATCCACGCTTGCGCGATACCTGCCATCCCCTGAAGAAGTCTGTATAAAGAAGTTTGCTTCCTGAAATTATCAATCGTGACTACCTACAAATTTCGATCATGCGACTTATAATAGGTTTTCATTGGATGCATACAAGATCTCACCGAGTGGATTTGTGAGTTTATTATCGGGGTTTGATGCTGCTATTTTTTCTGTGCGATCTTACAATTCCTTTACAACTTCGACGTAATGTCGGGAAGATAATGATTATTCACTATGTATCAAGTGAAATGAGATTTCACACAGTGATTCAAGACATATATTTAATTATTATAAAAAGTAATCACCAACCTAAATGAGTATCGTTATTTCTTACATAGAAAAAAAAAACAAGAATAAAACACCGGTCCTGTTTAAGCCAGTTGACAGAACATGTATGAGCTCTTCAGATGAAACAGGGGAGTCTATACGATGAGAAGAGAAAAAGGAGAGAAAAATAGGCTGGTCATCTAAATTTTGTTTGATTGACGGTTGATAATCTGAAAAGATTTTTCAAACGTAATGTAAAATTATACAAGATGAGGTTTGCCTACAACCTGTGTTTTGGTAATATCTTTCTACGTTTTATATAATACATATGTAATATATATATATATATATATATATATATATATATACATATATATATATATATATATATATTATGGGCAGAGTATCTTGGAGAAGCGATCATCACCATCAAT
Organism: Diadema setosum; assembly: GCA_033980235.1. Taxonomy (NCBI): domain Eukaryota; kingdom Metazoa; phylum Echinodermata; class Echinoidea; order Diadematoida; family Diadematidae; genus Diadema; species Diadema setosum. The sequence goes on from CM067071.1 coordinate 17,842,500, forward strand.
GATAATATTCAATCTACACGTTTGTATATATGGGAATGAAGAAGGGGATAGCTGGAAAGGAAAGTGATGAGATGTAATGAGATAAAATCAAGGAACACTAATTGAGACAAATGTATTACAAAGGAAGAGCAAAACGGCAAAAAAGGGCAAAAGGGTACAACATTATGCAAAGATTTTGCAGTCATTTTTTGTGTACGTTTGCCTTCCAATTTCGTAGTTACGTAATTCAAAATAGCCAACAAAAAAAAGAAAAAAAGATAGCGCCATGAAGATGTTCATTCAACCTCGTTTGCCTTTCACTATGTCCTATCACTTCAAAAATGTAGCATTAGCACAATTCAAATTAGAATTCCCATCGAGAATTCAGATTCGCATCAATGTGAGAGAGTATCTTTTCAGACAGGGTCGCAGGTGAGCATTTCCGAGTTCGTCGGAGAAGTTCATTCATATTAGAAACAAAAAGGTTGACCACCCACCAGCTGATAGAAGAAGACGACATGACCATGGGAGAACGGCGAGCACATGTCACACAAGCTTGAAGGTCTAAAATCATTACATCACTTCAGAAAATAACGAAAAGATGATATGTTTGTTGAAATAAACAACATTTCTCCCGACATTCTTCGATCTCTCATAACAGACGGTTAATTTTGCTGAAATGATCTTCTCTTATGCCATGAGTGTAAATCAATATCATTTTGTTTTATTGTGTATACCAGTCATCGCCCGGTAAAAGACAGAAAATGAAGTACTATTCTCATTCAATAAGCATAATGTATAAAGGAAACGAGCATTTGCTGCAATCGTTTATGAATATGAAAATGCTTCAATGCGATTTCACGAAGTCTAAAGGAATGAATGCAAGTAGGTCTACGTAAATACAGAGATGTATAATGCAATTATTATAAAAAATACGCAGCCACGATAAGTGCATAAACCACTTCAATAGCAGCATGAAAACATTTGATCACATCAATATATGAGATGGACAAGAACATTTCATGCTTTTATTGCTCAAAATTCCTTGCTCCTAAACAAAGTAGAGTGTTCAATTGAAGCGACGGGTTATCACATCTCCGTCTCTCGCAAAACTGAATCATCACTTCGCAAATTTGGAGTGCTTTCTACAAATTTACATTAAAAAAGTTATTTTTTTTAGGCATGAGTTACCATATTCTACTGATTATAAATCGATTGAGCTACAAAACGGTAGTGTGTTGCTAAAACCATTATAACTGAATGATCGCGAAATAATTTGACTTGTGAACTTCCGAAAGAGATGGACTGAAAAACCCGGACTTCTAAACGTATAAATAATTGACAGAGCGACTATAGCCGAAAATTAGCATATTATGAAGAATTCATACAAAAATAGAACCAAAAAAGACTAAACAGTCAGCATCACCATTGTCGGTATCGTCGTAATATGGGATGTAATTTTATTTTGACTGCCTCTTTGAAATGCTGCAAACATCAAATACTGAACATCATAATTTTTATTTGTGAATTCTAAGCGTATGAGAGAGAGAGAGAGAGAAAAAAAAAAGACAACTTCTGCCGTATGTCTTGTTTCTCGCTTTATTGCAGCGTATGTCATTGTCGAAGCTTAAATTCTGTAATACATGTTCGTATCAAGTACATGAGAACTTGCACATTGGATTTTCAACAACCATAAAATCATTGGGGTCCGTAAAAGCGGTTACGTAATACATACGAAGCACATCACTATAATGCATTCTATGGACCGGTGCAGAATAAAGAGACCTTTGAATCGGCCTTTGAACTTCTCTATTATGCTCATAATCCCCGACTTTTCGGATGGCGTCTACGAGTGCGTCTTAGGAATGTTTATGTATCAACATCCTATCTATTCAAGGAGGTACAATGTAACCTGATACTCTGGCCACCTGGGGGGTGTTTCATGAAACTTTTTGTCGGTGATTTACACCGACAACTGTTAAAAGCTAGTGAAATCCTTGCGTCTGATTGGCTGATAGCAAATTTGTCGGTGAAAACCTCCGACGAACTCGTTGATGAAACGCCCCCCCCCCCCCTGGTCTATTCAAAGTGTTCTTGCCTATAACACGCGCACATGTTACGCTGTGTTTCACCATGATGAATATAATTGTAAGACCCCATATAGTGGCAATATCGGCTCTTGCTTTGTATGAAAATGATGACTATTATACAGTATATCCTCTATTTGGTTCGTTGGCCGAGTAGATTTTTTGAACGATCTTATAACATAATCACGCTGTCATTCATAAGTATGAGAGAGAGAAAAAATAAAAGCTTCAAGCAACATCGAAGTTGAGTTTCTCAAACCAATCTTCCATTTGAGTTTGTTTCTTGGTTTTGTTTCAACAATTTTCATAATGTTGACAAGAGCCTGATGGGATGTTCAATATTCAGATAAAATAATCGTTGCATCTTTCTTGCAATCTTTGACAGCTAATGGTGACTAAACCTGCGAACTCCATGCATTTTTGTATAAAGACGTTTGCTTTGTGAAATTATCCATCATGACTGCCTCCAGATTTCGACCATAATTATATGACTTAGGTTTCCATGAGATGAATAAAGGAGATCAAAGAGAGCATTTGTAAGTTTACTGTCGGGTTGTATGTTGCAAATTTTATGTGCAATCATGATTCCCTTACAACTCTACCGTAATGGCGGGAAGGTATTGTTCACTGCACATCACTTGAAATTAAATGTCACACAGTGATATGATAATCATCAGCAAACGGGATAGATTATTGTATATATATAATATGTATATATATATATATATATATATATATATATATATATATAATATGTATATATATATATATATATATATATATATATATATATAACACCTATTCAAGTCAGTTGAAGGAGCATTTATGAGCTCTTCCGGTCTGCAAACGAAACATCGGAGTCTATGCGATAAGAAGAAAGATTGTGAGATAAAGAGATAAAAAATAGGCTGGTCTTCTAAATTTAGTTCCATGGACGGTAATCTGAACACACTTTTGCAAACGAAATGAAATATTACACACGCCTAGGTTTGCCTATAATCTGTGTTATGGTGATATCTTATGAGATTATATATAATAATACGGGCAAAGTATCTTGGAAAGGTGATCGCCACCATCAATGGGGATATCCAATCTAAACGATTAATTGTAGATGATGGGAATGAAGAAGTGGATAGCTGGAAAGGAAAGTAATGAGATGCAATGAGATAAATCGAAGCAGCACTAATCGAGGCAAATGTATTACAAAGGAAGAGCAAAACGGCACATTCGAGTGTTCAAAATGGTTCAACATTATGCAAAGATTTTGCAGTGTGTGTGTGTGTGTGTGTACGTTTGTCTTCTAATTTCACAGTTAGGTAATTCAAAATCGCCTAAAAAAAAAATCGCCCAATGAAGATGTTCATTCAATCTCAGTTTCCTTTCACTATATCCTATCACTTCAAATTACGTAGCCTTAACACAATTCAAATTAGAATGTCCATTGAGAATTCAAATTCGTCTCAATATGAGAGAGCGTCTTTTCAAACAGGGTCGCAGGTGAGCATTCCCGAGTTCCGGAGAAATTCATTCAATTTAGCAACAAAAAAGGTTGGCCATCCGGCAGCTGTAGAAGAAACCGACATGATCATGGAGGTATGGCAAGTACAAGCCACACAGGCTTGCAGACCAACAATTATTACATCACTTCAGAAAATAAGGAAAAGACGATATTTTTGTTGAAATAAACGACATTTCTCCCGGCATTCTTTGATATCTCATAACAGACGGTTAATTTTGCTGAAATGATCTTCTCTTATGTCATGAGTGTAAATATTTTTTTTTTATGGTGTATACCAGTCATCCCCCGATAAAAGACAAAAACAAAAATGAAGTACTAACAATCTCATTCAATAAGCATAATGTATAAAGGAAACGAGCATTTGCTGCAATCGTTTATGAATATGAAAATGCTTCAATGCGATTTCACGAAGTCTAATGGAATGAATGAATGTAGGCATACCTAAATGCAGAGATATACGTAGACATAAAAAAATACACAGGCACGATAAGTGCATAAATTACTTCAATAGCAACATGAAAAAAAAAATGATTACATCGATAAACATGAGATAAGACAAGATCATTAATTTCATGTTTTTATTGCCCGAAATACCTTGCTCCTAAACAAAGTGTTCAATTTAAGCAATGTGGTTATCACATCTCCGTCTGTCCCAAAATTGAATCACCACTTCGGAAATTTGGAGCGCTTTCTACAAAGAAAAAAAAAAAGAAAAGTCTTTTTTTTTCGGTATAAGTTGTCATATTTGACTGATTATAAATGGATTGAACTCGATGATCGAAAAAAAAATTGACTCGTGAACTTACGAAAGAAGTAGACTGAAAACACCTCAGACTTCTAAATGTATAAGTAATTGACAGAGCAACTATAGCCGAATATTAGCATATAATGAGGAATTCATACAGAACTAGAACAAAAAACACTAAACAGTCGACATCACCATCGTCGGTATCATCGAAATATGGGATATTATTTTATTTTGACTACTTCTTTGAAATGCTGCAAACATCAAATACCGAACATCATAATTATATCTACAATTTTTTGGCGAATGCTAAGCGTATGAGAGAAAAAAAAAACCGCCATATGTCTTGTTTACTCGCTTCATTGCAGCGTATTTCGTTGTCGAAGTTTAAATTCTATACATATATGTTGGTAACAACCACATGAGAACTTGCACATTCGCTTCCCAACAACCATAAAATCATTGGGGTCCGTAAAAGTGGTTACGTAATACATACGAAGCACATCACTATAATGCATTCTATGGACCGGTGCAGAAAAAAGAGACTGTCTGTAATCGGCCTTTGAACTTCTCTATTATGCTCATAATCCCCGACTTTTCAGATGGCGTCTACGAGTGCGTCTTAGGAATGTTTTTGTATCAACATCCTGTCTATTCAAGGAAGTACAACGTAACCTGATACTCTGGCCACCTGGTCTATTCAATTTATATGAATTTACGACTTCGATGAAGTAGCACAATCGACTGCGTTGTTTGTATGCAGTACATCACCTACTCGGTCTGTTCTTGGCCAAGTGGTTTCTTTTTTTAAACGATTTTATAACATAATCAGAATATTATTCATGACGGTAAAACTCTTCAAACAACTACAAGTAACATCGCTGTCATGATAACAAACAGACAAAAAAACATTCACACACATCACATGCATGCAGGGACACGCAAAAGATTTACTTTTGAATTTATTCAATTCGCCGAGTTTTGGCAAATCCCAGGACTCGGCAGCGGAAGAAGAAGGCCAAGATTTTTCATGCCAATAATGGTAAGCAGGTTGTCATGCCGAGGTGGCTTTCATAGAAGATTCATAAGTACGACATTGCATTCCTGATATAACACGAAGTAGTATGCTACAATACTTTATCATGTAAATGTGTGCTAATAAGATAGGTGCGTGCACGCAACGGTCTTGACCGCCGCACGCACGCTTTTCACTTGAGTGTGACAATTTGCATACCGATGCAAATGAGATCGCCAGAGCGTGCGGCTGGTCGCTCGTCATTGGTCAGTTTCCCGACCGTTGCGAAGGTCTGAATGTCGTGAAAATTGCACTCATGTTTGTCAATATTTTGCTTGTTTATAGACATAAGATATGACCAATCATCACAAAATGTTCACAGATGGCAACTTTGATGTATGTAGTCCCACAAAATATAAATCATTTTCAACATAGGCATCGTATTGTTGGTGAAATTCTAAGTTTAAAAATGCGTGTTCATTTCACTCTCTCAGCCCGAGTATACTCGGGACCAGTCCACAGCCTGGAAAACGTCAGCCCGAGTATACTCGGGACACGTCCTAAACGGGTTAAATGTTAAATTCTAAGTAATTCTATGGTCGTGCGGTTTTTTTTACTGTTCTGAATTTTGTTCTATATTAACATGTTAACATGTTCTATGTTAACATGATGAATGCAATTTCCTCGGTTTTGGAAAACTTTCTATACTTTCGACGCATGCGGCGCACTATCACTTCTAAATTGTGATGACGTCTAAGATCGGAGTCGTCGATATTGATTGTCCGACCAGCCTAGCCATAGCCAGCGAGCTAGCAAGGGTATGCTAGCGCAGCGCAGGCCGGCCGGCGGCTAGCGCTGGCGGGGGAGCAAGCTAGCGAGCGCATAGCAGGCGCTGCGCTGCACTATTGTCATTGGCTAAGCCTTTAGACAAAAGAATATTTAAGGAATTGTATCGGATTTGATACTGCCAATAATACAGGTTACGACTGTGGTACGCTTGGATATCCATTATTTTCGGGAAACTCGTGAAATAGGCTCCACCACTGCGTGTCTGTACTAATACTACGGCGACTCGCCTGTTTAAATAGTCGTGAATTCAGCCCCACCGTATGGCGTTCATCGGTAGGTAAGCACGGCGGTGGGGCTGCCTTCCACAGTCAATACTCGTGAATGCGGCGAAAATGACTTCCTAATATGTCCCTCAACTAATTTAACGGCCAATTTAACCATAAATACAACCCTACCTAACCCTAAACCCTATATCACTCTAAAAATTGCGGGGTTGGATTTTGCGGGGTCAAAATAATTTGACCCCGTTCGGGGTTGTTTCGTCTGATAAATTTTCGATCGATTCACTAGTGACCAGGGGCCGTATTCTGAGAGCTAATTAAGTGTCTGATAAGCACTTAATTACCGAATTGGTATTCTGAGAGCATGATTAAGTAGGGGATATATTAACTACCATAGCAACAAGCGTTTTGGCGGGAAGGACGCGTTTGCGCGTATCAATGCGCGTGCACCTCTGAGAGGACTTAATAACAGAGGTAATTACGAATCGGTATTCTGAGGGTGTAATTAAGTATGAAAGTTAATTTAAAACTTAATGATACCAAAGAGTGTCATTAACTACTCCGATATCACGCATTACATCGTGTTTCCTCTGAAACAACGATGCTTACCGTCTTCGGTAACCGAGGAGCGGTTGAATCTTGTTATCATGGTATCCGTAGAATTCAGAGAAAAAAAGAAATATAGCCGATCTTCGAGGAATTTTGTCATTTTATGTGAGCAAAGAGGTTGAGATCTTCGCGTGCGTAGGTGAGGGGTTGTAATCAAATACCGGAGTGTGCGCACAGAGCTCTTGGGTTGTAATTACAGGGGGCGTGCAGGAGCGCGCATTGAGGGCATAATTATTTGCGCGTGTAATCATCATTTTGGCTTCTAACAACGCGTCTGATTGGATGGAATAACAATTAGATGGGAGGGACCTAAGATAATTACAGGGGACTTAATCATACCTTAATTACGTCCTCAGAATACCGATTTTGCCCATGATTAAGGGCCTATTAACTTCACGACTTACTCACGAAGTTAATTACAGACTTAATTACGACCTCAGAATACCACCCCAGAAAAAACGGGGTTATTGCGACCCCGCAAAATCTGTGGTCGAATATTCGGATATTGATAAACAGGGTCACAATGCTTGTGAATCTAATTGCAGTTAGGAAGTAACAAGATGATAAAAAGTACAAAACAGTAATTCAGAGAAGCAATATGTCAAAATTATGATTTTTCTTGGGACTCTTTAATTTCGCGCCAGTCATGGAATTCTATGTGCAGCGCGCAGTGATACATAATGTATGTGTGCTGCACGGAAAGATGAGGGGCCGCGACGCGACGCGCCTCGCGCAGTACATGCAGTTGATGTACTTTACTGTATTGGCCGGCCGAGTGGGTACCGGGTGGGGCACGGTTTGGGGATGAGGATCGTGTGATAAGAAGAGCAAAGCGAAAGGTAAGCCTGGATCTGGAGTGAATCTTTTAGTTTTTTAATGACTACTATGTGTTTAGAAAAGTAATTATCGGTACTATTTTCCTCTTATATCTCTTTCTATGTTGTTCATTCACATTAACTGGCGTATAATGCCTAGACCCCTTGTCTTTATTATCAATTTTGCAGCGTTGGTGTTAGGTTTTTTTAGGCTATGTATGAAACCGTAATGGTAGCTAGGGCCTATACGTTTCTGATAGCATATCGCGTGACGGAATTCTAATCGCCGTGACCGTATTCTGGGGGATTTTCAAGGTGATATCTTTATGGGATTTTGTGAAATTCTGTGAGATATTAAAAAAAAATGAAAATTGAGATAAAAAAAATTGATATATTTCACATACGTTGCTGTAGATATGATGTATGTATGTATTATTTTAGTTTATAAAATATTGCAGAAAAGCTTAAATCACCGAATAGTAATACTGGGGGGTTTTACCCCCGTAATGTGACCGACTCTACTTGTTAGAGAACCTGAGTTTGAGATACTAGTACAAAATAATGCTTATGTAGTAGTAAATAGGCCTACATGACCTTTGTTATTTGTTCAATGTAGCCGGCCTACATAAATTACTTGGAAGATCTATGCCCCGGCAAATAAGCAGACATTGGTGCTTTCTTGATTTTGTTTGTAGGTATTCTTTTTGGCCTAGCCAGGCCAGACCAAGACTGCAAAAGTTCAGATGTAAGAATATATCTAAACGTTAGGCCTAAAGAAATTAGAAACTCTCTACCATGTAACTCAGGTGGGCCTATTGTATTATTTTACAACGTAGCAAAAATTTCCTCCGTAGTATACTATAGCCAGATAGGGGAGTACATCGAGTCGCATTGCGCTGCAATGTGCATTTCTAGTTCCAGTGCTGGAATGTCTGAATGGGTGCTTTAAAAAAAAACGAGAGTTCTAACATTTACTCGTAGATCTTTCAAGATCTAGACAATCATGACACAGATCTATTTACAACGTGCAGATAACTCAAGTTTGGTTTTACGGAACTATTGGGCTCCTATTCTGATTTCTGACTACAGAAACGGAAGCTACAAATGATTGGAGCCGCCGTCGGTGTTCCACTTCCAGCACGGTTACTGTTTATCGACATCGTCAGCTTCAACTGAAGTAAAGAGAGTTCTACTTCTAGATTTGTTGCAACAGAAGGTGCATTTTAATCATCGTGCTCTTATAGGTGTTTCTTCGTCGCGAGATCGAAATTTGCTGAGATGTTCGTCTTTGCGCCTGAAATTTAAATTAGGTCAACGTCTGGACAGGGCTGGACACATCTTGTCATCATCGTCGTCGTGAACAGGTAGGCCCAGGGGAATCCTGAACATGCAAATCTTAGTCTAGCAGCCGATCGAGCTCTTCACTAAGCCTATGCTGGAACGAATTCACTGACATCGTGGCACCTTTCCAGGGCATCATCCTTCTGGTCAACGCGAACAGCTTGGAATATGGAATATTTAAAATGTCTGTTTATGTAGGACCTAGGCTATATCGAACGGATCATCTTCTTATCTATGTACTTTTTTAGACCTATCGCAGACGCAGCTTAACTTTCCTAAAAACCACGTAAGTGAGTTTCAGTTATTGGACGTCTTGGCTCTATCATTCTGGAATCATAGTCTAAGGATTAGCAGACTTTCAGACTAACTATCTATTTTTATCTCACATCGCGGTCTCTCGCTATAGAAGTAGACAACTCTGGTCCCGGGTTCTATAGAACCCTATTATTGAACGGTTTGTTTTGATTTTTGTCCAATTGTAAATTGGTTAGCTTTATCTTTTAAATCCAACTGTAAACAAACGCATGCTTGTAACGAATTTAAAAAAAAAATGATCACGATCAAGTGTTGAATTTCTTCTGATAGAATTGTAGTGCTAAATAAATTGGGAAAGAAACGAATACTAGCACTTTGCAGTGATTTGTGTGCTTTTGTGTTAGTTGTATAAAACTGAAATTATTTTTACATATTATACTAAGTTAAAATCGTTTTTCTAATCCCAGGAAAACTGATGCACTTATCTATTCATAATCATTATCGACGATTACAAGTCATATCTATAATCATAACATCTTTCGACACACGCCCACTTTCTCCAAAATCTGCTTAAACAGAAGGGAATCATTGCAGAGCTGATTCTGATATTTTGGTATTGATCAATACAAATCATACAGCTTATGCCAGTGATCGATGATTCTTCAAGACTGCTTGCTAGACTCTAAATGTACGCTTTCGTTTTCTTTTCTTTCTTTTTAATGATCATGGAATGCCGTATCATGTTGATATGTAGGCCCACTTTACATTTTGCTCTAGGTAGAAAAAAAATAAGATTCATGTTAATCTGTTTATTAAATTTGATGTGAAAATTTGACATTTGTGAAAATAATTCGTCATTTTTGGCTGCCCATAATAGGTCGGATTAATGACCCCGCAAGTCATGCGGGGTTATTTTTTAAATGACCCCGCAATCATGCGGGGTCATTTTGAAATGACCCCGAAATCGTTCGGGGTCATCTGGAAATGACCCCGCAACGGGGTTGAATTTCAACCCCGCCGGGGTTAAATTTTAACCCCGCTGCAGGGTCATTTTGGGTGACCCCGCAATGCGGGGTTAAAGTGACCCCGCACGGGGTTAGTGCATAGTTGACCAAGTATGCGGGGTCATTTTCAACTCCGTTCGGGGTCATTTTTAACCCCGCATTTTTTAGAGTATAGGACCCACCCTTGCTTGCTATAAACGCACGGGTATACGGTGCACGCGCACTGCGGTGGGCGGGTGGGGCCTATTTCACGATAGCCCCACCCAGTGCCGTATATTAAGAGAGTCTGGCCAACTGCTAATTTGGACGCCATGTCGTTACCGCGCGTATTACGCGTTACAAGGTTAGCCTTTACGCTCAGACGTAACAAAATAACCAAGCCAAATATGGGTAGTTAACAATGGGCACTGCGTATGAGCGCACTTCAGTAACGACATGGCTCCTGTAGATCACGGGACCAGCTTTTGACTAATCACAGGCTTCAAAACACATAAGCCGAAAACCGAGTTGGCCAGACTCTCTTAATATACGGCACTGGCCCCACCACCACTGAGTGTCTGTAATACGGCGACTCGCCTGCTTTTATAGGCCTAGACCTACTCGTGAATTCAGCCCCACCGTGGCGTTCATCGGTAGATAAGCATGGTGGTGAAGCTTCCTTCCACAGTATGATTAAATGTAACATAAAACAAAAACTACTCGACCAAAATTGACAATCATTCTTGGTATCGTTTTTCTTAGGAAATGGCGCATCGAAATTACTGATAACAAATATTGCAGAAACTGACCATGGGAAACTGGTTAGACCTTTTTTTTTTTTTTTTTTTTTTTTTTTTTTTAGCCACGACCCACCCTGTAACAGTGTAGCCTCTGTACTACTACCAAACATTCTGCTATTACTACTTACTAGTCTACTAGACCTAGTGGTAGTAGTACTACTAGTAGTAGTTGTACTAGTAGACTGCTGCTACTACTATATGTACTACTACTCTACTACAACTACTAGTTTAACTTGTTAGCGCCGGCCGACGGGCCAGGTCACGGCCGGGACGCTCCCGCTTGCGGCGGCCGGAGTAGCCGCTCACTTTGTGACCGAGCTGGGTCTGTTCTTCTACTACTTACTAGACAAACAATTACAACTTACAATGTTAATCATGGAGAATACAGTATATCCTTTCTAACGTTAAACTATATGGGGGCATACCACACATACCACTCTGTATGGTTCCCAGGCGATCGTTTCCGTGAGGTCTATTCTCGGACTTGGTGCCATGTTCATACGCTCTTGCACTGGCAGCGGGGGAGATGCAGCTGGTTCATATCGGTAAGGTGCAGCCCCACGATAACGTTCTGGTTCATCGGCTGCCTCTCCCTCCCCATCTTCCCCTTCAACTTCATGTGCCTCCTCTTCTTCTCCGCTATCGTCAGAGCTGCAGTCTTCTTCATCATCATCATCGTCGAAGTTTACCCATATAGGGGAAGACATAACAGGGGCGGATCCAGGGAGGACCGCAACCGGCGCACGCCCCCCCCCTTTATGTTTTTGTTGAAACAAAAGAAATAAAAAGAAAAACATGGGGGAGGGGTGCGTGCGCCCCCCCCCCCCCTTTAATTTTGTAAACACGCCCCCTCTTTACGGAATTCCTGGATCCGCCCCTGCATAATGCTCGAGGTACCAGGTATTTGTGCAAGCTAACTTAGTAAAAAATGTATAGTACTAATGCGTACATGTCGACAGTCAGTGGTTCGACCGGGAGCGCACATCCCGCGGGGCCCGGGCCTGGCCGGGCTAGCTAACGTACACGAGCGTGTACCATTAGTAATCTAAGTGCTTTTGCTGAGCGGCGTCTGCTAACTGAGCAGAACTCCGTGCTTATACGTCATCAATCGGTTCAGGGTGTTGGTCACGTGACGTATCTTTTTCGCAAAAGCTGCAACGAGGTCCTCCAAAAATGTGATATTTGGGGGAGTTTTAAGCGATAAGAACCGGAACGACACTGACAACTTTACATTGATAATTATGACATATATTCTACATTTCTTTTGCATATTAAAACATTTTGCACGCATTTTATTAGGTCTTTAATGTATGTAGTATCTGTCACAAATTTGACGAATTACGCATTTTCCTGAAAAAAACAAAACACCAACAAACATTCCATTTTACGATGTCGGAGACATGGTTAAGTGCAGATTATACCAATGCTTCTCTTGTTGTTGACGGATACCATCTGGAAAGATATGACCATGTAGAAGAACGGGAAGTGGAGTTGGTGTTTTCATAGGTGCCGCCATCACGCATAAAAGAAGGACAATCAATAAAAATAATGTGGTTAGGAATCGAAATATCAAACAGTTAGTCATATTTTGTGGGAATAGTATGTTTCCCACCGACTACGGAAGTAGATTTTTTTTTTTGAAGATCTCGAGGAGAATATTAATAATGTATGTAATTTTAGTGATAAGATAGTTGTGATGGGAGATATCAATTGTAATATGTTAACTATCGAAAAAAAAATTCATGTAAAATTGTGCAGATGTGTAATACTCTTCATAATGTCACAGATTGTAACCAAAACATGCACCTCATATAAGTATAAGACAAAAATAAAATAAATCCGGCTCCTTGAAAGAATGGTGAGTATTTTCGACTGCACGTCAACGTGATTATGTTAAATCAAACTTATATGGGGAATATGTTAGAGGTCTTTGACTGCAACACCGAAACAGGAAAGAAGTTTTAGCATTCCCTAAGTAGCCATAAAAAGGACATGGGAAGAATCCCGACGCTTTTTACATGTGTAGGACAGGCTATACTGGCAGCACAATCAAAGCCGAAGCACTAATTGAGCAATGCCAGTCAGTGTTTAAGAAGGAAGACACACCTGCATGGCCAGAAAATGACCCAGTCCTTACAAAGCGTTCCCCACGATTGAGTCCACCACCAAAGGCACAGATGAATTTCCCAGGACCCTCTTAAAACTGTTGGAGCGGATCTCATTTCCCTTCGAGCACGGAAGAAAGCAGCCAGGTAAATTACACCGTTACTTCACACAATTTTTTTCCTAACTCTGCAAGTGTGGAAACTATACCATCAGAATGAATAGCAGCCAACACTGCTGTCACCTATAAAAGGAAACGTAAGTCTTCCAGTAAACCACCGTCCTAGATGTCCTTTGTGTGATCACCAAACTGAGGGAGTGTACAATATTCCACTCCATCATAGAACATAAGGTTGATCAAGAGACACAGGGTAATAACCGGCATGACCTCCGAAAGGAGCTTGAATTTAAACACCTTAACTCATTTTAACATTAACATTTTTAACTCATCACTATTTGTTAGGAGATGGGCAGTTAATTTTTGCAATTAAGATCAGACTAATAATTTGACATTATACTTCTTAAAGACATCTTACTTAGTGGTTCCCTAATAAATTCTGAGGAAAACATACCCAATCACGGATCAAAACATGCCTAGCTTTCAACACTTATAAAGTGGTTGTTGATGGGGAGGGGGGGGGGGGTCGATGTGACTGTACATGGTGACTCAGGAGTTCCACATTTTCCACATTCTCCACATTCTTGCCATTCTCCCAAAAAGTGTGCAAATCTGCGATTCTCGTGTCGCCAGCATGTTCACACAGTTTAAGTCGATATTTTGTCCATCAGAAATATTTTTTCCCCTTAAATTCATCCGAGAGGTTAGAAATGTAAAACACATATCAATAAAGCTATTGGGACATCCGTGATAATAATTAGAAATACATTTGTACGATCCGAAGTTTGATATAATCCCCAAAAACCCATGTCGCCAGCACTGGAAGTGTTCATATAACAACTTGTTGCTCGTTAAAATATCATTCAATTCAATTCTTTTGTACTTCATTCCATTTCCTTCAAGTGCGTGAATGACAAATAATATTACATGACAATATTATGTTTGATATTTCTCTAAAATATCATTTATGTCATGTCGCCAAATCGCGGTCAGATACGCTACCCTTTTTCAGACTCTAGAGGGAAGATCAAAGTAATGCCGCAAAGCAGTGTAATTTAATGTGTTAAACAAAGTCAACCTATCGCACACATGAATCATGCATTGCATCTCTTGTTACAAAATTATATTCATATATCGTCGCTGATACGGCGAAGTGACACAAACCCAAATTTTGGTCAGATTTTCGATTTTGAGTTTTTGTCATTAAAAGATTGCTTTTGAGGTACTCTAACAACTGTCAAAATTTCGTGCCGTGAAAACTCATATTTTTTGAGAAAAATGAGAAAATGTAAATGTAAAAAATCCCGACCTTGGCATATCGAGAGTTGACGAACTGACGAAAAGCGTGTACGTCGCTTCGCCGGCTTTTGTTTATGCATGGAGTGAATTGCATGTAAGAAGTTGACGAACTGACGAAATCAAGTCCCTTCCGTAAGTAATCGAAGGAAAATGTAGATTTCGTAGTTTTTCCTCTCATAAATTTGTTTGTAAATGCCTTTAGGACTTATATAATGTACCCTGATAGTATTCAGAAAAGGTACAAATATTCATTTTGTCCTCAATCGCTATGTTTACGATCGTTGTTTAAGGTCTAGGCATCCTAGTCCCACACATACATAAATCTGCTTGTTGACCCTAGCATGTCACGGCGAATCTGCGTGTCACTGTCAGACACTGTTTTACATTTGAAATGAGAGTTACAGTGTGACAACCAATATTTGTCAAGTACTAGTACTATCTAGAGAGTCTGGAATAAATCTATAGAATGTCTGAAATCGTGGTTTAGAGCTGGGACTGAGAAACTAGAAGTTAAGCTAGATTCGTTGATCCAACCCCTTGGGCCCAAGGCCTAGGCGGTCTAGGAATAGGATAGAATATAGACTGTTTAACGTAAGGCCTAGAGGGAGAATTAAAGACTCTTATTCTTAAATTGTATAACAGTTAGGTGTAGGGACTGTAGTAGAAATTTCTACTACGTACACCTAACCGTTTTACCATTTAAGAATAAGAGTCTTTAATTCTAGGCCTACACTATAGTCTATCCTATTCTTATTCCTAGACCTACCTAGGGGTTCTAGATCAACGATTCTAGTTTAACTTCCAGCTAAATGCCAATGGTATAACGGTATAACGGTTGGGTGTAGTACAAATTTAAGAATAAGAGTCTTTATTCAGGCCTACACTGGCAAATCTGGGCCTATCTATAGGCCCATACTTCAATGCTGGTAAAGGAGTAGTACCGGTAGAGTTCTAGTAGAACTAGAAGTATTACTATTAACACTCTAGTATTAGGAGACAACAGGCAACAAATCTTAGCAAATCAATTTCATGATGACATGACAACAGTCAGTGATCAGAGTCTGACTGTGGCTGCACTTCAGGCCCTGGCCTAACCGTGTCCAGCCCCACTGGAAAGCCACAGTAGGCCAATATAACTGTACCCTGGATAATAATGGTACAAATGGCTCCTCAGACAGTGTAACTCAGGCCTGGGGACTGTTGGTACCAGCATATTGATCATTGTTTAACAAAACTGCTGGGGATAGTGTAGCTTTATGATTTCTTCTTGGTACCGGTAATCCTTAGACATATCCAAAAATATGTTGTAGGCATTTGACAAAGTGTAGGCCCTATGGCAGTCAAAGACAAAGCTAGTGTAGGTGGTCATCATCCAAGTTCTTCTCAATACTGCCAATGTGTGTATGAATAATAGATACCACTTGGTCTAGATCCTACCACTGTAAAACTAGTAGTTACGTGTACCTACTGTACTAGTGTACTTCTCTAAACTATGCAAGAATTTATTTATAAAATCTACAGTAGATAAACATAAAGATTCTGACCACAAAAAAAAACTGTGTCTAGATCTATCTTTATAGATACAGATCTGAGGTAGATGTAGACCTTGTAACCAGGATGCTCATTGATAAGACCTAGTTATACCCCCGCCAAACGAAGTTTGAAGGGGGTATATAGGAATCAGCGGACGGTCGGGCGGTCGGGCGGTCGGGCGGTCGGTCGGGCGGTCGGTCGGGCGGTCGGTCCGTTGCAAATCTTGCGTCGCGAACTACTTCCTCAGTTTTCAACCGATTCCCATAAAACTTGGCACAGATGTGTGCCTTGGGTTGTAGATGTGCAAGACGTATTTTTTGACAGTACCCAAAAGTACGTTGCCATGGTAACGGCATATAATGGGCAAAAATGGGTACAAATCTTGCGTCGCGAACTCCTCCCACAGTTTTTGATCAATTTTTATGAAATTAGGTGCAGATGTTCATCTGAATATGTTAATGTGCAAGACACATATTTCCGCAGTGGTAAAAAGTGCGTTGCCATGGTAACGGCATGTTATTGGTAAAATATAGGGCAAAATGCTTCATGGCAAAACTGCTTCATCAGTGTTCTTCCAATTCTCATGGAATTCATATTGAATGTTTGTCTTAGGATATAGGTCAGCATGACACATTTCTTGACAGTGACAAAAAGTATGTTGCCATGGTAACAGCTCACATATTATGAGCCAAAATGATGGAAAATTTTGTGTTGCAAACTACTTCCTCAGTTTTTGCCCAATTTCCATGAAACTTGGTACAGATGTGTGCCTTTGGTTGTAGATGTGCAAGACGCATTTTTCGACAGTACCCGAAAGTACGTTGCCATGGTAACGGCATATTAATGGCAGAAGATCAAGGAAAGATCTTGCGGATTTAACTACTTCCTCAGTTTTTTGACCAAAGCTTATGAAATGTTGTTTTGACCAAAGCTTATGAAATGTTGTTTGGCGGGGGTATAACCAGTCGCTGTAGCGACATTTCTAGTTTAATCTGAGGTCATTAATCCCAAACTATGGGCCTACATGTTGAAATGAGACAACAAAAAATTAATGAATTGTCTTTTTGTTCAATAATCAAAAACTTCAAAAAAAAAAAGGTCTATGTACATGTGTAGTGCATAATCATGTTAATAGATTTCAAATTTGATACAGATGTAATATATGAAACATAATATACTCAAACAAGAGCTGTGATGCACACTTTTTATTTTGTATTCACATCATTGATTGCAGTTTTACAACCAGACTTCTGAACCTTGCTACAAAGCCCAGAGTCAGACCGCTGAACTTTAGCCGACCCAGAACCAAGCTGCTGAATACGTCCCCACAAGAGCTAGACTTCTATGGAAGTCCAGCGAGCTCGTCAAGATTCATCTAGGGCAAAATGCAAGTGTTTTAGTTTAAACTTTTAACTACTATACAGCATTGTGTGTATTTTCTAAAACTGCAATTACAACATTGTCTCTGAATGCTTAGTTGCATAGTCACAGTCAGGAGAAGTTAAAAAGAAACAATGGTTGTTGTTATGTCAAACTAGATAATTGAAAATAAGCATTCTTTTTTTTTTTGGTAGTCATAATGTTGTAATCAAAAGTGACACTTCTAGGAATTGTATGCATTTTTTTTAACTTCTCATACTGATCAAACCAAAAAGATTAATATCATGAAACTGGGTGGACCCACTTGTCTTCATTTAAAGAAGTCAATTTAGACCTGTGGGAGGGGGAAGGGGCAAATACTGTATAAGGGTCAAGAGGATCAGGATGGAAAGTTGTCATAAAAAGAAAAAATGCTGAAAGCAATCAGTCATCAGATGACAATTACACTGACAATTATTTCTCTGTTTTCATTTGTTATCGTCAATGATTGTTTCCTAGCACTAGAAACAAACTGAGTTATAAAGTACATACAATAGTGTACTGTTCAATTTCCTTAATTCAGTACCGAAATATTGTCATGCTCTTACAAAGCTGCAAACAGGAATACCCTGCATTATCTATGATTTTAAACTAGTACACCTTTTCACAACTATGCATTTCCTCAGTTTATTGTTGGTTGCAAATAGATTCTTTGATGGAGACTGCCCAAAAGCATCTCCAACATGCTTCAATCACCCTGCAAACTGCAATACATGTGTATGCTTTTAATCTGTATTATGATATAGACCCAAAAATATAACTCTCCTTGCATTTGAATGAACTTTAAACAGTCAAGGACCAGACAATGGTAGAACTCCATCCAGCTGTAGAGAGACAGGCTGCAGCTGAGTCTCATCCAGGTGTATGGCGCGACTGCAGCTGAACTTCACCCAGCCAAGAATCAGACTGATACACTCCATCCAATTCAGAGGTAAGGGCAGGAGAGCAAGGTGTTCATCAAATGGTCAAGTGACTTTGGGATGGACGTCCTGCTGTCTTTATTTGGTATGTTCAGTAATTTGAGAAATATTTCATAGCTCCTAAAACAAACTTGTTCTTTGATGTACTGTGATTATTTGTGATTACAACCCCCATTTCTTATATCGAAACAACTTCCTGCTATTACAATGTTGAAAAAAAAAACCCAATATTCTGCAGAGTTAATCATTTCAACCTGTAAAAACTCCTTATTACAGCTTGTCACTTGATACTAGTAAATCATTCAATCTTTCAACATCAGTTGTGGGGCTTTTCAGTTTGATGTTATTGCTAGTTATAGCGAAAGCTAGAAATACACCCATCTCTAACATACTTTCTAATCATACCATGTCAGGCACTCTGTGTTTCGTTTGTATAATCTTAGCTGTTCTTGTATTTGAATAAACTCCAAACAGGCAAGGACCAGAAAACAGGTGAACTTCATCCATTTCAGAGTGAAGGACTAGGGTCAAGGTGCAAATGGAAAAGTCCCAGACATGGATATTCCACTGTCTTCATTTGGTATGTTCAATCATTTTTTCTTTAAGCTCTTAAAACAAGCAATGGACTAGAAACTGTACAGTGTGTCTCTAAAAAAAGTAAACCCAACTTCAACAGCAAATTTTCAGAAAACTATACAATATTTGCACATTATTTTTTCATGGTAAGATAGTTCAATAAGTCCTCTATCCAATGATACCACATAGGTTATGTAACTCTCATGCATGACTGAGCATGATTCAACTTAGTGAATGGGTGTGAAATCATCACTGTGGCAAGTTATTTCTTGCTATTGTCATGCATTCAGGGCATATTTGAAGTTAAATTTTTGTCAGCAAAGGTTGTTCCCGACACAGGCACACTTCACATGCTTTCCAAACATGGTACAGTTGACAATTGAGCAGAGAGTATTCCTTGTAACTCGATACCAGGAAACAAAAAGTTGCGTGGAAGTTCGAGAGGCTTTTCGGGTGCAGTTCCCCGACAGGCAGCCTCCAACACAAAGAGCCATTTGGTACAATGTGAGAAAGTATGCTGATCACGGAACTTGCCACAGTGATGATTTCACACCCATTCACTAAGTTGAATCATGCTCAGTCATGCATGAGAGATACATAACATACGTGGTATCATTGGACAGACGACTTATTGGACTATGTAACCATGAAAAAATAATGAGTAAATATTTTATAGTTTTCTGAAAATTTGCCGTTGAAGTTGGGTTTACTTTTTTTAGAGACACCCTGTATATTGACATCCATCTATAAAAGAACACAGGCATGCTTTTCTCAAATAATTAAATCTGAAAGTATTAAGACTTTCCCTAAATAAACAACTTCAATAAAGATTGAAGTCAACCAATTTCAGGTGATGGCTTATGAGATGCAAGGAATTCATTCTTTCATATTCTAGCTTTTATTGTAGACTAGGTGACAGGCCATCTCACCTCTTATGTGGACTGTTCTATAAAGAAGTAATGAAGAAACTAGTGCATTTATAGACCCCGTTTGGATGTTGTTTTTATGCTGAAGTCTGTGTAATTCGTAATTGGGGCTTCAGTATTGCTATCAATAAATGAAATAAATGCATTGGCATAGCAATGCAGCTGACTTGTTGCATAACCTGTTGAATCATATTTCATTTTTATCTCGGAACCTCCAATTTACACGAAGTAAGTTACAATGCTGTACAACAAAATCAAAAAATCGATTTAGTGTTTGCTGACATGAATGTAAATTTCCGTCAAAGGAGTGTCTTTATTTGTAATCACATTCCCAGATTGCATGTGGGTCATGCCTTTAGAGAAAGATTTTTTTGTTATCAGAATGAAACTGTGAGACGAAGAGACGAAGTCTCGTGTATGAAAATCTAGACATGTTTTTGTTGTTGCTTAATTTATAACTGTTGTTTACATATCACTGAGCACTGAAAAGCAGCTCTGCATGTCTGTGTTAGTTGTGTGTGTATTCATTCAATCGAAACGTTAGCTACTTTTACCATTCTGTATGAGGCATAGTGAATGTTATTTGAGTGTCATAAAATTTCAGGATGTTACCAATGTTAATTGCATTTCTGTATTTTTTCTTGTTTTGCTTTTTTCTTTCGTTTTGTTTCTTCCTTTCTCTTCTTTTAAACATAGATTCTCAAGGCATGGACCTTGCTGAGGGTGATGCAGACAAGTTGAGTGCAAGATATGATGGTTTTCGCTGCTATGATTTTTTTTTTTTTTTGCTTGCACCGTGATGACAGTCGTGAATGCAGATTTCATAGTGACTTTTTAATAGATCATTATGACAAAATCTTCCAACACAACAAAAATTTCTGAAATACTATGTCTTTCAAGTACATGTAAGTTCAAATTCAAATAAGTTCAATATCAAGTCTTTTTAGGCTATCATGTGAAAAAATAAGAAAAAGTATATTGTTGTGTGGTGTAGTTCAAACACATGATAATGAAATTCAAATTCCATGTGTATGCTACAAATAACATGTATAATGTTACAATTTATAAAACATGTTGACTGTTTATTTTTTTCACTGATTCTTTCATTTGTGTTCACATTAATATTATCAGCTTTATCTGATAATCCCTTCACTACTGTTGCTATGGAGCTTTCCATTATACTTTTGTCTCTTTCATGGAACTGGTAATTTTAATCTCGTAGACCCGATACTTCAGAGCCCATTTCTCAGTATACTTTTCCAGAGTGTGTACTTCTTTCCAACATTCAAATAGGTTAGAAGAATCAATTTCAATTGAGTTATAGACCATTAAAGGCTGAGAGTGTGCTCATGCAGAATGTACTATTTAACTAATAATCCATGTTTGAGGATTTTTTTTTTTTTAAATGTAGGGTAACAATTGTAGTATTAGGCATTGAGCTACAACCAGACTGTTGCGATCTAACCCCTGAACTTCACTCAGAGTTTTGTCGTAGATGAGACCATAGGCGATGGTATAAGTGCTCTGCCAGCTATCAACCAAACCAGAAAAAAGACAAATCACCTTTGAAAAAAAAAGCAAAGTAAACAAAACAAAATAAAGCAAAAACAAAACAGAAAAAGAATAAATAGTATAGGGGTTAATCATAGCAACAGGAAAGTCAAACGGATTCATAAGTGAAAGGAGGCATTTTAAAATGGACAAATGCAAATCTCTTTGAGCTTGATTTTATCATTATATCATCATTACTATTGTTATCATTATTATTATCATCATTTTCATTATTACTATTATTATTATCATCATTGTTACATTGATACAGAGAACCTCAGAGTGCAATGAATGTGAACTGGAACACATGTCAGTATATGCGAGTAAATCTCTGCCATGATAGATTTGCTGGCAGTTCAGCTGCTTTCTTGATTTGCTTGATAAACTATGAAAAATATCTCTAATGATTATGAAATATATGTTAGCCATCTATTGTCATGTTGCCATGCATTCTTAATTTTTCAGGCGTGTGACAGCAAACTTTATGTAACCCAGTTAGTAAATTTTATTTATCTGTGCAATTTCATTTCATTTTTTTTAAGTCACGTTCCATATTCCACATTCCATTTTCAGGTTTCATATTCCATTTGATTTCAGAGTAAAATATGTATAACACAACATTCAATTTTAGACATAATTTCACAAATGCATAAGGACATGTAATATAATGATGTGTAAATATGAGGAACCTACTAAAAGCAATGCTTGTATGATTTGAAAAGAAGAATAAAGAATAGCTTAATAATCACTGTACTCCTGTAATATAATAAATCTAAAGTGATTTTCAACTCGTAAGTTATTGGGTGACCAAATGCTCTTGTATTTGTGTATGTATGAGGGCGAGATTGTGTGTGTGTGTGTGTGTGTGTTCTTGTCTATGTCTGAATGTTTCCTTGAGTTTTACATTTTGATTTCAAGTGTACTTCCTACTGTTTTGCAAGTTCACTTGCAAAATCACAAAAAAAAAATAAATTCTGCAATATAACTAAATATGATATGAGGCAAAACGGTGATGATAAGTTTATTTGCTAGCTGAGAGTTGTGTGAGAGAGACAAAGGCGGCATGTACGTATTTTCCTAAGAGCCCCTCCTTAAATTTCCTTTATGTATCGTTCCCACTAAAGGACAGTGTTTGGTGAGGTGGTTCCCCCATTTACGCTTTTAAATAGAGACGACACATCTGATATAGAAGGATACAGACAAAGATATACTGAAACATTAAATAGACCGAAAGTCATAGAGCTCCAATGTGCAAGACGGAATCACACCAGAAAATGCTAGAAATGATGGAAAAAACACTGACATAATGAACACTACAATGTTTTTTTTTATTGTTGCTTTTCATGTTGAAGTTTTTTTTTTCTTAAGAACCAAATGATGTGAAAAAGGGGAAGAATAGAGAGCACATAGGTACATGTACATAATATATTAACAAGAACACAAGTTGATTTTCTCGATACACCAGTTCAATGAACACCGTCTGGGCATTAGCATTGATACTTATTTCCTATTATTGTCGAAGCCAGCGTATAGCTATATTTTTACAAACGACTTAAGTAATCTATATTCAATATAAATGCTGTAAGAAAATAATAAAACAAATTTGAATAATATATTGCTTACTCATCAATTATCTAGGGATCCACGTCCTACAAGCTTAGCTTTTTTGTGGATCGCTATTTTCCAAAATTGAAGTTATTTTCTGAAAGCTCGCGAAGTATACATGTATACGCATCGTTCCTTCTGATTATTGTACATATGTTGATGTATATAATTTATTTCGTATATTACATGAACCTTTTGTAAAAGTGTAGACAATATCATTTTATGATATGTATACTTTGTATTACGTTTTGATTTTCGTTGATTGGAAATAAACTATGATTGAACTTGAACTTGATTTGTCAATGAACCATGGAAATCCACAGAACGAGGGGAAAAACAACATATTACGTCTATATTATTTTGTTGTTTTGGCGTGGTACCTGGTCTAAAACTCCAGGCATGACAAAAGAACATTTACATTTTTAGAGCATGGGCCGAACCATGTAATAAGTGACAAATATCATCATTCCCATTGACTTACACGCTTTGCGCCTACGCGCCGAGATTCGACGAAGTGACGCACAGCGGTATTTGTCGGTATTTGTCACTTCGTCGTGCTCGCCCTTATACACGGGGTCTATGGAGATCGCAAAAAGGGGGAATTCGACGAACTGACGTTCCTTGTTTCCACATTATTCTCATTAACAGTAGCCTTTGTTTCTCTGTGAAAACAACATTTTCTGAAAGCATAACTCTAACTCTCACCACTTTCCAAACATCTCATCAGTTTGATGGGGAGAAGGTATGAAATTAGTGCATTGACGCTACCCATTTTTTCAAATGCGATTTTCTCGGAATTGTGTTTTTGCGCTGCGCGGCGGTTTTCGTCGGTTCGCCGTATCACCGACGATATATGGGTCAGAATTTTGGACGATGTACAGTTGAGCCAAAACAAAGCAAAATTTAAAAAGTAGGAAATTCTCCAAATCATCCATCTTCCCTGAAAGAGTATAACTCCCTCTTTAATATGAACCCAATTATAGGATTTTCCCAGAGGAACAAGTTTTTATTCACCGCTGAAGTTTACCATGTCCAGAGCAGCGAACGTCCGTGAGGAATAGTATTGCACATACATTTAAATATCATTTAACATAGTTTGCAAAGATCTGATTCAGTTCAAAATCCTAACGAAATATCTTAAGGGACATGTGTACGTGCTTGCAGAATATCAAGCTTGTACTCCTAACCTGTACGTAATGGTAGACAACTGATGATGTAACTAAATTCGTCATTTCTGTTGAAATATTGCTCTTCCGCTAAACACTTTCTCCACTTTACGCGCATTTTACAGAAATTCACTATTTTGACCTCTTATTTCACTATCCCATACTTTAATCCTCACTCCCAAATAATAACATACCTTTTTCAGATGTATCTGATCTAGGCAGTCTCTATAACCCAACAAACATAGCATAGTTTTCATCACGGAGGTTCGCATGTAGCTCACGGCCGTTCGGAACAAACAAGATATTGAACAATGCAGCTCTCTTGAGTTGGAAACGCATTCTACTCACAACA
Organism: Diadema setosum; assembly: GCA_033980235.1. Classification (NCBI taxonomy): domain Eukaryota; kingdom Metazoa; phylum Echinodermata; class Echinoidea; order Diadematoida; family Diadematidae; genus Diadema; species Diadema setosum. The sequence continues at coordinate 17,867,286 of CM067071.1, forward strand.
AACAGCAATTTCATGTCGAGAACAAACTCCTCTGCAAAATCCTGAATAGAAAATACCAATTCTCAATTATATATAAGCTTGTTTATCTTCTCATACTGAGAATTCAAAGAAAACAATTTTCCATCTCTCGTAAATGAACGTACAAACGTACGTGTAATCTCAGTGACGTAGTCCATCCTTGAGAACGCATATATTTATGGAAATTTCGTTATCATGAAGTAAAGATTCAGGTCCTAAACTTATATAAAGTCTACAATGCAAAATGTGCTAATAACGAACATGGTCACGGCTAAAATTATTACAAAGAATTAACATAGAAAAACAACAGAAATGTGCTCCGTTATAGAAATACGAAGTCTAGCTGGGGAGGGCAAGCAAATACGTTAGGAAGAAATCCCTTTGCGTTTGCTCCTTGTGCTACACACTGTTACCGAGGAGAATTTGTGTTATTATATTAGTCAGAAATGATAATAGATTCCATACTGCGAAGTTTCGTCATAACAAGACACAATAAGTCCATATAACTTGGATGGATGTTTGTGACTTCGATATTATACAATATGGTTTGTTATAACAAACCTTTTGTAGTGCGTTACTTCGGAGGCTCATTATTCATACAGTTTGTCAATACGAAAATTGATAGAGTTCGTATTTTTATGAAGCTTTTTTATTCGGTAAATGATAGGAATCTCCGAAGGTTAATCGAAAGGTTTATTAATTGGAACAAGAAAAATCATGTTCGCTTATTCAAATGTGGAGAAACAAATTAACAACTAACATCCTCCAAATTTCAAAACCTCATAATAACCGTTTTCACCTAAATGAATATCAGGCCCACTCCACTTTTAGAAGAACGAACCTAAAAATAATGATCCTTAATATCTATTTTTCGGACTAACAAACTTTCGGAATAAGAACATTTTTAATAACAAACCTCCTGAATTAACTACAAACATTTTTTTTTTTTCTATTTTCGGAATAACAAACCTTTGGACATCGGAGTAACGAATCTTTGGAAGAGCGAACGTATCAAAGTGCAACCTCAAACCTATTCTTAATCATTACTTTTTAACGTGTGTTTTCAAAGTAAGCACAAAAGCACAAACAAATGGACGATTTCTCTGTCTCTTAAATGTAAAATTAAAAAAAAAAATCTTGGAAAGAATTACAAATGAACATTGCTTTTCAGTGATGAGTATAAAACAACACCACGTGATGATAAGCGGAGTATTTGTGTGTTTTCATCAGACAATAATTGTATACTGCATTATTTCTGTCCGCTTGTGACGGCATTTCGATGAATAAAAAACATAAACAAACAAACAAAAACTTCTCCAGAGGAATTTGGTATAACGGCAGTGCACTGGCAATTCTTTTCTCTGTGTGTTGGAGCTCGATCCCTTCTCTGTTTCTCAGTCATTTTCATTCAACTGCTTCCACGTCCTTTTGAAACTTTTCCGTTTCTTATTCAACACGTGCCCTTTACAGACTTCTTCCGTCATTATCCTGCATGTGATTGCGTAGCACTTTTCGGATTTGTTTTGTTTTGTTTTTGTTTTCTGTTTGGTCGCAGCATGTTCAGGTTACTTAGGGAATGAGAGAAGAATCGTCACGAAGAGAAAAATAAGAAAGAATTATAGCATTCAATATCATGACAATTACAGCGAACGTCCGTTACGGAGGCCAAAACTGGATGTGTTCTGTTTGAGACGGCAGCTTCCATACTCAAAGGATAAACACTTGGAGCACCTGTCACTAAAAAGTGGCATCGATCCTCTTTCTCCTTCTAAGTAATCCATTGACTTATTCTACCAACGAACATCCGTGACCAAAACATGTTTATGTTCTGAAAATGACAATAAGATTTGATGTCGAACGTTTTGCATTAGGTTGTTGAATCAAATGTTTGAGTGATCGGGGTTTGATGTAAATCGGTAGTTTATTTCGTCAATGAACATATTACTTTGCCAAATACGTTCCATCGTTCATTGATTCTTGAGACCTAATTCATTGCAGACAGGAACAAAGGGCAATTGATTTCTTGTGTATCATTTGCATAAATCTTTTCCAGCTTCATTCTTATCGTCTTCCATGTATCATAATTACAAAATTTTGGAAATATAATATTAGAAAAAAAGTGTTGTGGGTTTGTGTTTGTTTTTTGTATTTTATATACATCTCAAAGTTTTATTGAATAGTTATCTAATCTTCTATCCATGAGGAAAACATTCTTAACATTTAGAAGTGCGGTGTTGTAATGGAAATAATCACATTGTGATGTTCTTACAAGTTAGAATGGATATATATTTGCATGATTGGTGCCGAGTATAAAATTTTGTACTAACGAAACGTCTGATGCGTCAATACGTTACCACACACCGTTCTTCTTTCGATTCAAAATGTAATTAATCTGGCAGAGATATTACCTGGCTTTGCTATTTATGAGAAATATAATACATGTTCATAAAGTTTCATACATAATCAATGAAATTTTTTGATATAAATCAAATGCAGGTCAAAAGTTAAATTAGGGTAATATATTTTAAGTCGAAATAAGTATGTGTAGTTTTTTTATTTTTATTTAACCTTCACTTTATAAATTGCGGTCAATTTTTATTACAAAATTGATCAAGGCTGACTCCAAAATGTTTCCATGTTGTTGTTTATGTTAAACTTGTAGTTTTACACAAGCATTGTCATCTTAAAGCAAGAAATAAGCAGACAATCAACAATACTAATGCTACCTCTGGTAACGTCTCTGATATTTGGTTTTAAAGGCAGCCGATCGCCATCCCTAATGGCACGTAAACTCCGAACGACCGAAGTTTGTGCATGCAATTGCGCAATGCCAGACTCGGTGCTATATCCATAAACGTGTGGGACAATGCTACCACTGAGACAAGTGTGTGTGTGTGTGTGTGTGTGTGCGTGTGTGTTTACGCATCATACACAAACATTGTCACCGCGAGCTGCGGTGATTGGAGGAGAGAGGCCAGAAGACGCGTGGCTGTTTTGACCTCTCTTCTTGCGCATGCGCACTGAGAGTGTGCGTCCATTCGGAAGCTCTCGTGGCTCTGGGACAGCCATTTTGGTTTTCAATAGGAGATTAGCACAGGGAGTTCTCTTGTAGCCTAGCGTTTTGTTCGCTGACCCATTGAGCCAGCGCTATTCTCGTTCGGGGTTCACTACATTTGATACAGAATGGGGGAGGCAGCGTGTTGCGTTCGTCTCCGTGACGCACAAACCACTCGCCACGATTGAGTGCCTTTAACATGCACAAAAGGACTCTACGTTTTAGTAAGGGCATTTTAGAAAATCTCTGGACCATCTGTGAAAAAATTTGCTTACCAATAGCTTTCTTCACCAGTGTGTTCATAAAGGTGACTACTTACACCTCTCAATTAGTTCTAACCCAAATCCTTGTGGAAAATTCTGGGGAGCCAGTCAAAGTTGGGCATCCGGAGGGGGGGCGGGGCAAAAATTGAAATTGATTAAAAACTTCTACCTGACCATTAAAATAGGCCACGCCTACTTTTTGCACCCGCCGAATCATGTATTATTGGTATTTTGTACGTATCTCAACGAGTTTAAAATTATAGTGAGTTCCTTTGAATGCTGAATTGAGGTCTATCATTGAATTTGAGTTATACCCACTCTAAAAACAGTGTGCAAAACACTGCAACATTAGTGTGCAATTGGAAGCAGTCGTTCCATTATGCCCCATTATAATCCAACAGAAATGTATCTCAATATTAAAACCTTGGTACTTTACCCTACTCCCCGACATCTCCCTCACTGCTCTCATCAGCTGTTTGGTCGATATTCTGGCAAGAGTTACCAAGACATTTGCCGCAAGCAGAACAATTAATTGACTCCTTGCTTTTTACAACAGCACCTACGTGTGCTATACAGTCCCCTCACAGTTGCAGCTGACAAACTTCAGAAGATAGTCCTTTGCGATGGGGTCTGTTGAAGGGACCGGTGCGTAACCTTGGTCACTGAGCTTCCATCCGTACTCCAAGATCTCCAATGATGGAGTTTGCAACATTAGCCAATCTCTGGTTTGGAGATAAGCTCGTAGAGAATGCTGCGCTGCAGCTTCTGTTGTCAGGGGCAGTTTCTCAAATTTGATGCTCCCAGCAGCAGCCCGCTTGCTGAAGATGTTAAATTTCAAGTCTCCCATTGCAAGTCTTTGGGTGGTTTTCCATGGAACATGAGCTTAACTAATTCACAGCCAACTTTAATGATATCATCTTTCTTGGCTCGGCTGTCCAGAAACACATCCATGGCCCTCTCCGCCTTGTCGGTCTCGCAGAGCTTGTTTATCAAAGTTGATTTGCTGAAACCAGAAATCGCCGACCGTCTGTATCGCAGCCAGAGAAGCTGTGCAAGAAGATCAAATACTCCGGTAACTCTCTTGGAGGGCCTCCCTGATCTTTGCGATATCATAAGATGTTTCTTTGGCTGTTCTGAGGAAGATGGGGTGGTCTGCAGCATGATGAAACAGCAAAACCATGATGTCGGTGTCCTCAACCCTCACCTCAACAGGAGAATCTTTTGCCTCATCTAGAGCTGCCCGGACTATAGCAGTGTCTGCATCATCGTGGCACTGATGTACACTGATCCCATTTCTACTGAATGCCTCAGCAAGCAGCAGAATGAGCTGGGCCTTGTTGCTCTAAACTTTTGTCGAGGAACTTTTCTCTTGGAACGAGGCTTTTGATGTCTTGGAGAATCAAAATGTCGCAGCATGCATTCTTTGTTTGTCTCAGGTGATGATGGTCTTTTAGTGGAGCTGCCGTATCCATCAAAGACCACAGTGATTTGGAGAAACTGGCTCCCCTGGACTTCACAAACTTTAGGTAGCTCTCGACAAATGCCCTTCCAGGTGAGGTTAGCCTCCTACTTGAAGTTATGCATGCGGAGCCACCCACCATCAATCACCAGACTCGTGCAGGGGGTTTGTTCAACGGGTTCCACAAATGCCTTTAGAAATCTTGCTAGGGCAGCCTTGTCTGGCTTTCGCAACTTCTGGTCTTTGTTAAATAGAGACATTGGTGTTGGCGTCAAAGGAGTCGAGTATTTTTCTCCTTGCGGCACATGTCATAGTAACTCTTGCCAGAATATCAACCAAACAGCTGATGAGAGCAGTGAGGGAGATGTCGGGGAGTAGGGTGAAAATTAGCATGGTTTTAATATTGAGATACATTTCTGTTGGATTATAATGGGGCATAATGGAAGTAAGAGAAGTTGGAACGACTACTTCCAATTGCACACTTATGTTGCAGTGTTTTGCACATTGTTTTTAGAGTGGGTATAGCTCAAATTCAATGATAGACCTCAATTCAGCATTCTAAAGAACTCACTATAATTACAAACTCATTGAGATACGTAAATATACCAATAATACATTATTCGGCGGGTGCAAGAAGTAGGCATGGCCTGTTTTTATGGTCAGGTAGAAGTTTTTACTCAAAACTAATGTTTCGAATCCATTCAGCGCCTCCAGAAACCCCTAATTAGACATCTCACTTACTAACAATGGAAAAAAAAAATACCCATTGTTTGACCATCCCCCCCCCCCACTTTGTTGCCTAGGTTTAACTGTCCCCCTCCCCCCAGTTATTTTCCACACGGATGTTGGTTCGAACTCATTGAGAATCAAACATTTAGCAAATATTTACAGCAGTAATAGGATATTTGGTGTAATGGATATAAGAGAAATGGGAACGACTACTTCCCCTCGCACATAAATGTTTTCAGTGCACCCTAAAAACCCACTATACCAACCCACTGAGATATGTATGAAAATACCAATATTTACGTATTTCTGCGGGGGCAAAAAGGAGGCGTGGCCTGTTTTACTGTCAAATAGTAGTTTTTACTCAAAACTAATGGTTGGAATCGATTCAGCACCCCCAGAAACCCCTAGTTAGACATCTCACAAGCGAATATTGGGGGAAAAAATGTTTTTCCATTTTTGCCCCGCCCCCCTCCGGATGCCCAAATTTGATTGGCTCCCCAGAATTTTCCACAAGGATTTGGGTTGTAACTAATTGAGAGGTGTTAGTAGACACCTTTATGAACACACTGGTGAAGAAAGCTATTGGTAAGCAATTTTTTTTTTTTCACAGATGGTCCAGAGATTTTCTAAAATGCCCTATTTGGAAATGTATGTAGCAAAAATGATAATGAGCTTTCAAAAATCACCCATTGATTGGTTTTGTATTGTTAAGGGATTGAAGTTTCTGAATTGATAAAAGAAAGAAATCTTTGATGATGAATTTCTGTCATTTGTACAACGGTAATTGCACACTTTTTCAGAGAATGGCCCATCAGCTCGTTGATATTCCTCTTCTTTATTACATATATCGTGATGAGATAACCTAAACCACAAAACTGTCTGATTGCCTGCATGTGTGTCGTACAGTATCCACAGATGACACGCTTAAATTCCAGATGAAGGTATTGAATACCCTCTTTGATAAGTCCAACTTCTTGAAGATGAAGTTTAACTCCAAGAAATGTTACTCGATGAGAATCCACAAAGGGAAATAGAGACCCTCTATTTTTTCAACACAAACTTATTTCAGGGTTACACTCCATGAAAGACTTTTAAATCTGGGAACCTCTCATCTAAGCTGCAACATTCAAAGCCGAGAAGACCATTTGGATTCATACGGAGAAACTTCGAGAAATGTCCGACCGATATGAAGAGATTAAAGCCTACGTAAAACTCATTACAATCCGATTACCAAAGGAATACGAATGAACGACATGGGATCCCTACAAGCAGAATCAACTAAACCTGCTGGTAAAGGTTCAATGCAGAGCTGTTAGTTTTGTGTATGCAGACTACAAGAGTGGGTTGTGCGATTCGTGGGTATAAGGGAAGTTATCCGTCTCACCACTCTTGAAGAAATAAATAAATAAATAAATAAAAACCTTCGTCCGATCACACTCTACCATCATGCAGCTGACTATGCAATAAACAATCAGAGTGCTACATCCATATCAAACTAATAGTACCTGAAACAGAGACACAAAATAATAAGTGGCAGCCCACACCAACGCTTTATGAGACCTGGCTCTATGCATGGATGCCTGTAGGTACAGCTTCTCAGGACAACTATCAATTACCAGAGGACGAGTTGGCTTCTCTCAGCACATGCTTAAACTGTCCTATATTGGGCAGTTCATGAGAGCCATAAAAGCAAAGCAAATAAAAAAAAAAAGTGATAGAGATTCTTTTTTTTTTCATTGCGCAACGAGCACCAGTATACGTATACACCTGAAAGAAAACGAAGCAAGTTGCATCCACTACTAGTATAAGAAAACAACACACCTCAAACCCATATCTATAGTGTAGTTGCTCAGCAGGCTTTGATGAGAAACATTGCAGAAGTAGAAATAGCCTTTTCCAAATTCAAATCGCAATAATTTCAGCACATGCACACAACAGAGAGCTATTTAGTCCCACATGTACACAGCGCTCAAAACATCACGTCACTGCTAATGAGCTTTATTCATAAATGATACATTATGCTAAAATATATTTGCATAATTCATATCTTATGATATCCACCCATAAGAATGCCCAGGCGAAGGGAAAAGTATAACATTGTTTCATTCATATCAAAGGGAGATATCTTTAAAACTGTATGTAATGAGTTTCATTCAAGCACCACGCATCATGTTTCATATTTTTAAGAATTAGTATTAATATTATCATATTTTGGAAAATGTGTTATATCGTGATCATGATTTGATAGCATTATCCTCTTTTAGATTCACAAAAAAAAAAAAAATCTTCCCAAAGACATTTTACAGTCGAGCAGTGCTAGATCTTCTACTTAAGGCCTGTACCACAGTCCCATATGATAGAAGGGCCCACTTTTGTTTATCCTATACCAAAACTATATTCTTCTTTTTTTTTTCACATCGACACCATAATACAGTAGTATTGATATGATGACTATTGAGCTTAGGTCTGTGCAATCCTGGATTTAGGCGAAATATCCCGGCTTATAGAAAGAAACTCATCATATTATATGGTATTCAGTACTTCTTCGAATGTTGTCCCGCATGATATAAAATGAAATGTATATGTTTAGCGCAGGTCAATAACACTAAGTTTTTAGGGCTTTGGATACACAAAGATTTATTCTCGAGAACACTCATTAATTTTGTGAGAAAAAAAAAATTATCCAGAAACATCTGAGTTTCTAATAAGCTTAAACGTTTTTCCCTATTTATATTTTGCAGAGCATATAACCTTATTTGATAACTCAACAATTCTGGAATTTTGGCGTGAGGAAATACAATTTATCCATTTGATTCCCTTCTTCGTATTCAAAAGCATGCATTAAGAATCATAAATCACGCCGAATATTCTGCGCATACCAACTGCTTTTCTTCACACAACAGAATTCCGAAAATTCCACACCTACTTCATTATCATCTCGGAAATTTCATATATAAACTAACAACTAATGAATTACCATTTTTTTTTTATCCCCGTATTCTAAAGACACCACTCCATTCACTCTTATCCCACTCGCTAGAGTGACGCCTATCAACTTCCCCGTACTCGCACTATTTTTGAAAAAAAAAAATTATATGTTTACTGGAGCCATATACTGAAATGACCTCCATCAGTATATTGTTTCTTCGTTGTCCCTACTATATTCACGTTCACACGAAAATTGAAACAGCTATTACTTAGTGAATACACTCTACCAAACTTTTAGCACTTGTTTTATATATATACTCCCAGTCGTTTATTTTGTCCGCAGCACTAAGTTATTTAACGGTACCGATATATTAAACACATATCATTGCTTTTAAAGCACGGCGAAATTAGTGCACTCTGCTATGAGCAATATTCATGAGGTTGATTAGGTCATGCTTTATATTGATTTTTGTACTGCTGTAATTTTAGTTGGTAAAGATAAACATATCCGTTCTCAGAATAATCCCATGCCTATGAATTCAATCAAAAGACATGGTTGTATTTATTTTTGTATTCTTGTTTTACTGTAAATCATTCTGTAAATCTTATCAGTGAGAAAGTACAAATACGAAATGAATTTGAACTGAACTGGTGTATCGGAATTATACGTACTCTTCTAATGAACAGCACTTACATTTGCCCTACAATTTTGCATATTCTGAGTATTACGACTAGCAAGAAACAACAACATACATCATTCGGCAAAAACAAAAAGTCACGCTAACGTACGCAAGGTATATTCAATATGTGAATATATATATATATATATATATATATATATATATATATATGAAGAATTTTGGAAGATTTTGAAGTATAGTGTCTGTCACGAAGTACAAAATAATGCCTTTTTAAATAATATAGTGGTCACTACATAATAAAGGTATATTTTTGACGTTATGGTCAAAAGAAGCAAAACATATCTTATTATTCTCTTCTTTTTTCTTGACCTTTAATCGCAAATATCTCCATTTGGCAAATATTGACTTTTCATATATATTTATATATATACATAATAGCGAATTTCTGTTGATGTTTCCCAGTTACAGGCCTAACCTCACGGGAAGCTGTAACCAGTAGGCCCCTACGTTTTGGGCAGCTGACACAAAAGAGGACAGACGTTACATCTACAATGTCAAGTCTAGTCTAGACTGAATCCTTTATTTCTTGATCTGAACCCTATTCCGTCCAGATTCTAGACTTATTATAACTATACACAGCCCGGTCTCCTACGATCGGACCAGGCTTTTGATTTCCTTATTTGTTCAGCGCAGTTGTGGGAAAATCCGTTGTTTGCACCTTAAAGGTACGAGCCCACACTTGCAAACCCACGAAAATCAAAACTGCATAAAACAGGTCCAATATGACTTCAAGTACAAGTTATAACAGTAACATACCTCACCTGTCGCTCTTTGTCTATACCATTCGATAAAAGAGAGAAAATCATCGTTTTAAAATCAATTTTCAAACCGGGTCAACCCGACCCAAAATCGAATTACGAGCGCGGGCTATAGCTACGTACATTGTACATGTAACACGTACGTGGACCGGAGCTAGCGAACGTTATACGCATGCATACGGATTACGGTGCATTTTCATTTATTTTTATGAAAGTAATGGACTAATTGGAACGAAATTTTGCACAGGTGTTACTGCAATCATACCCAAACTCCATGCTAACTATGAGACCAATTGCTGCAGGTTTACAAATGTGGGCTAATACCTTTAATGTTTATACGTTACGGGAATTGCCACTTAATATCCACTATTTCAAGCCTATTCGCTTTTATTATCTCTGGTATTTACCGATACAGGCTTCTATCTCTCTCTCTCGCTATTTAATTTATATATATATATATATATATATATATATATATACATACATATGTATATACATATATATCGTCGGTCGCATGACGAACCGGCGAATGTTCGAATTTGCGCGGAAACACGATTACGAGATAATCGCGTTTAAAGAATCGGGACTTCTTATAACCACCTATTCGTCTTATAACCACCTATTGATGATAATATTAAAGGGGCATAGTCCCGGTAGTGCAGAGGGCGCTTTTGATGATACTGCCGATCACTGTTAGCATTGATACGAAGACTACCGAAGTTGAGCTGTCCTCAAGAGTAAAGTGCGTAGGTGTTGCTAAGTAACGTTGCCTTCGTTGTCTCCTCTGCGCATCGCGCAGTCTGTAGTAATGCCAGGGTGCGTGCATATGAGCTTGTTATTATGACATCACAAAAGAAGTTTGCTAAAGCTGTCATCCCCCTCAGCCGAATCATGAGCCGAACTGTGATCCGACCACTGACTACAGTGAATCGGACTTCTTCGGACTCGGGGAAGTGGGCCAAAGCGTAAGCGCTAAAGAGGAGTCGATAGCGTAGGTCTCTATAGGAAACCTGCGCCGTGCGCCCGCGTACGCTTTTGACTAAAACACCGGGACCATGCACCTTTAAGAGAGTGATGGAAGCGGAATTTTCTGCTTTGTTTGATACTAAATATTACTTTGTAGCAGCACCTGGGGCTCTGTGGTAGTGGTGCAAAGTGCGTTTGCCGGTTCGTAAAACCCCCCATTTCAGCGTTTTACGTATATCGCGTACTAAAGAGCGGGCATTACGAACCGGCAAATGCATACATTTGCCAGTTCGTAAAGCCCGTGCTCAATACGTGTGGACTTCAGCTAGTGCGCATTACGAACCGGCAAATGTAACATAAAATGGCGCGTATCATAACACATTCCACACGCTTAGGTGGTACGCGCACAGTGTAATGTATACATTCGCCGCTCTAGGTAGTGGGATTGTGATTCATTCATTCATGTTCATTCATGTTCATTGATGTTAGTTGTATCATAATCATGGATATTAGGAAAGTGTAACAGACACTTACACAGTTATTTTCTCAAACTATACAACCTACCTGTACTTTTACACATTAATTGTTGATGCGAGTAATGTTATCAACAGGGCCGGCGCAGCCGTGGGGGCCGTGGGGGTTCGGGCCCCCACACTTTTTGTGCACCATACAAAGGAATACATAAGGTGTCATCACTTTGTTAGCTCATGAAACCCGGAAGTGGGCCCCCACACTTTTGAAAACACTGCGCCGTTCCTGATCAAACTGTGCAATGGGTTTTTGATTGGATGAGTACCGTTCTAAAAGTGTGCCTGGTAGTCACTGCAGGGCTGCCAACTCTCACTCATTGAGAGTGAGACTCACTCATTTTGGTCCTTTCTCACTCTAAAACTTTATTTCATTTGCATGCATTTCTATTAATCTCACTCATTTTGCCTCCTAAATCATAGCATTGGCTTATGGGAGTCTCACTCTCAACTAGTTTCAAATGTTGGCAGCCCTGTCACTATCTATAAATAAAGTGTTAAATTCATTATCAGTATTGAGAGAATCTAATTGCACCCATACAACCACAAACATACACAAACACACACTATACATGCACATACCAGTAAACACACTCGAACCCACACACACAACCTACTTTCTTTACACATTAATTGTTGATGCCATCAGCAATGTTATCAAACTGTGCAATGGGTTTTTATTGATTACTGGATGAGTACTAAAAGTGTGCCTGGTAGTCACTGTTTATAAAAAAAAAAAGTGTTAAATTCATTATCAGTATTGAGAGAATATAATTACACCCATGCAAACACAAACATACACAAACACACACTATACACGCACATACCAGTACACACACTCGAACACACACACACATACCCTCTCACCAAGCAGTCATAATCACCTCGTTCCCCCAATTCTAGGTACCGGTATCTGTGTCTTTCTCACTCCTCTTTTCTCTATTCTCTTGTTCTTTTTTTTGTTTGTTTTCTATTCACCAGTCCCCAAGTTTGTGAAAAATTCTGCATTTTATTAATTACAAAATGCACCATTCCACATGTGTGTTCATAATAACATACAGTAAGAGTAACTACAAAAAAAAAAATCATTCTCCTCAAACTTCCAAAGGCAATATGACCTGTAAATTAGTGATCTTTTTATTTTTTATTTTTGACAGCTCACAATAATTACATTGTACACTATTATTACAATACATTATATTACAATTAGTACAAAATAAATGTGACATTCTCCATGATACTTCACAATGAAATCTCACTTGGAAATCGATGAGAAGTTAGCCATTTGTTCCATTTCAGAATTGTGTTCTGACCACTATAAAAGTAGTGCAATAACATGTACAAAATACAAAATTCTCCCAACACTTCACAAGGTAATGTGACCTGTAAGTTGGTGAGAAGTTCTGCATTTCCTCAACTTCACAAATGTATTACAGTAGTACGCGTGTTAGTCACAAATAGTGCAATAACATGATCAAGTGTACCATTCTCCTCACACTTCACAAGGTAAATTTGCCCTTGAATTAATGAAAGTGATACCCAATGTGTTTATAAACACGAGTCTACAAACTTTAACAGTCTGCCAACTATTGGACTGATGGGCATATGATGGGAGGAGAGTAGTGTACGTCATTTGTCTTTTTTTGCTGTCCTTAGGATGGGGGACAACATAACAAAATGTTAATAACATGTCTGGCTAGCCATTCTCTTTCTAGGACCAGAATTTTCAAGGCATGATAATATTGTCTGATAGACATTCTGTCATTTTCACTGAGGCAATCATAGCCGAAAGATTTATGGTTACGTGTTGAATCACATCTTTGATGGTTAAAATATGTTCTACCATCTACAAATATTTATGACTTTTTGTAGGCTTCCCCACTGTTCAGCTTTTCTTTGACAATTCTGTTTTAGATTCCATGAATTTTTTCAAGAGAACTGAAGATCTATCAGGAATAGAACTGATATCAGTACCTACAGATTCTTCCACATGAAAATCTTCTGGCTTTGCACTGACATCTATCTTCCACTCCCTCAAAAGCCTCAATGACAGTAGTTTCCAAATTTGCAATGAAGAGACAATAAATGGATTACATACTGGAACACTAGACTTTATTTATATTGTTTCTTTTATATTTGAATAAGGTCCTCTCAAAGTGATCGAAATTGGCCAATTTATATGAAACTGTGTTGAAATTATTGAAAGCATGTAGAAAATATGTAACACTGAAGATAAAACAATTACCAGAAAGTATTACAAACTTGATCATGCATCAAGTCTATTTTGTACAAGACATTGTGAGCAAGAAATTCACCAATAATTCCCTTTCCTTTCCTTACAAGAAACATGTAGTTTGCCTAAATGGTCTTTATTTTAGGAAAGTTGGTCAACAGTTAGTGCACTAGATATAATAATGTAAATACAACCAGATGTATACCCACAAGACTAGATAGAGGGCAGTATAGAATACATACGGCATATGAATATGCTGTACTTCCATTACACTTAACAAAATTTTTTCTTTTGCTTTCCTGTGTCCGGTTACCATCAAAATCGGTCCTTCAATGTCTGACAGGGACATTGCTTTCTCGAGATTTAACAGTTTTCCATCATCCAGCAAGGTTCAGTATTCTTTGTAATTGTTTAGGGCGCTATATTCCTGCTGCCACATAGCAAAGTTTGCTCCCTGAATGTCATCCCATTTGTGTCATTTTCATAGTGGAGTTTTGTATTTTACATTCACCAGTGCTAGTGTACAGTGCAGTGATCCTCCAGGACAAGTTCCAGCATTTTTCATCATTCTGCCAGCATGGATTTTAGTAGCAAGATTTTGACCTGGTTTACCCTGTCTATGCTCTGTATGTCTACATGTTCCAGCACAGGCCTATGGACACTCAGTGGAAGCCAGATTACATGGAACACTATCATGCAAATGGAGGGTAGTGATCTGCAGTCAATAGACTGCTGCAAAAATGGACCTATTCAGCCAAGACTTTCTACCTCTTTCAAGTACACCAGATCACAGCTGTTTTCTTTAAGAGGTCATGCAAGCAGGACAATTCCTGTAGAAGCTTACAATGTCTTAAAATAAAATGACATATTCCATGCGAGAGGCAAGCGGGCTGGCTGTCACATGCATAGACGTGAATTTAAACATGTCAGCCCATCCAATCAAGCTTGTAAAACTGTTGATGTAGATATTCTCAAGGTAGTATATTGGAATGCTCACTCTGTTTGTAATAAGAGTCACTTTGTGTGTGACTTTGTTCTTGGGAAGGACATAGATGTGCTGTTTCTCACTGAGACGTGGCTCCCTGCCGAGGATACAGTCGTCACAGGAGAATTGACTCCACCTGGGTACACTTTCATCAATGTATCTCGTTCAGCAACCATCGATCCAGGGCATCATGGTGGTACAGGTATCCTTGCAAAGAAGGAACTCAAACTTGTACACAATAAGGATGTTTTACATGTACTTACTGTTTCTGCGTTTGAATATGCTATTGTGTCTAACATTTCCCGAACATTGCACTATGTGATCATTTACAGGCCTCCACCGTCAGCAAAGAACGGATTTAAAACTTCCACATTTATTGCAGAGTTTGAGGATTTTGTCCAGGAACTGAATCTGCTTCCAGGAAAGTTGGTAATAGGTGGGGATCTAAATGTTCATTTTGATCGTCCAAGTCAGGCTGACGTGAGTAGAATCAACTCTGCTTTGGAGTCATGTGATCTTGTCCAGCACATTAATCAACCCACTCATAGACTCGGTCACACTTTGGACCCCTTGATCACCAGATCAGATGAGTCAATTCTGAATGATATTGAGGTCTGTAACAACGGTGAATCTGATCACTATGTTATTTGTCTTCATCTAAACATACCAAAGCCACAGGTATCTTGTCAAACTCTCTCTTTCAGAGAGTACAAGAATATGAACCATGAGAATTTTTCAAATGATCTTGGTACATTGCTCGATGAGGGTGCTTCTCTTGATGACTGTAGAGATGTTGATAAACTTGTTAACTTCTTTAACTCTGCTGTGACGATTGTGCTTGATCATCATGCTCCAGTTACAGTGCGGACATTCAGACGCAGACGTCATCCTCAGTGGTACAATGAGGATATATCCTCTGCCCGTCGGGAACGTCGTAGGGCGGAAAGGAGATGGCGCAAAGTGAAATCCCCTGAGAACTTCAGGTCTTACCACGACGCAAAGGACAAGGTCAAGAAGGCTCTCCTCACTGCTAAATCTGAATACTTCAAGGAAAAGCTTTCAGACTGCACTCCTAAGTCTGCTTTTGGAATCATTAATTCTCTCCTCAACCGCAAGGACACTGTTTTACCAGCTCATGATTCACCAGTAGATTTGAGCAACAAGTTTGCATCCTTCTTTGCTGATAAGGTCAAAGATATTACCTGTGACCTGAGTAACCAGTGCAGCAACTTGGTCTTGAACCCCATGTACGCAGATCAGCAATCTCAACATGAATTTGATTTTTCTGAGGTAACTGCTATTGAACTTACACGGATAATTATGAAGAGTTCTTCTAAGACTTGCTGTCTTGATCCTTTACCTACATGGTTGCTGAAGAAGCATCTTCCGATTCTTGCTCCTTCGCTCACTGCTTTGGTAAATGTCTCTCTATCAACAGGAACCTTCCCAGACTCACTGAAGCAAGCTATTGTGATTCCAGTGATAAAGAAATCCTCATGTGACAAGGACATTCTCAAGAACTACAGACCAGTTTCCAATATCGAATTCAGATCCAAGATCATCGAACGTGAAGTCACATCTCAGCTTGTTCAGTACATGGACGAGTCTCATCTCTCCGAGTCCTTTCAGTCGGCCTATAAGAGTAACCATAGCTGCGAGACAGCTCTCCTCAAAGTCCAAGATGATATCCTTCGCAGCATTGACAAAAGGAAAGGGGTTATGCTGGTAATGCTTGACCTGTCAGCTGCGTTCGATACAATCGATCATGAAATTCTGCTCGATCGCTTACACAACACCTTTGGTATCAAAGGTTCAGCTCTACAGTGGATGGCTTCATACCTCACAAACCAAAGGAGTCGTGTCTGCGTGTCTGGTCACTTGTCTAGGGAGTGTACTTCAGTAGTTGGTATTCCACAAGGATCTGTAATTGGGCACCTATTGTTCACCATGTATACCAGTCCTCTTGGAAATCTTCTACGTACTGAAAATGTTAAGTATCATATGTATGCAGATGACGTGCAAATCTATCTTGAGTTTGAACCCAGTGACCATTCCAGTGTTAAACTCACTCTGAATGCACTGTCCAGATGTGTGGGTAAAGTGCAGGAATGGAAGACTCTGAACAAGCTGAAACTCAATGAAGAAAAAACAGAGTTTCTTGTTCTCGCCTCCCAACGCCATCTTAAGCTTGTACAGGACATCAAACTTGCTCTTGGTACAATTCTCATCTCTCCATCTGATCATGTGCGCAATCTTGGAGTTATCTTTTCCTCTGATGCAAAGATGAGCATGCAGGTTTCACAGATCTGTAAGTTAGCTAACTACTACATCAGAAATCTGTGGAGGATCAGAAAATTTATTGATGCTTCTACTTGTCACGCAGCAGTCCGTGCATTGGTCTTATCGCGACTTGACTACTGTAATGCTCTTCTTGGCGGAATCAGTCAGGCTGATGCGGATCGCTTACAGAGAGTTCAGAATGCTGCCTCTAGACTAGTGTACCATGTTCATTCACGTTCTCATGCCACTCCTCTTATACGTCAACTCCACTGGCTGCCAATCAAAGCAAGAATATCCTTCAAGCTTCTCCTGCTGGTCTACAAAGTAGTCAACAAAAGAGCTCCAGAGTACATTGAGGAGTGTCTGGTATGACACTCTCACTCTAGGTGCACTCGTCTTTCATCATCCGTTATCTTTACACAACCACACACGAAAAAACTAGCCGGAGATGCAGCTTTCTCTTCTTGTGCTCCTAGGCTGTGGAATAAGCTCCCTCCTCTTCTCAAATCTTCACCCACACTCGATCATTTCAAACAAAACTTGAAGACTTATTTATTTTGATGTCCCTCTATGTGCACTGGACTTATACTGTCACTGCCTGGTATTTTGTATATATTTTATCTCCTATGGCGACCAGGGATGACATGTCATAGCGCTTTGCATCCAGTGGAAAAGGCGCTCTTTAAGTGTCTACTATTATTATTATTATAATCTGAAATAAAAAAATTAAAGGAGTGGAGGACCTAGTCTGCTTTCAAATTGAAATCAGGTACACCTAATGCAAGGAAAACAAATACATAATTTGATGAAACTGCCAAGTCTGGTTGAATAATTGTTACTTCATTTACTGGGTTTTTTAACTATTGTTTGCAGAAGACAAACTATTTTCTTTAAACTTTACAGGTTGCCTGCCACAAACCTTTTTTACAAGAGTGAAGGATAAAAGAAAAAAAAACGATAATCAAAGTATTTATCACATGTTTGAATTATTTTACATTTGTTATTGGAAAATTAAAGATAATAAAAAGTTTTGGTACCTGAAAAATTTCCTTGTCTTAGTTTGTGTTTCAGGTTAAAGTACCTTTCATAAACACTGTGAGACTTACTCGCCCCAAAGTGCTCTCATGTCTTAGTAATCATGCAATTAACTGCGACCAGCAGCCCCATACGCATAGCGACCAGCAGTCCCATACGCATAGCGTAATCGGGCTTCGCATTGTAGCATTCAGGATCATGACAGATTTAGTATCGCGGGATAAATGTTAACTTAAAATACCAAAAATTCTTCAATTTGAAGACTTACCAATTAAGGTGAAGTATTGAAAACAGGCTTCGGGCAACGTTTGGTTCTGCCTATAGTCCCTTTCTGTTCGAATTGATGACTGAATGTGACTCGGCCGAGAGGACCTTGGGAGAGCTACATACATCATGTACACTGAATACTACAGCCAGTGCATGCGAACACATCACATGCGCACAAATTTCAAATTCCATATCAACGGATAAGATGTTTGTGTGCGCATGCGCTGGCCGTAGTAGTCAGTGTATGCATCGGTCCATGGTGTATGTAGCTCTCCCAAGGTCCTCTCGACTGAGTCACACTCAGTCATCAATTCGAAAAGAAAGGGACTATTGGCAGAACCGAACAACTGGCAGAACCAAACGTTGTTCGAAGCCTGTTTTCAATACTTCAACTTAATTGGTAAGTCTTCAAATCGAAGAAATTTTGGGATTTTAAATTGACATTTACCCGCGATACTAATTCTGTCATGATCCTGAATGTTACAATGCGAAGCCCCATTACGCTATGCGTATGGGCCTACTGGTCGCAGTTAGCTATGCCTACAATGGGCTGCGCGCTGCTGGTCGCAGTCAGTGGTTTCGTACAATATATATCGACGCTTTACGGCGACGGCTCTGGTACGAAACGAAAATTATTGCATGATTACTAAGACATGAGAGCACTTTGGGGCGAGTAATTCTCCCAGACAAGGTACTTTAACGTGAAACACAAACCAAGACAAGGAAATTCAGGGAAACTTTTGAGGTACCAAAACTTTTTATTATCTTTAAGTTTTGGCTCATAATTGCTTTTTTTTTAGGAATTTACACCACACAGACAGATAATGCAAGAAATACAAACAGCAGTTATACAATGCCCTGAACTTCTCAATTCCAGTTGAATTACCTTCAGTTTCAAAGGTAACATTGCTGCGTTGTTTCTTAGAATGCGGACACCACAGTTGTTTGTAGAGGCTCTGCTTCTGTTGCTGCTGCTGCTTCTAGCAGTGTTACTGATGTTCCTGGACGTGCAGATGCTAAAGTTGCAAGTAGAGTCTCTGCTGCTACAGTGGTAAGTAGAGGCTCAGTTGCTACAGTTGTAAGTAGAGGCTCTACCACTGCTGTCGTACTTAGAGGCTCAGCTGCTAGGACTGTATGATTGTACAGGCTCCGCTGCTGCTGCTGCTGCTGCTTCAAGCGGTGCTGCTGATGTTTCTGGGGATTCAGCTGTTACAAATCGACGTTGAGGCTCTGCTACTGCTGTCGCAAGTAACGATACTGCTGGGGAAGTTTTAAGCAATGCATCAATGAATAAATTATGTGAACATCCTGAGGGTAGAATCCACAAGATTTATACTAGAAATACTTGCAAACATCTATCATGGACACTAGAATCTACAGTGTATTACATGCACATAAAGCAAATTATCAGTAATTGATTTTGTTTTGGGACTGAGAAGAGACGTTGACATAATACATTGTAAGTAATAATCAATATCAGACTTTTAAAGAAAGGAAGTGGAAAGCTAACAGTCTTCAGCATCCTACAGTCATTACAAACTGCAATATAATTACAACTGTCGTTTTTTTTTCATTACACAGAATTGAACATTTATATTGAAATGGTAATGCAATGAAAGTACATTGTACCTACATGACAGTATGTATAAAAATCTCTACATATTCTAAAATGAAAAAAGACATAATATATCTTGATAAACTTATTGATGTAGAACAAATCAGTAACTATGTATTCAAATTACCTCAGGCAGAAAGATGAATGCCCTCGTCATCTGACATCCTACGTCCATCCATGGGCATGTTGAAGACTTGAAGCACCCTCCCTTTCCACCAGCCATTTTCACTTCTCATATGTTCGCACGAACCTTGTTTCGGTTTGGTCCGTTGAGCATGATAGAGGTCACTTGAGCTGACAGGATTCATAGAACCATCCCTCTTCCACTTGACAAGAACATCTATGCCTACGGTGGTTCAAAAACACAAAAACTTTTATGGACAATTTCAGTGAGAAATTAGACAGTTGTGTCATACACTATGTGATAAAACATTACAAGTACCTGCAGGTTTGAAAAATGTGAAGAAGAGTATTTCTTAGAGCGAAAGCACAATTTCAGAAGAAAAAAACAAATAACATATGGAAATTCTTTACAGGCAATCAACTACGACATTTTGTGAGACAAAATGAAAATAGCTACAGCCAGCATCGGCTATTTGAAATGCAAATTGTCATCAATGTCTGCTGATCTCTGATGGGCATATTAATTCAGGTGTTATTGGTCGAGCTTTTACACCTTGGGGTTGGCAAAGGTAAATAATGATAACTGCTACGCATTCTTTGATTCTGTGATGTCTTTCACATAAACACCTAACAATCTTATACACAGAAGTGCTTGTTTTTTTTTTCTCTCTCTTTTACTACATTGAGTAGCAGTCAACATTGATATACATGTATGAAATAATTACAGTAAGGCCATTAGAAACTTGCCCCAAGTATGCTCAAGCAGGTGTCTAGGGAGGAGCTTGTAAAATCAACATCAGCCTGTCCTCACCAGGTTAATATCTACATAAGATACTTGACAGTAGAGTTAGATAAGATCGACATTACAGTAAAGGTACGGTACATTACATTCCAGATATCAAAACAGTGATTTCTGTCAACAATGACATGGTACGGTATTGTCCAATCATCTGTTCCACTGAAAGTAATAAATGACCTATTCCATTCACCTACATATTATGTAAACAGAGAAATGTCTGTGCATACCTGGTTCCCGGTACACTTTATGGTCCACAAGTACCGGTACCATAATCACTTGTTATGAAACAAACTTACCATTATAGGCAGAAGGAAAAACATCCTCATCACCACTACTCTCTGCGGTTGTACGTAGAGGCTCTGCTGCTACAGTCTGGAAGGCTCAGCTGCTACAGTTGTAAGTTAGGATCATGCTGCTACAAACGTAGATTTTTACGGTAGCATACGTAGACGCTCTGTTGCAATAGTACTGTCGGTAGGCCTACTGTAGTACGTAGAGGCTTTGCGACTACAATTGTATGGAGAAGTTCAGCTGCTACGGGTGCACTTTACAGGCTCTGCTAATGCTGCTACTGCGCCGAGAGGTGCTGCTGATGTTCCTGGGATGCTAGCTGCTAAGTTGTAATAATAGCGGTGCTGCCTTTGTTTGTGGGGACTCGGCTCCTGCTTGTAGTGGCCTGCTGCTCCTAAAATTATCCCCAAGATATAAATAAGGAAAATCATGTCTGTGTTATCAGGGCACAAATAGGATTACTATTAATCCCTGGATATAGGCTTATACTTGTACATGAGTGTTAAAAAAACTGTGAGTACCGGTACCGGTAATCAACTTCATTTAATTTTTCTGAAAGTTCATTGATATCTGTACCGGTAATCAAAATAAGTACCAGTACCGTACCGGTGAATACAACCTCGATCTAGAGCCTGTAAATTTACTGTTTATGCAGGATTTATAGTTGGCCAGTAAAGGCCAGAGTAGCTTTTCTTGCATGCTTAAGGAAGCTATGTAACTATAACACTTAACACTAATGCTAAACAGTCTCATCATGCAATCTCATTCTTACTTAGGGCCTAAATATTATTTTTTTTTTTAATGCCACAACATGAATCTTGTTATTGAAAACAATGATAATCATTTATTACTTAGGGCCTATTTACAGTTCTACCTGGGTATTTGCAATTGCTACACGATATTTTTTTTTTCAGTTTATAGATTCTACTATGCTTTAGTTTAAAAAAAAATGCATCAGGGTTGTATGGGAGGATTGCTTTATCTCTGACCAAGAATAATCAAGGACCCCCTTCGACAAAAATATGGTGGCTAGAGTAGTAGGATAGGTATAGGATCTAAAAGGAAATGAAATACACAGGCAAGCTACTTTTACATGATATTGTCGAGCAATTCTACTTCTCTAATGTAATATTTTATGTTTACACATTAACCTGCCCCGATTATCATTACTTTTGTTTTTAAAACAGAAGATTAAATAACAAATGAGCAACAATATGCACCTAGTAGTTACATACCAGCACAATTCCGAGTCCATGGGACTGATGGTGATGACGAGCCCTCGCTCGCGGCCTCACAAGCTCCTCGATTCGCCCCACATACCTCACGTGTGTAACCGTCTGAACAGGGATTTTACGAACCGGCGAATACGAACATTTGCCGGTTCGTAATGTCACAAATTGCAGCATTTGGACATTTTGAAAATTCGTCATTACCAAAAATACGTGTTTTCATGAATTTTGCGATTTGATATTTTGGGGATAGGTAGAGTTTGGTATGGACATTCAAAAAATGGAAAAAAAAAACTGAATTTTGAAAAATCGACCCAAATTCGAACATTCGCCGGTTTTTTAATGCGACCGACGATATATATGTATATATATATATATATATATATATATATATATATATGTATATATAAAGACGATGAAGACAAACAATTTGACATAATGCATTAGAATCCAACTTCATTTATTTGTAAACCAAATTTTCGACCCTTGCACGGATCTTCCTCAGGGTAACAGTGATATTTGTATTTGAAGCTCAGCACAGAAATATAATGTTAGCCATGTCTACACCTATCCAAAAACTTGTAGTTATACTAACTACGAGCGCAAAAATGCGTTCCCCTAACCACGACAAAACTTCGATGCCGTTCACACTTACATGCAGTTAGCAAAACCTCGAGGTAAAGATAACTACGATAGAAAATAAAGGGCGCCTAGTTTGCACATAGGGTTGCGCACTATTGTGGAAAAAACTGAGCGTCGTGGTTAACAAAACTCCGTTCACATCTGCCACAGCGCGCTTAAACTACGCGCTTAAACCACGACAACACCTTAAGAAATCTTGTGGTGTTGTCGTGGTGTCTTCGCCTTAAGGTTTTGTCGTGGTTTTCTAAACTTCATGCGTCTACATCTACGCTAACTTGGAGTTTAGTGCCTCGTAGTTTACAAAACCTCGAGGTTTAGAAAACCTTAAGGTAAAGGGACCTAGGTGTGAACCTCACTAATAATAACAAAGAAACGCGCCTGGTTGTTAGCTTAGAGTTTGAACTAGCAACCAACACGCACGGTTGTTAGCTCAAAATTTGCGCTATCTTCATGAGTGCAAAATCCTTAAACTCAATTATGACGTAACAATGTATCATAAAATGCATAAGAAGTAAGACATAGACATTTTCAAATCAAACTGATCGATTACCAGTCGCGCAAAATACATACCAACAGGCACGGTTGTTAGCTCATAATTGGTATGTATTGTGCGCGGCTGGCGGGTAAACGATCAGTTTGATTTGAAAATGTCTATGTCTAATACTTCTTATGCATTTTATGATACATTGTTACATCATAATTGAGCTTAAGGATTTTGCACTCATGAAGATAGCGCAAATTATGAGCTAACAACCGTGCGTGTTGGTATGTATTTTGCGCGACTGGTAATCGATCAGTTTGATTTGAAAATGTCTATGTCTTACTTCTTATGCATTTTATGATACATTGTTACGTCATAATTGAGTTTAAGGATTTTGCACTCATGAAGATAGCGCAAATTTTGAGCTAACAACCGTGCGTGTTGGTTGCTAGCTCAAACTCTAAGCTAACAACCAGGCGCGTTTCTTTGTTATTATTATTATATTTCTGTGCTGAGCTTCAAATACAAATATCACTGTTACCCTGAGGAAGATCCGTGCAAGGGTCGAAAATTTGGTTTACAAATAAATGAAGTTGGATTCTAATGCATTATGTCAACTTGTTTGTCTTCATCGTCTTTATGCTCTTATTCCAACACGCGGATA
The DNA here is from genome assembly GCA_033980235.1 of Diadema setosum. Classification (NCBI taxonomy): domain Eukaryota; kingdom Metazoa; phylum Echinodermata; class Echinoidea; order Diadematoida; family Diadematidae; genus Diadema; species Diadema setosum. The sequence goes on from CM067071.1 coordinate 17,891,334, forward strand.
ATAATACCAATATATGTATATATATATATATATATATATATATTGCATTTTCTGTATATTTATATTGCTCAATACAATTGCTCAATATAATTTTATATTATTGTTTTAAATCATTGAACTTTTATTCCTTGTTACTGTGCATTAAAATTTGTGTCCAATATTATATGTGATTGAATGTGGAGTGAATACTGATTAAAAATATACCAGAGGGAGTAATGCGTGCTCGGAATCCCTTGGATTTGGACTCTCTGCCTGTAGCTACTGCCACAGTTACTTCTGAGGAGTTAAGTAGAATTTGTTGTGGTGTGTTGGCGCACTTTAACTCCGTGATGACATTATCACCAAACGTTAGAGATACTCTGTCCTGGCAAGAGCCATCCTCTCCAGGAATCATCTACGAAGGAAATAAAAACAGCGATAAAAATCTGTATTCTACACTTTCTAATCCGATGTTAAATTGCAACTAAAGCCAGCTGGTTTGAACAATTTGTGACCGTGCATCACAAAACCAATAAAAAGTCGCCAGACATCAAGGTTAAGGCGTTTCACCTTTGTTGAGTCCTCTTCATCTTGTATCCACTTCATTATGTTTGTATTATATACGACCGTGCATCAAAAAACAACAAAAAGACATAGACTTTTAGTTAAGGGCAGATTCTGAAAGAGCAGATTCTAACTTTAGAATGATGTATCTCAATTCAAGTGGACTCCCCTAACATACCTAAATACCCAGAAAGAAAGCACACACTCTGGAAAAGTGTGAACTGAGAAAAGAGGCTCTGAAGTACAGAGTGTATTCAAGCGCTTTATCTTTACCAAGCAGTGCTAGCTGTGTGATGAAAGGGACAAAACACAGGATGTAAACCAACGAAGCAAAAGCAATGAAGGAATTATTAGATTAAGCCGAAAATTACCATGTTCTATGAACACATTCTGTTCATGATTAATGCCAAATTTCAAATCAGTTGCGTTGTCCGTTCAAAAGTTATTAGACTTCAAGTTGAAGAGCGTACTAGGGATTTCAAGAAATGAAAAAGGGCCTCTACAATATACCTGATAATATATTCTACACTCTTCCCCCCACAAAAAAAGAGAAATGGTTGTAGAAAAAGTACTAAAAACACACTTTCATATACATGTTATGATCCCAAATTAAAGCATAATGTAGAAATAGTTTAGTTCTGTCAAAAAATATGAAAAACTCAAGATTGATTATGTTGACCCATTTCATCTTTTTTGAGCCCTCAGGTAAAATCAAGGGGTGTGACTTTTTTTTTTTTTGTGGTGCACGGTCACATACATAATATATGATATACTGTAGTATACATATACCGGGTGTCCCCAAAAAACGGAACGGTGGATTTTTCATTACCTTGCGTTGTAAAAGTTATATATTTTTTGATATCATTAGAAAGATCATCTTCCGAAAAAGACAATGATGCCAAAATCATTAAATTTGGTCCAGAACTTTTTATTCTATGTCAATTTCTGTAATTTCTGTAATCAGTCATTTTCAAATTTCGCCGGATATTTGCGACTTATGTAATAATAATTTAGGTGCGACACGAGTTGTGTAAGCTCGTTAATCAATGTCAACAAAAGATACAGCTTTCACATCGGGCGCACGCACACACACACACACACACACACACTGTTTTCTCCTGGTACACGCATGAATTTCAGGTCGCTGCCGCGACCAAGGTGGCAAGATATTGCAAGATGTGCGCTAGTCTTCACGTCCTAATTCATTCTAGTTTACCGCCAATTTTGGCCAAACTTTTTTTTTTCTTCAGGACCAAATATGATTATTCATCAAATGAATGATAAAAACACAGGTATACCAATTTGTTTTATATAATCATTGTCATAAGCATTTGGTGTCATGTTTATGCCTTAAACTCAACATTGAAGATGTTACACTTAGCAATGGCATTTAAGTGAATCTTTTTAGTTAGTTTGTGAGCTAAATGTTTTGATTATTAAAACGACAAATTGCGTCTGTTTGTATAAGTATATTTTTTTTTATCTAATCAAATCAAAGTTGCGGGTACAATCGAGTACAAGTGATAAAGTGAAAAGGAAAAAAAAAAAACCTCATTCAACTCAAACAGAGGTGAGCCTGCTGTATCATCAAATACATATAACTACATGTAAAACTGGGTGGTAAATATAGGGATCAGATATCAAAGGTGTGCATCTAAAGAAATCGAATCGCTTAAACACACACAAACACACACACACACACTGTAGCGTACGTAGGCATATGCGCGCCTTTTAGTCTGATGAAAAAAGGAATAACACGTTACAGAAAACGTTATGATAAAATTTACAAACCAAATATTCATCTATATCTATTAACACGAAGTAAACGTCCGGTACGGCGAGGTTCAAGGAACATGAGCTGAATGGGATGAAGTGAGATGGGTACGGACTCGTCTCGACCGTCCCGTTCCTTTCAACAAGGAGTGTTTCCCCACAGCCGGCCACACAACTTGTTTTACTGCAGTCTGGGACGAGTATAGCATTGAGAGCAACCGGCAGTGTAAAGAAATGGAATCATTCCATTAGCAAAATGAGAATGAATATCAAACACTCATTGTTACAGATTAATAACCTACCAACAGGACGTAAAAAAGGTAGTGATTATACTCTTTTGGGAAAGCGAGTGAAATTATGGTGCTTTTTTCTTTTTTTTTTAGTTGACGTCAATAAAAATCAAGATAAAAGGAACATAAAACGAAATAGGTCCTCACGTATAATTTTATTTCAAGCAATCGAATACTTAATTGGCAAGGCAATACTTTGAACGATGACCCCCCCCCCCCCCCCCCCCACCCAGCCCCGTTTCTTAAAAAAAAAAAAAGAAGAAAAGTGCCAGGCAATCATGTATCTAAATCACTTACCTAGTGCTTGGTAGATCAACTGGAAGTGAATAGCTTGACTGATATCAACAGCGTGGACTTGAATGAGGATTTCATATAACATATATATTTCAATATCTTCATATGTCCCGCAGATATAATGTGTCTTTTCAATAGCTGAGGCAAGATCTTCGACTCGTACGTAATCAACACAGTCCTCGTTAGCCTGGGCACTCTTTCGAAGGGACACCAAGGTGAACGTCAATCTGTCAAGATGTAGTAAAAACGGTCAATCATCAAAAGCTAGGCAACTGCTGCTAATCATATCAATTCTACCCTCTTTCAGGTGGAATGTGCTGTATAGCCTTGATTACACAAAATGGTATATAACCAACATTGCAATAGACCGATTGAATATACACAGGTGAGAGACCGTTAGTTGAAATGCAGCGCACATGAGAGTGTTTGCAATGGTGTAACATGTATGAGGGACAGCTGAGTGCATGTTGCCCACCATTGTGAACACTCGAGAGTGCGCTGTTGCAACATCTCCACAAACGTCACGAACTTAAACCTGTGTATTTTGCTTTATAAATGATTCTTTGAACTATTTTCATTACCAATTGTGGGTGTAAGATATGTTGTATTGCTTTTGAAAAATCCAAAAGGGTTCGACAATTATTCCAAACACAGTGGTAGTCATAATGAACTCTAACATGATAACGGTAATTACTCTTTGTAGGTGACTGAGCACGAGCTTGTAACTGAGTGCGCATTCCCAACGTGATATCGGAAGCAAACCCCATTTTCTGAGCTATTGCACGTACCAGTCATTGGCATACCGTTAATTGTACACAACAACAACAACAACAAAAACAAAAACAACAACAACAACAACAACAACAACAATAATAAAGCTTCCTACGTCCGTTAGGTGTGTCACACAAAATGAAAGAGTGGTCACGTGATTGGTCCTAGCCAATCATTTGATTAGGATGCATAATCATTACCATAAAGGAAACGGGCATAACCTAAATGGAAGCGAGAAGAACTGGTAATAACTCTAAGGGACGGAATGGTCATTAGACGAACTGGCTGTAGACGGAACGCAATTAGACCATGTGGGATAAACTAAACGTGCATTAGACAAAGTGGGAGGAGAGCATTCCAGTTGGAAGAAATATACACTCTCCGAGTGTTATTCTAGGTTTCAATAGTATCAATGTTAGCATTCAACACCACAAGTAATCATTTGGCTAATTGCGGAAAACATCTGACAGTCAATCATTATGCGGAAAGACCTTAATCAGCAATTTTTCCCAAAAGATTTCACATCAAGTTTGAGTCTATTTCTATCATCGCATTTTCATGACGATAAACAAAATATCTCTATAAATTAGCATGTAATATCTCCAACATCCCACTAGAAAATACTAACTAAACACACTGATATGAATGAAATTATCAAGTAGATGCAGGTGGGGAAAATATGAAGATAAGTTTAATATTTGATAACTGCAGAAGGCTTTTACCATATGTAAAGAATGAGAGTATACTTTACCTTAAACTGAATTTACGATCGACACGAATGTTTATATTTTGCTTAAAATCAACAGCGATTGTGTTAGATAAAAGTCCGATATATCCAAATAAAGTGGTCATGTTTTTGGTTGTTGACAGGTCCTCTTCTTTATCTAACTGCAAGAAGCCAAACTCTGGAACAACAAAAATATGACATCAAGATTACCAGACAACAAATTATAGAGTGGCTCGTTATTACGAAAAGATATTATTCTTTACTAAATACATCATTATTTTAATTTCCGGACTTTATTTTTGATTATGTGGAGCATTATTTCATTTTTTTTTAAATCTTTTCATGGCGTTTTATTTATCTCTTTCTCCCTTATAACTTCCTTCATGTTGACATATCTACAGATTGACAAATCTTTTCAGTCTTATGTTATACATACTCAATAAAAAAAGACGTAGACTTTGACAATTAATAAAATAGAATAGACCATTAAGTGAATGACTGTATGTATTCCTGCATCACAGAACCAACAAAAAGTCGCTATACATGGATTTTTACTTTAAAGGGAAAATTCAGAAAGAGTATAGACACTAACCTTGACTAACGTGACCTTGATACATGCACTGACCAGTTCCGTTCTCACTTCCGTTCCGTGATATCAATGTAGATATATTGTTCAAAGAACAGATATCTGTTATATTTAAAACGAATATGAAAGAAAACAAATCTATTTCCAGTTTTATTTAATCAGAGTAGCCTGGTCAGTTATAAAACTTCTTTCAGTGAGGCCCCTACTGAAGAGTGAAAACATACAAAATACATGACATGACATTTAAAAACAAAAGTTTACATATAAAACTGCAACTCACAAAACATGGATTGAAAACATATAGTTACATATTGATAATAATAAACTTAGATTTTTTTGAATATATATGATAAACAGTGCATCATTAAAGTATACATTAAATATACATTATAAAACATATAACTTTGATTATACATTTGAAATTAAGCTTGCATTACCTTGCACTCTACAGAAATTATTGAACCTTAATTTCCATAAGTAAAGTAAAATAATATGCACGTTAAAAACACATTGCACTATGAAGAAACCAGGTATTATCTGATTTCTTGCTCCCAAATTCATTCCAACCATCATATCACAATTTCAATTAGCTGCAAATGTGCGGAATACGAAGAAAATAATAATAATAAGAAGTAGTAGAAGTAGTACAAGAATAAGAAGTCGTAGAGAAAGAAGAAGAAGGAGAAAAGAAAGGAGAAGATGAAGAGAAGAAAAAGACAAATTATAATATGTGACCTTGCACTACAAAACACACAAAAAGTCGCCAAACATGGATTTTTAGTTAAGGGCAGATTATAAAAGAGCACACTCCAATCTTTAAAGTGATGTATAACGCATTTCAAGGGGGTTCTCCTAACTAACCTATATAAATATTGGAAAGAAAGCGCACACTCTGGAAAAGTTTGAACTGAAAAAAAGAGGCTGTGAAGTACAGGGTCTACTCAAGTGCCCAATCCTTGCCGTGCTAACCGTGCCATGAAGGGGACAAAAAAAAAAACTTGATGTAAACCACTGTAGCATCAACAATTAAGTGATTATTAGATTAGGCTGAAATTGAGCATGCTTAATTAACACTTTCTGTTCATAATAAAGGTCAACTTTCAAAGTCAGTAGCATCATCCTTTCAAAAGTTGTTTGAGTTGAAAGTGAAAAGGATGCAAAGGATTTTCAAGAAATTAAAGGGCTTCTATGATAAACCTGATCACAATACTTTACCAAAAAAAAAAAGGGGGGGGGGGGCTTGTAGAAAACTGCTGAAAAACCACTTTCCCGTTAACTTTTCGATCCTAAACTTAGGTGTAATGTTAAAGAGGAATAACTTTTTTTTTTTCAGAAAATATGGAAAACTAAAAACTGACTTTTCTTGAGTCCTCACATGAAATCAAGGGGTGCGACTTTTTGTTTGTTTTTGTGATGCACGGTCATATATAAGGCAAGGAGAAAAATAAGAAGAATGAGGAGGAAGAGGAGAAGAGGAGGAGAAAGAGCGAAGGAGAAGAACTAGGTATGCGAGGAGGAAGAAGAAGGAAGAGGAAAATAAGGTAGCAGAAGAAAATAATGAGATAAAGGAAGGAGGAAAAAGAAGGGAAGGCATTTAAAAAGTATGACAACGTACATGGCAACGGCCTAACAAACAAACCTGGAGCAACAAATTCTGGTACAAAATTACGAAACGAAACACATTACGTAGATCAGTGTACAGTATAGACTTTACAAATCAGGGGTGGGCTGCGTGCGTCGACAACTTGATCAATGGGAGGATCCTCTCATTGATCCTCTCTATAACACTGCAAAATTTTGCAGCAGTCAAAGCAATGTATTCTCCAGCACAAGACAATTGGATATTGTGTGTGTGTGTGTGTGTGTGTGTGTGCGTGGGCATGGGTGCGTTTACATGAGAATGTGATTTCTACATGGGCGAAAGTGGAAGTACTCCAATGACAAAAAAAAAGTAAAAGAGAAGAGGTATTTTGTTTCGTCATCTTGTGGGGTTCGAACCCGCACGTGAGCAACCTTACGTCTCTGGCGCCAAAGACGGCTCCTTTAACCTCTTAGCTATTATGTCTCGACGAGAAACGTACGTGGAACGTGAGCTTATATGTGAATGATAAATCAGGAATTATTTCGTCCACATTCGATTCTCATTTTCAGTTTTAAGCTGCAAAATTGCCAACCTGATGAGATTTGAAAAAAAAAAAATAATAGAACGCATGATTACTGCAGCTTATTGTCTCATCTACAACATACTTAACCTTCAGAGGAAATGGAGCAAAATCAGCGGAGGTAAAGGTGCTAGAACGTTAGTAAGTCAATGCATGGTTTATAAATAAATAAATAAATAAATAAATCCCCTCCCATACACATAACACGTGGACTTGGCTGATTTTGAGTTTCTGCCTTTAATCGCAATTTCCAGTACGATGACGTCATCAAATTGCAAAACAATGACATGGACTTGGAAGATAAAATGTTCTAGAAAAGGGTATTTATCGTTAAAAGATAAATCAGATCAATCAAATCTTTAAAAATACAATTTTCTAGAATCCAAAATGATAAAGCTAAGTTAGTGTACGAGTAAGTGCATGGTGGCTCTACTTTCATATCTAAAATGAAAGTACAGCCACCATGCACTTACTGTTACCACTAACTTAGCTTCATATTTTTTTTTTAATTCTAGAAAAGGGTATTTTTAAAGATTTGTTAGATTGATGGCACCCCCTACCACCCTGGGAACCCCAAGAGTGGCATGGAGCCCAACTCAACAAGTTCAGATCCTATATCCCTACGGATGATACCTGTCAAATTCGATGAAAACCCATCCGTGTATTAATTTGCTTGAAGATGCTTAAAATGCAAAAACTTTACGAACAATTTACGGACGACGCATAAAGGACCACTCACGTCGGACGACGGACGCCCGACTTTACACAATCGCAAAAGAAACTGAAACTTAAAGAGACAGACTGAAAAAACCCTGAAAACTCTCAACTAAACCTATGACTTTTCAACTGTTCCGTTCGGAAATTCTTCCCAACGAAACGGTGATAGAGTGGGGTGGGGGAGGTCGAGGAGGGCGTGAACATTGACACTTACACCCCTCTCCCACCCCTCACCCACACAAACAACCGTGCAGTACACAAACACAAGATTAAAACAGTCAAATATTTCCTCAATAGAATTCAAATAATGTACAATGTACCTATACATTGTTGTCCGTTGAAAAGATAGTATCCAAAAGGGCAAGAGCAATAGAATGATTCGGCTATGTTTACGCAATAGTGTGAACAGTTGTTTAGCTCGGGGAGCAGACATTCATTGATATCTGTAATTGGGAAAAAAGAAAACAGATATTACGAAAGAATTATGATGATGTATTAGTAGATCACATTTATCACACTTCATCTCACTTGCATTTCATTGCATTTTATGACATGGTTCCAATAGGTTGCTGGACATTTTTTTTTTTTTGAAAAATCTTGATCAAAACATAATCATTCAAGATCATCGTAGTAATAATTATGAACAATCAATGGACACATTAAAGAGCAAGGACATTCGCTTGAAAAATGCACAGTTTATATACTGAAGTTCCACCTAAATTTAGTACAGGCACCATACATTTCACCCCCCCCCCCCACACACACACCGACACCCAAACTAACAGAGAAGTCCCCAGTAAGGGGATTCAGTATCACACATCTACTAAGTGAAGCAGGGTAGTTTATAGATTTTTCCTATTCCGCACTTGAGTTACCGAATATTCGTTCCTTCTGGTATTAGCATCAAATTACGATAACAATTGTAATACCATTTCCATCTTGTACATCTTGATATCGCCAGCAGTATAACTCCTAAAGTCAAACAATCATGTATGCAGTACGAATAAAATCGTTGCCTGCAGCGTTTATGTACTCCATTTTAAATAATTATCTTGCTTCATCGGAACGAACAGTAATCTTTGATATAACAGGAAGAAATTGCCTGATAAATGAGTAACCGACGGAACGATATCCATATTTCTATAATCGGTTGCCTTATTTCATATTATATTTTTCATAATTCCGGGCTATTAACCCTAATGTGCGCGATACAATTTCAGCACATATGCTTAGATAGCATTTTCATATTAGTGAGTTTAGATTATTCTGCAAAAAGTTAAAGCCTGAATCCCCATTGTACTAACCCTTAAAATTATGGCATTTCCAAGAAGTGCCGTCATATACGATACAACACAATCTTTTTTTTGTTTCTTCAAAATAACTTTATGTCTGTGAATCGGCATTTTAATGTGTCAATGAACATAAATGCTTTGTCAGATACGTTATCTATTGTTTATAAGTTCTTGAGACATAATTACACACATGAACATAATTGAATTAGATAATTGAATTTATGTGTATTATTTGCATAAAAAATCCTTTCCAGCTTCATTTTTGCCGTCTTCAGCGTCATTACAACATTTCGGAACTATATCAGAAAAATGTTGAGGGTTTGTGTTTGTGTGTGTGTTTTTTTTTCGTATTCTACATTTATCTCAAAGTCATAGGAAGAATATACAAAAATAGTCATATTATGATGTTCTTACAAGTTAAAATGCTTTTATTGGCATGATCGGTGTTGGGTCTGAAAATATATTTGTATGTATGCTAACGGAACGTGCGTCAGGTACGTAACCATACGCTGTTCTTCTTTCGATCCAAAATGTATTCACTCTTGCAGAGATATTAGGTGGCATTTGTTTTTTATCACAAGTGCAATACTTCCTCATAACGTTTCATACATAATCAATTTGCTTTTAATCACGAGTGTAATACTTCCTCATAACGATTCATACGTAATCAATAACATTATTATAAACCTCAGTTCTAGGGTAACATAATCCAAGCAGAAATATGTATAAGCATGTTCTTGACTTTTTCTTTCTCGCCTTCACTTTATAAATTAAGATCGTTTTTTTATTTTTTTTTTATTAGAGATGATATCAAGGCTGACTACATAATGCTTACGTGGTGTTTGGTCATGTTTAAACTTGTAGTTTTGAATAACTGTCATTTAAAGAAAGAATTAAGAATTAAGCAAGATTAAAGAATTAAGTAGACTATCAATTTTTTTTTTTCTAAGATGCTACCTCTGGTGATGTTTCTGAGATGCGATTCTTACATGTTAAAGAGGACAGTAAACTATCAATTTTTTTTTCTAAGATGCTGCCTCTGGTGATGTTTCTGAGATGCGATTCTTACAAGTTAAAGAGGACACTGAGTTTGGAAATGTTTCTTGGAAAAAATGTGAGCTTTCAAAAATTACCGTTGATTGCTTTGTATTCTTAAGGTATTACAATTTCCGGATTCCTGAAATTAAATGGAATCTTTGATGATGACAATTTTTTTTTTTTTTTTGGGGGGGGGGGGGAGGGTTGGTCATCAGCGCAGCTACAATTGCACACTTTTTTTTTTTTCTGAGAATGGCCCATGAAAGGATAGTGTCCAAACCTGCTTGGCATAGAGCATGGTAAGATGCGGTCTGGTTGCAGTTATCTGCAGAGATGCTGTAGCCAGCGTCCAAAGTCAAAAATCCACAATGAGAGTCGGTGAAATTCATCGATCCATCAAACAAGTCCTGGGCAAGTGCATTATCAAGCCATCTCCACCTGTAAAATGTTATGCATTTCGATCTCTTAAACCTGTTCTTAAAGAGTTCTTAATGGTTTCCCCATTAAAATTGTAACATGCAGTATCCGCGACGATTTCACAATTTGTGAGCATTCGACATTAGTCTCCTAATAGGGTGCGACTTTTAAATGAATAGTGTCAGGAGTGAAAGTGACATATTTCTAATGATATTTCTTGATTAGGAATGTTTCCAATTAATCATTTTCATGGTGATATCTTGTATGTTTTAAAAAATCATAATAAGATCACGTGAGATAAACAGAAGGAAAATCAATAAGTTAAATATTAGAACGGCTCCTGTAACGAAATCACTTACTGACTACAAGTCTAGCGCAAGCAAAGAACCTGACTTTGAAATTGCATGAAGGTCCTTTAAGCGTATATTCAAATTAACATGCCTCCTGTACAATGGTATAATAAACGAATAAAAATTCTCACCCTTCTCTGAAATTCAGGCCGATTCTGACTGGGTGGCCGCATGTTGTGAGATTGGTGATAGCAAACTGCTTGGCAAACAGTTGCTGAGCGGTAGTCTTCAGGTACGCCAGATGACTTCCCGGCAATGCGGTCTGGCACTCATAATCGGGGTCGACGGTATTAACAATGAAACGGTAGCATTGATTACTGAAATACGTGCTATTATAAGGACATGTTCCTGCGCCAGAAGAGACAAAGAAAGGGGAGTAGTTTATTGTTTTTGTTTTTTTTTTTTTGCATTCCACATTATCAAATGTTTGACATATGATTCCCTTGTATTTGATATAGTTGCGCATATTTTACCAAAACAATTTCAAAACTACTATTGTATAAACAAGAATTTACTATTAGAGAATACTAAGGAAAGCATTTCGCCTTAAGTATTTACATAACATCACTTTGTATAGTATGATACCATGTATCTCGAAAATAGGAGATACGGAATATTTTTTTTTTCTTTTAAATCTGTACAGTTTTCTGTTATAATGATGTTCTGGTTTGGTCTCATAACAATTTTTAAAGTGATATTTCAATAGTTTATATACGGTAAAGTCAAGGCATTTCATTTCAATTCAATAAGAGAATGATCTGACAAGACAATGAATTATAATTTTTTCAAACAATGGGAATTGGCATGTGCAATAAGGGTTATAATATCATTTCATGTAATACTATAATTATGGATGTGGAAAAATCATATAACTGCCTGAACTGCCGCATTTCAAAATCTCAGAAGACTATATTGAGCTAGAAATCATTTTGCATGAGTTTTTAAACCATTTTAAACATATTAGAATTTATTTTGCTCGCATTTGCGCGTAGGTAATGCCTCCCCCCCCCAAAAAAAAAAAATAATAATAAATGAAAATAAATAAATAAAAAATAAAAAATAAAATAAAATAAAATAAAATAAAATAAAATGAGCATGAAATCGGTTTTAAATTCATTGAAACAAAATTGTCACCCAATTGCAGGTGTACCCGAATCGACTTGACGGGGGAAGGGGAACTCTTTGCGTGTTCAATGGCGACACACAGTGCAAATGGGTGTATATTGGAAATCCGTCGTAACTCGCTAGGATGGACAATGAATGACTCCCACGTGTCTTTACATACTCTGAACCCTGATGAGCAAATGGGCCTTCAAGGCTGGTAAAATGACTTAAAGTGATCAAAGTTCTGCATAGAATGAAAAATATGAAATGTCATTAATGACGCCATCAAGTTTTAAATCATTTTAATTGTATATAACTTATCCTTGACCAATGTTCCCAGACATGAGAATAAAGCTGTAGCCTATCAAACTTTTTATTGAATTTGTTATAGTTTTACGACTTAACCCGTTCCTCCTGGGATTTACCGAGAGCCTCCAATGCCCCCAAACGAGACCCAGACGACATAATGATTGCATTCAAAATCCGCTTTGTCTTATTGTTCATGAAAATGTGGCATCAAAGGCACAAAAGTAACAGTGCAGTTCTTGTGTACATCCCTAGAAAATTGGAAGGTGGTCGAATAATTGCAACCAGTCAGTGCTCCATCTCTCGGTAGCACGAATAACATTTGCTACAACCTTTCGTGGTAAATCAAACAGAACTGTATGAATAGACACAGTGAAAAAGAACCTTTGATTTTTCAATTGTGCACTTGACTTGATATTAAAAGTAATTGTTAGTTGATTAACCTGCACTTGACTTGATATTAAAAGTAATTGATAGTGAATTAGCCTGCTCCGAAGAGCAATCAATAGGTCGGTCATAACTTATTTCGGACATGAACTATAGCCATGTAGTGTAATTTCATATAGACATTTACTCAAAAGAAAATCCAATGTCAATGGACAATTAGGCATTCCTTATGTACATTCTTGGTTTGTTCATTTTCACATTAATTTAAACTGGTGAAAAAAAAATGCAATCGCATTTTCAGCAATACAGTAAAAGCGTGTTGATATGAAAGGAGCATTACCATTTTGATTTTCGTCTTTGGCAAATTGGATTACCTCTATACACTGGCGTAGCCGGGGGGGGGGGGGCGATAGGGGCGGTCGCCCCCCCCCCCCTCCCCCCCCCCCCCCTAAGATTTGGAACGGGGATTTGGGAGGCGGAAAAATAAAATGCGTGTATACTGTATGCATGCACATGAAGCGGGTCTCCTTTGCAACCTTTCATCAAATAAGATATTTTTTTTTTAATATTTCACTCAAAGTGTGCACCAGATCGTTGAATTTCAATTCAAAATATGCAAAATCTCTCGTGCTTGGGAGGGGATATCCCCCCTCCCAAACCCTCCCCCTCTGTGCCTCTTTCCCTATCTTAGTACACTTTTTAGATTTACACACACACACACACAAAATATGAATAATTCTGAGAGCACAAGACTTATCACTTATATTCCGAAAACTCAAGGTTCCCTCATGTATAAGGGGAATTTCCCCTTTTAATCGACCCTTTCCTCCCTCAGCCCCCCCTCCCATTATTATTATTATTATTATTTTTTTTTTTTTTGGGGGGGGGGATTTCCCAAATGTTGATTCCATCAAATATGCGTATACGAGATATCTCAATTTCAGGCAAAAGCTCCATCGGAAGGAAGGGTGGAGATAACACTCGCCCACGCCTTCTCCCTGCTCGCCCGCCCCTCCCCCCCCCCCTTCCGCCATGCATAGAAGTAGACTGTAGACAAATCCTGGCTACGCCGTTGCCTCTATAACGTATAAGTTTATTCTCTGTGGAAAAAAAAAAAAGGTTTTTCTTAGGGAAAGAAGAATATAAAAACTGTCTACTGGACATGTCGAAGTGGGGAAAGCAGAGAGAAACCTGGAAGAACTAAAATGGCTAGGTTGGCTGAGCTTCACATCAACATAAAAATTTAAACCATGGGATTACAATGGAAGCAGATTATAACATTATTCAATTTTTTGTCAAAGAGTTGCTCATTACAACAGCAACAAGCTTTCACAAAAAATAAAAATGTTTGCGTTATGAGTTGAGAGGCGGATTCCGACAGAACGCTTTGTCATTGTTCTTTTCTTTGTTTTACTTTTAATAATGACGTTTCGTTCTGAATGGGGCAGGGGATGGAATAGAGCGTTATAAACTAGTCTGGCATCAATTTCTTATGATTAATAATAATGATAATGATAATAATAATAATAATGATAATAATAATAGTAATGATACCAATAATGATTCACAGTGTTTATATAACAAAATACCACACAATGTATACAATGTTATGTCCCTATGCTGTCAAGAAGCGAAAATAAAAGATTCTACAAAAACATACAACCCAAACTGCAATATTATCGACTTTCATGAATTTGTTTTCATTGTAACGGATGCGTCCTCAAGGCAGACATGAATTTATTGATATCTGCAATTTTTTCCAAACTTTTTAGCCCTCCATGGACTATTCTATTTTCTCCATACAGGTCAAGATAATATAATTCCAAAACAGTCAATCTTATTTTTTTACCTCCTTTTTTTTTCTTAACATTTCTGTCGTAAATGTTTACACAAACAAATGTTGTAGTGACTGCCACTTTAAACTGAACTTGTTGAGAGTACCCGAAACAGAATAAATGTGACCGTGCACCTCAAAACGAACATAAAGTTGCACACACTGATTTTGCGTAAGGACTGAAAATAAGTGAAATGGGTCAACCTAGCCGACCTTGACTTTTTCATATTTTCTGAAAGAGCGGGTCTTCTTTTATATTATGCTAAAATTTGGTATCATAAAACGGGCAGGAAAGTGTGTTTTTGAGCAGTTTATCTCGAACATTTTTTGTAGAATAGTTTGATTAGGTGTGTCTTTGGAATCCCTTTTTCATTTCTGAAAAACCTTGTCCACACTCTTCACTTTCAACTCTAATAACTGTTGAAAGGATAGTGCTACTGCTTTTAAAGTTGGTATTAATTATGGACAGAATGTGGTAATGAGGCATGCGTAATTTCAGATTAATTTGATAATCCCTTCATTGTTGTTACTCTGGTTGCTTACTTCCTGTTTTTTTTTTTTTTTGTCCCATTCATCGCACAGCCAGCACGGTTTGGAAAAGATTAAGCGCTTGAATAGACACTGTACTTCAGAGCCTCTTTTCTCAGTTCACACTTTTCCTGAGTTTGTGCTTTCTTTCTAATATTTAGTTAGGTTAGGAGAATCAATTTGATTTGAGTTATACATCATTTTCAAGCTTAGAGTCTGTTCTTTCAGAATATGGCCTTCACTAAAAAAAAAAAAAAAAAAAAAAGGTGCAGCTACACATATGGAAATCTGTTCCAAGATAACGAAAAAGCTCATCCCATACAAAATGTACTTGTCTTTCAGTTTGTAAGTCATCATTACCTTTTGATGCACCAATCCAAACTGCATTTGCTATTTGGCATAATCTTCAGCCCACTGCATTTTCCAAATGAGTCCAAAATATGTAGAACACTCCATATACTAACATTTGTACCATCTAAAGTAGTGCTGTGTCATCTGCACACTAAAGGATCTTAAATTCTTTCGCGCCGACAAAGATTCCTTTCACCAGGTGCGAATTCCGAATTAACATCCCAAGAATTTCTACGCATAACAAAAACAAGTAGGGGGCAGTGGGTCTCCTTGTCTACATCCCCTTTCTATGCGAAATCTGCGTGTAATAGTCCATGGGCCAGGTCAGATTATAGCCGGGTTCACACGTACAAAATAGCGGGATGACGATCGCGATCCACATCTCGATTTTTTTTTTTTTTTTTTTTTGCGAGCGTCCACACGTACCAAATTAGCGGGATAGCGATCGCGATTGGTATCCCGCTAATTTGGTGAGCGTCCACACGTACCGAATTAACCCGCTAATTGCCGATAGAGATAACGGCAAAGCCTGCAAACTGGGTCACACAGCGCCCTTCTCTATCACTACCTGCGCGCACTTCCCTTTGTCCTTCCCAGAGGCCTCGCAGTTGTGATGTGCGCATTGCATGATGGGATATAAAAACTCGAGATTCTAATCCCGACCGTTCACAAGTACCAGCGCGGGGCCAATTATCCTGCTAATTGACCAACCAGCGCAAGATTTCTTAGGATTAGCATCGCGATGCTTATCCCGCTAATTTTCGGGGTTTTTTTTCTGTCCACACGTGCAAAAAACTCGGGATGACGATCGCGATGCAAATCTCGAGATTTGTATCCCGCTAATTGGTGTACGTGTGAACCCGGCTATTGGTACCACCAAAAGGGACACAACCTTTGTGGTGCCATTTTGTTTGTTAGGCATATATAAGTGTATCAAACCATGATAGTAATTCCAAATGAGTAGCTTAGTCGTGAAAAATGTAGTCATTGATCAATGCATTCTGGGCTTTAATAATCAGCCTGTGCGTCTGAATCGAGACTATA
The DNA here is from genome assembly GCA_033980235.1 of Diadema setosum. Classification (NCBI taxonomy): domain Eukaryota; kingdom Metazoa; phylum Echinodermata; class Echinoidea; order Diadematoida; family Diadematidae; genus Diadema; species Diadema setosum. The sequence goes on from CM067071.1 coordinate 17,907,848, forward strand.
CGCAAAACGATAAAGCACGGTCTCTACGGAGCTCACTGTTTTGAGCGCGGTGCATCTCTGTAGAGTGATAGTCTACGTTCAAGGCAGTCGAGGCCACTTCCAAAGGCTGTTCTACATGGTACCTCTCTTTGTGTAGGAAAAAAAGGTATGGAATGGGAGACGTTGTTACCGCAAAAAAGTATTTTCTTACTTTCTATTGCCATTCATTTTCTCCCTAAAAATGCCCATGGAAATTGATTTCTACGATAAATTGCTACATTCCAATGTGCATCTTTTCATATCTTATGCCAGGCAAGAAATAACAATTTAACGTTGTTTTCATATAGTTTTACAGCCAATTCACGGGCTACATGTGGCTAAAGTGACTACTAATTAATATTTTAAGACATAGCCTAAGGCTTACATATGATTATAATGAGATAAGTGATAATGAATTTTCCTGTTTGAAAGAACAGTGAAAATTGGAATTCTGAAGTCACGCACACAACAAAGATGGCGGTTCAACATGACAAGATTATACCGAGCGGAAGTACTGATGTAAATTTCATTACAAGTAGATTACAGCGTCAAACATACATTAAAATAAGGTCTTTGCAGATCATGATACTAGCGAATAACTGCGGTCTTAACCCAAGGGTGGCATGCAGCGAGGGAATTGAAGGGTTTTGCCCATTCCCATTCCAAAACTTCTACCCCAAACTCAGACTTTGGTTTTTGTACTTGGACATCACATTTTAAATGATTTATCAGATATTGAGAAAGTCATTTAATAATGAAAGAGATTATCCTTTTTTTTTGGGGGGGGGGTTGTTAATTGTGCTTCTCGCAAATTGGTTATCTTAGCATGACGCATGGCTATTGGAGCAAACTAATTTCAATTTAGCAAGTACAGTATCAATTCCTCGGTATCTAGGGCCTACTTGGATTTTTATATTTATACCTTGTGTCAGAGGGGATCTTTACAATAACTTCTCTGTTCCAGACTTTATATATGAAACTCCACCAAAATGCAATTACTCTGAAAGTTCTGACAAATACTCTGCAACAAACACTAATTTGCTCCGTCGACATAGCTTTATCTGCATTTGCAGACATTTGCTACTCCCCAGCTATATCGAGGCTTAGTGACTTTCTGAAGTTACATGGCGGTGACCAACAAAAACAAAACAGAAGAATAAAGCCGCCCCAAAACTCTCTGGTTTGGATTAACGCCCATAATATACATCTGCGTGCCTATTTTGTGTTTGCTCATTTTTTGTTTCTAAGTAATATTCATGTTCGTTTTTTTCGTTTATCTTTTGGTATGATCATCATTGCACTATCTATCTTATTTCATGTCACTTTAACCTTTTCCATTTAGTGTCGAAGTAAATTTGCTCTATAAAGTGTTTCGTATATTTTAGTAACATTAACTCACCCGTTTTGCAGAATTATTAGCATTAAGAAGGATGTTCTCCTATCTCTCGTTGCCCTCCTTGCTGAATATATCTCGCTTTTGGCGTGTTGGTACTTGGGGATTGTTTGTTGAGGTGTCTTATATAGGTAACTGATATCGAAATGTTGGTGATGGTGGCTCTCTATTATTGGAGAAGTACAGAGTTATTTGATTACGAATAACATAGTAATCATGATTTTTCTTAAAAACGTGACTGATGCAATAATTTGCCGTTGATTTTGTCGTTGAATGTCGTTTTTTAACTCTTTTCCCCTAAATATTTCCAAAAATTGTGGTCGCATCGTTGAATAACAACTCTAAGAATACAATCGCTCTCGTGTGTGGAATGGGGATGCCTTCGCATGTGATTATGTGACAGTGATGGAGGAATTGTTATTATCCCCAAAATACCAAAAATTTGTAGAGGGAGGTGCTTCGCTGATAATGAAAATCAAATTTTCTTCACCATAAGTTTCTTGATGTCTTGTCTGATATCACCTTCAAATTTGATGTCGTTTCCTAAAACTTATTACGCATGTACGTTGTATAAGATGATATGTTTAGTTTGTGTTAAAGTATTTTGGTTACCATGGCAACAGATAAACGTAAGCAAGTTCTGTTTCACATTTTGACCCAATTTTAGTTTCTTGTTATTTATAATTTTATGTATGACTGGAGAAATCTTCAGACTTTGTTGGAGTGTTCTTTTCATGACAGCTGCAATTATTGTTTTTTTTTTTAAAGCTGATATACCATTGGAGTGAAAAAAAAGAAAAAAAAATCATTTTGAACAGCCTGTGCATTTAACACGCGCTTACAGAGTTTAGACTTCCTAAGAATAGTGTATCCAAATTATTCATAACATAAAATGTACATATTTTAAAAAAAGTATTTATTTATTTTTGAAATAGCTACAGCGCCCTCTTATGTTTTGTCTTGATTTTTTTTTTCTTGTGGTAAACACCATTTCCTTAGGATTTTGACCTGTAATTTAATGCTCTGAAAAGGTCAAAATGAAGTTCAAATGTGTCTTAACATGTCTAGATAGAAATCAACAGCAAAAACTAGTTGCATTTTTGTCTTGAAATTAGTTAATTGAATATTATTTCATGGGATTCTTTTTATTTTCTTTGTATTTTGACGAATTGCTCCCTCCTTGTGGTTTCCAAGAAAATTTTTGATGGTGTTATTTTGTAGGGTATGTCTTGTTTTATATTTGTGCCACATTTCAGAGCAATCGGTAGAAAAATATTGAAATTATAGAGGGAGCGGATTGTGCCCTCAATAGTTTACGGAGCTTAAAACAGGTATTTGGGGTTATGAGGGTTAACGGCTGATACTGAGAATAAGCTTTTTCTCTGGAATTGCTATCATAGCAAAATATCATCTACAGATATATACCATTTCAAAATGCATAAGCAGAATTTCTCCCGTAAAGTGGTACCAATGTCGTAAAAATATGGTCTTGACCCATGGACTATAACATGTCAATTGACAAGAACACAAGAATAGACATCATTATACAGTAAATGTATCCACCGAATGAAAGAATTACCAAACTAAAAAAAAAAAAAAAAAAGGTTTTAAACAGAAAGAGGTGACAGACACTATCAGATGCCTTTTCGAAATCGATTAATAAAATCATCTCGGGGACTTTTTTCCCTTTCAGTGTAGGCAAGAATATCATATAAAATTCTAATGTTTTCACCAATAAATCGTCCCTTCAAAAAAAAAAAAACTGTTTTGTTAACAGGTATAATACGATTTAATACAGCTTTGAGTCTACTAGCAATACAACTTGAAAGTGTCTTACAAACAACATTTAACAACGAAATTGGTCTCCAGTTTTTGATAAAATGTCTCACTTTGTCACCCTAAGGAAGAGGTGTTATCAAGCCAGTCTTCTGCGAAAGAGACATATTTCCTGAAGTGTAAGCACAGTTCATGCATACGCACCATTATTATGTTTATAAAATGGGTTCAAGAATGTAGCCAATTGGAAGCGCTGAAATGAGTCACGTGTGCGTGCATTAATTTTTACTATCATGCACGGCCTTGCAAAAAAACGTAAAGTCACTGATGTCACAATGTTTACACTAGCAGTGCGCACTTAATCAGTTGTTACAAGTGCGTCGCGCGCTACCATACGCGCTGTCACTCCTGTAAACAACTTCTCGTTCGGGCTGCCAGCCGGCCTTTCTTGTGCACAACAATCATGTGGCGTACGTATACGCTTATACGTACAGTACTTACATGTGCGGGATTTCCGAGTCTTGACCCACAAAGGTACGTGAAAAACGCTGACAAATGCTGTTAGTTTTCGAATTTTCGACCCATTTTATAAAACAAATGATGCACAGGATTATTTCGTGGCGTTAGTGTAGGCGTATAGCTCACTCTCGGGTATTTACAATGTAGTGTCACAAATGTACACACAAGTAGTTATATGTACATGTATCAAGGTTGTATGCATGGTTGTTTTAATGTGCACATTGTATGTACACAGGGTTACCAGATTAATGGAGAACATTCTATATGATATAGATATAGTACATACAGGTTGACCAGATCAGTGGAGAATTTTCTATGTGGTATACAATGTAGCTACAGTACATGTATGCATGTGAAAGGAAATACATTATAGCTCACTCAATCTAGAATGATTTAACCCATTCCAGAAAATTCTAGGAAGTGCTGGCTGAGTGAGGCACTGCCCTTGTAGCCCAATGTGATTGGTAGTTAATTTTGGCAATGATGTTATGCACATATTAGGAAGTGAGTCATCCAGGATTCCTGGAATTTGGACTTGCTAGTATGTTCAGGTATGTAGCCCCAGGTTGGAGAGAATTACAGAATGTACTAGAAAGGGGTGAATGGATAGTATATAAGCTGGAGAAATTCTGCAGTAGGCAGAATACCCAACACCTCTGCTCTGAGAGTTACGTCACTTCTGGCTCTGAAGCGACTTGTTATAGTCAGTCCTGTGTTACCTGCTGACCTGCTATACAAACTGTGTTTGTGGAGATAAGGCTTGGGAGACATTTTGCCTGCAGAGAATTAATTTGCCTACGTTGGAGATAGAATCCATATTTTAGTGTCAACGGACATTATTGCGGCAAAGCTGTGACGGGTTGGATTCCTTGCTGGACAATATAAAGTGAATCATCATTCAACGCATCGACTGGACGTGGTCGTCATAACGTTTGGATTCTGCACGTTTCGCTGTGGACGCATAACTTGGATTTTTACCCCGGATTAATAACGAGGATTATCACAACCTGCGCCTCTGAATTTACGTCTGAGGTATTATTCATCGGTGCATCGCGGATCATTCATCTGTGCATCGAACATCGTATCTGGACACTGTCAAAGGGTTACTTGCTTTCAAATTTTGGATTGTAATGCACGTAAGTGATTCTATTACCGATTTGTAATTGTTTGTATTGATCGTTATTGTACTGATGTGAAACCGATTACGAGTCTGTACCCACAATATCACTGTTAATAAACCGCCTGAACATTAGTTGATGGTTTCTTTTGTGCGATCATTCTCAGAGTGATTGTGGTCGTAACAAAATTGGGGGCTTGTGTCCGGGAAGTGAATTTAAAGCCAAACTTAGAATTTGGAACGTTCCGGAATCCAGAATATTGGTACAGACAAAATACCAGTCGAGTTGATTGTTCAATTGTACATTGTGTGTAATACATGTGACAATGTCAATCAGTACAATGGATGTTCAGGCATTTGTTCAAAGGACAGATTTGTCCCTCAAAGATTTGCAAAGGTTACGCAAATGTGATTTGACTGCCATTGCACAGCATTTAAATGTTGATGTTCCACAAGGTGTAAGAAAGGCAGAAATTCTTGACTTGGTAGCTGGTCACATGGAGCTCAAAGAAGAAATTGACACTCCAAATCAAGCTCAAATGTCAGATCAAACACGACTTGAGCTTGCTAAATTGCAAATGGAAATGGAGAAAGAGAAGATGAGATTAGAAAGAGAGAGGGAAAGAGAACAAAGAGAAATTGAAATGAAGAAACTTGAAATTGAAGAGAAGAAAATGGAGCAACAAGTGAAATTGCGTGAGATGGAATTGACTCATGCACAGACTGTTGGAAATCGTGAAAGGGCTCCCTCTGAATTTGATTTGGCTAGGAACATTCGATTGGTGCCAAAGTTTGAAGAAAACAGAGTCGATGCATATTTTGTGTCATTTGAGAAGGTGGCCAACAGTTTGAACTGGCCACAGGAATTTTGGCCCTTGCTCCTTCAAAGTGTGTTTGTCGGCAAAGCAGCCGATGTGTACTCATCTCTCTCTGAAGAGCAATCACGTGACTATGCTACAGTCAAGAAAGCAGTGTTGAATGCTTATGAGTTGGTACCAGAGGCATACAGACACAAGTTCAGAAATTCGTACCGCAAACCAGGCCAGACACATGTTGAGTTTGCTCGTGAAAAAGAAATGATGTTCGATAGGTGGTACAGATCCCTGAAAGTGGATCAGGATTTTGATAACCTACGTGAGGTTGTTCTCTTGGAAGAATTCAAAAAGAGTGTTGCTTTCAGTGTGAGGTCGCATTTGGATGATCACAAAGTGACAAGTTTGCATAAAGCAGCCTTGATGGCTGATGAGTATGAGCTGACCCACAGAAATGACAACAGACCACCTTTCAGGAATTTCTCTGGAAATAAGAGAGACAAAAATCAGTCGAGCAATCCAAAGAATGCTGGTTCTGAAAAAGGCACGAGTTCTGAAACTTCATCGGCACCAAAGCCTCAATCTGACAAAGGGTCCAGTACAAGTGCAAATGTCATCAAATGTTTTCACTGTAACAAGACAGGGCATGTGAAGTCACAGTGTTGGAAGTTGCAAAACAAAGCAAAGAAGGACATGGGATTTGTCATGTCAAAAAGTGTCCTACCCGAAAATAGTGTCCCGTTCAGTGAAACACAGGCCATTGAAAGTCGATCTCCCAAATTCAAAGATAGGACTAAGCAGGTACCCACAATATCACTGTTAATAAACCGCCTGAACATTAGTTGATGGTTTCTTTTGTGCGATCATTCTCAGAGTGATTGTGGTCGTAACAGTAGTGCAACATGCACTCGGCTTCGCCTCGTGCATGTTTCACAATTGTAAATACCCTCGAGTGCACTATACGCCTACACTAACGCACTCTATCCTGTGCATCATTTGTATATTATAAAATGGGTTCAAGAATGTAGCCAATTGGAAGCGCTGAAATGAGTCACGTGTGCGTGCATTAATTTCTTAGTAAATGCACTAAGAAGAGTCTCTCTTCCACCTCCCTGGCCTGACGTACGTCACAATGTTTACACTAGCAGTGCGCACTCAATCAGTTGTTACAAGTGCGTCACGCGCTACTATATGCGCTGTCAATCCTGTAAACAACTTCTAGTTCGGGTAGCGGGCTGCCACAACAGCCGCCGGCGGCCGGCCTTTCTTGTGCATAACACGTGGCGTACGTATACTCTTATGTGCGGGATTTCCGAGTGCGACGTGCGTAAATGTTTGGGACGAACATCTTCGGACATCTTGACTTTTGAGCGAGTGCTACATGTAGCTGACTGGTATTGACCCACAAAGGTACGTGAATAATGCTGTTAGTTTTCGACCCATTTTATAAAACAAATGATGCACAGGATTATTTCGTTGCGTTAGTGAAGGTGCGGCGCACTCTCGAGTATTGACAACGGTTGCAAATATGCACTCGGCTGCGCCTCGTGCATGTCGCACCATTGTCAATACTCTCGAGCGCGCCGCACCTTCACTAACACACTCTATCCTGTGCATCATTTGTATAATATACCTAAATCTTCAAAAATACTTAAAAGAAATCTACTGTAAATCCATCTTGCCCTCGAGCTTTATTATTTTTCATATTCTTCAATGCATACTCTTACTATAAGAGATTTCTCCCTGTAATGACTCACGCTCTGCATCTGTGAGATAGTGAAAATGATGTTCTCTTACATCAGTAAAAAGTTCTTCTGCATTACAGATTGCATGAAATCTATATAAATTTTCATAATATGACACAATTTGCTTCATAATGTCTTCTTGATTCTGCAACACTGTATCATTATACATACTAAATTGTATACATACTTAGGTAATATGAATTCTCAATCAATATTTTGTGAATCTATTGCTGAGGAAGAAATTACAGATATCATCAAGAATTTGAATGGTAAAAAAAAAGTTCAGGATATAATGGAATTACAAAGCTTCTTTTAAAGAATGTTTTAAGTGAAATCATTACTCCTCTTACATACATTCTTAATCAATCTTTATTTAATGACAAAGTCCCCAATAAGATGGATGTCGCAAAAGTCGTCCCCATCTTTAAGAAGGGACAAAAAGATTTGGTGAATAATTACAGACCAATTTCTTTGTTGACTTCAAATTCTTGAAAGGGTGGTTTACATACGATTATCAAAATTTCTCATAGATTATACCATTTTGTCGGATTCTCAGTTTGGTTTCAGAAAACATTACAACACAACTCATGCTTTTCTTACTTTTATAGACACGGTAGCTCATGCTAAAGATAATTTTGAACATATAATTGGAGTTTTTCTTGATTTTTCTAAAGCTTTCGATTTGATAGATCACGAAATTTTATTTTATAAATTGTGTCATTATGGAATCCGCGGTACGGCCCTAGAATGGTTTAAGCGTTATTTAACAGAAAGAAAGCAATTTGTTAATATTAACGGCCATGATTAGCAATTAAAACCTATTTCATGTGGAATCCCGCAGGGCTCCCTCTTGGGCCCACTTTTATTTACTTTATACATAAATGATCTTCCAAAATCAATGCAAATTTCATCATTTATTTGTTTTGCCGATGACGAAAGCTTGTTTTTATCACATCGAGACCCTAGTGCATTAATTGATATGATGAAAACTGAGCTCAGGTCTGTGCAATCCTGGATTTATGCGGACAAATTATCCTTGAACATAGAAAAAAAAAACTCATTATATGGTATTCAGTAATTATTTGATTTGTTGTCCCATATGATATCAAAATAAATGATAATATGTTTAAAGCAGGTTAATAATACAAAGTTTTTAGGGATTTGGACAGACCGAGAATTATCCTGGAAACTCACATTCATTTTGTAAGTAAAATTGTGTCTAGAAATATCGGAGTTTTGAATATATTGAATGTATTTTGCGGAGTATATATTCTTCTTTAATATCTCCACACTTATGGAATTTTGGTGTGGGGAAATGCAATTCACTCATTATTAGATTCCCTTCTCTGTATTCAAAAGCGTGTAATAAGAATCATAAACCACGCCGGATATTTTGCTCATACCTACAGTTTTGTTTGTTTTTTTTTTTTTTTCATCAAAACAGAATTCTGAAAATTCCAGACCTATCTTATTACAATCTCGGAATTTTCATGTATAAACTAAGAACTAATGAATTACCATATGTTTTTATCCACTTGTTCAAAAGGAATCGCTCTATCCACTGTTATCCCACTCGCCAGAGTGACGCCTATCCAGGGGCGTCACCAGCTTTTTTTTCAAGGGGGGTGCGTTTTGACCCTAATGTAACGAGATTTTTTTTTTTTTTTTGACAAACATTTGGAATATAAGAAGCTCTCAATCCTAGACTTTTACTGTTTTTGACGGAAACCAAGCGGGGAAAGGCGTAGCTAGGATTTCATCTTGGAGGGTGGTGGTGGTGTGTTAGTATGCAAGGGAGCGAGCAAGGGAGGGGGGGGGGGACTCGTGAAAGTGCCTGTTCCCCCCCCCCCCCCCCCCCCCCCACGGTGAGAACTTTTTGCATGTTGATGTTGTAAATGGTCCAATTTGATGCAGGCTTTTTGGGTGTTTTATCGACTTGAAACATTACCATTTGTTTAAGGTAGCAGTACATTTTGATGGAATTTGTTGTTGAACAATGTGCCTATAAACTATATCATTTCAATAAACTTCTTGTATTGATTCTTACACCGCTTATGATGTCATGAACGCGACCGAGCCAGAGCAGGCGGAGAGAGCGAGGGGGATTTGATGCATGTTTTGCTTGTTTTATCGACTTGAAACAGTCCCACTTGTTTAAAACAAAGCAGAATATTTTGATGTAGATTAGTATCGAACAATTTGCCTATAAAATAGTATCATCCAAATAAACTTCCTGTTTTGATATTTACACTGAATATCATGAACGCGGCCAAGCAAGAGCGAGAGGAGTGAGCGAGGGGGAGGATGTGGGAGGGAGTGTCCCCCTCCCACGGTGAGCACTTTTTGATGTTGTAAATGGTGCAATTTGATGCAGGTATTTTGCGTGTTTTATCGACTTGAAACGGTCCCACTTAATTGTTTCAGGAATCAGTATATTTTGAAGTAAATTGTTATTGAACAATTTGCCTATAAATGGTATAATTCAAATAAACTTGTCATGTCATGAACGCGACCGAGCCCGAACAAGCGGAACGAGCAAGGGGGGGAGGTTGTGGGAGGGGGTTGTCCCCCTATAAATGGATTATGGAATGACGGTGTGAAACGACAAATTAGTGGCAGCAATATCTGGAGAATGGCTTAACGATTACATGCGAGCGAGCGGAGCGAACGAGCTTTAAAATTTTGACATTTTACTGTCCCAAAATTGCCGTTTGCAGCCATATTTTTTTGCTTTGGAAATCAAGGGGGGCGCAACGGGTGCAACTGTTGGCAATTACTGGCAGCAACATCAGGTGAATGGCATAACGATTAAATGCGAGTAAGCGAGGAGAGCGAGCTTGAAAATTTTGACATTTTACAGTAAAAAAAACTACCATTTGGAGCTATATTTTTCGCTCTGGAAATTAAGGGGGGAGGGCGTACCGGGCGCAACTGCCAGCAACATCAGGAGAAAGGCATAACAATTAAATGTGAGCGAGCGAGCGAGCGTGCTCGGATATTTTGACATTTTACAGTAAAAAAACAACAACAAAAGAACATGCCGTTTGTTGCTATATTTTTTCGTTTTGGAATTTAAGGGGGGCGCATCGGGCGCAACTCTAGCAAATACTGGCAGCAATATCAGGAGAGCATAACGATTACATGCGAGCAAGCGAAGCGAGCGAGCTTGAAAATTTTACATTTTACAGTCCAAAAGCTGCCGTTCTTAGCCGTATTTTTTCGCTTTGGAAATTAAGGGAGGGGGCGCACCGGGCGGAACTGCTGGCAATTACTGGCAGCAACATCAAGTGAATTCATAACGATTAAATGCGAGCGAGCGAAGAGAGCGAGCTTGAACTTGTTACATTTTACAGTCCAAAAACTGCCGTTCTTAGGCATATTTTTTCGCTTTGGAAATTAAGGGAGGGGGGCGCACCGGGCGGAACTGCTGGCAATTACTGGCAGCAACATCAGGTGAATTGCATAACGATTAAATGCGAGCGAGCGAAGAGAGCGAGCTTGAAATTGTTACATTTTACAGTCCAAAAACTGCCGTTCT